>JZKD02S2111005.1:394705-433016 GCA_000966675.3 Picea glauca
GCATATATTTCACAGAGTGTGGAAATCATAACTACTTTCTATCTCATTAATAACCTCGACCATGATTAGTCAGGTTGTTACACAACCAATTACAATGATTCCTGAAGATATTTTTGGATTTGTTCTGCATGCGGTTTCTTTAAGTTGTCATGCATAGTACAAAATATGTTGGCATGCACAGTGAAAAATTGGGTTGACGCACATAATACAAAATGGGTTGGCACACACAGTTAATCCTTGGATGTTGTAAACTATGAAACTCCGCATATATTTCAGAGAGTGTGGAAATCATAACTACTTTCTATCTCATCAAGAACCTCGACCATGATTAGTTAGGTTGTTACACAACCGTTTACAATGATTCCTGAAGATATTTTTGGATCTGTACTGCATGCGGTTTCTTTAAGTTCTCATGCATAGTACAAAATGTGTTGGCATGCACAGTGAAAAATTGGGTTTGCACACACAATACAAAATGGGTTGGCACACACAGTTAATCCTTGGATGTTGTAAACTATGAAACTTGGTGTCGTTCCATGCATATGATTAAGCATGTGCACATTACTAACTTGTGGAACACGCACGATCTTCAAACCTTAGGTGCCAACATCTATATCACAACTTTTGACTTAACAAGTATGTTATAGCACCAATCCATTCTAGTTGCAAATTCCATAGCACACGTGTCTTTCATACAGAGGTGAGCTTTCATAAAATACAAAATTTGGTAGCATTGAATTCGATAGCATAGCATTGGACCACATACTATACCGTAACACAATATTTCACAACAAACATGAATCTTAGTAGTTGCCTTCAATGTACATGGAATTTTGTAACAAGTAGGAAATTTGTAGATAAAGAGGATGAACACTAAAAAAATTTGAAATAGATCATTAGTGCCTTCAACATATAATGATCATCGATAACTCATATATTCCATTCAAAATTCCATGAAACTATCACATTCATTCATTTGCATAGAGTTACTAGATAATACCCAAATGACTATAATAGGACAACATATGTAATATTATGTGTATGAAATGGGGTATTTAAGCATTAAATGATCATGAAAATGTGAAAATAAGATGAGTAAAATGAGGAATTTATGAGACTCATCACATTATAATAGTTGTTATTGTTCACAAACACTATAATAAATGAGATCATATTGATAAAATTACAAAGTGGCCTCTAAATGAGGACCATCCCACTTGATTGATAGAATGTGTACCAATCCAAAATATATCACTATATAATTTTTTTAATATGTTTTGGTACTTTGTGAGTGCAAAAATTTGAGCCATGGATTTGTAGGGGCCATTTTAAAGGCAAGATCTATTTTGATGATTTAGGGTGGCGAAACACTCATTTGGGGCATTAACTAGTCATTTTTGGGGTCAAAACTTTATGAAAAAAGTTTTCAATCCTTCGACATTATTCTACACATCAAGAGATTTTCAACAATGCAAAGATCACTTGAATTAGAGTCAGTATGAGGAAGTTATGCCTCATGTAGGTTGAGCTATTCTTTGACCATGATAATATCAAATGGATTCCATGCGGTTCCCATTACTCATATATATGTGGAATTTTAAGAAGATTCTCAAGGGTCCAAAACCCTAACCCTAATTGGGAGTTGAGGCATGTAAATACCCTAACCCTAACCCTAGATGGTGATGAAAACATGTTAAATACTAGGCCAATAGGAAAATAAGGGGTTCCATTCCTATTTTATTGATTTGTTGTTCGATAGTTGAGTAGAGAAAAGGAGTGGAATATTGCGAGTAGAACAGAGGAAGTGGAATATCCTATAGCAGCCAATCATTCCACATTATATATTGCAACTCCATAGCGAGTCCATCTTCTTTGTATTTTCATTTTATTATTGAGAAGAATGAGCCACAATCCTCACCTATTGGCTAGGTCTTCCCATATTGGGTTTCCCAAGGTACATCTTGTGTTCATTGTGTGGTGTTTATTGTTTTAGCTTCTTAGTTTTTTTTTGTAATTTAAGTGTTATGTTGGTAATATTAACTTATAATAATAAGTAAACATATTGCATAATATAAATTTTGTAGAAACATGTAAGATTTGTTGTGATGAATTGTTAGAATAGAATACCAATGGTAGAATAGATCATAATGGCACAAGAATTGCAGTATCTAGAAGTTGGCTTAAAGAAATAATTCTCAAACCCTAGACATGGTGGATGAAAGTTTGGAAAGTTTGGACTTTTTCAATAATTTGGAAGCTCTAAATCATACATTAGTTGTAATAGGAAATCTAAAGATAAATATGAACTAGAGAAGGAGTAAGAGAAAGAAATAATTTTTTGACCTTCTAGGTAGTTTGGTAGCTCTAACTCAATTGCTAAATCTAAGAGGAAATTCAAGACAAAAAATAACTAGAGAAAGAGAGACCACATTCTAACATCACATCTTCCTAATCCTTGTTCAAAGGGGAAGTGAAAGTGACATCAAAACCTATCGAAGTGAGGCTGGTGCTATTAATTCGAATCCATGGTTGCAATGGTTATAAATCTATTTAAGTGTTCATAACATAGGAGAAAAGAAAAATATATATGTAATGTATCCAATCACACCCATACACTATTGGGATGGTGGGGAATTCCAATTTTTTTTCCCACTTGGTCAATATTTTTCTCTGTTAGATTTATATTACATGCCTAGCCATTTAATTAAGATGAATGCTTTATTCTTATAACTTTGATACCATATTTATTTACTATCCCACTGTTATATTAATTAATGCAAACAAAATAACAATACAAACTCATACATATAAACAAAACATCAATTCCTTCATAACATAACAATGGTTATTCAATATAGTTACACATAACAACATATACACTTATCTCTTGGGAATAATTCACCAATTGGCCACATACAAAGGATGTTCCACCCAACCATAGGCTCTATTGCACATAAAATTTCTACAATATGCTACCCCTGAGCTAAGGCTATGAGTCCACAATGAAGATCTACCTATGGAAGGGTCTAATCCTCTCTCTGAGCCCATTCCCAAAATTTATAGACTGTTCATCCTCACAACAATCCTAACACACCATCTCCCTTTCCTCTTCAACCTGCACAAACCAAGGAATGGACTCCCCTTATTTTCCATGCAGTCCTTTGGTCTATTCCACTTCCTTACCAAGGCTCCAATACAGTCTGACCATGAAATATCATTACTAGGAACTTTAAGGATTCTCAACTGTAATTTATCTTTCCCAGTGACAACTATTTTCCCCTCACAGGGTCATCATTTCCTCATGGTTCATGGCAACAACTTCCATAATTTATCACTTCCATAATTATTCATTATAATCATGGAAACAACCATTCGACCCACATACAGATTCTAAGACTACATCTTCCCATGGAAGAATAATAGAAGAATCCCTTCCATAACCAAAATACATGGAATATGTACGCATGCTCTCAACTCACCATGTGGCTTCTTAAGAAGCTCACATATCTCACTTGGGAAACTTATCCCAAGGTTGATATCATAAGATAAGGAATTAGGATAGAATAAGGTAATGACTTGGGATAATAATAAAACATTATTATTTGCTCTGCCCCCTTTTTAATCCCTCTAAGCCCCCCTTTATTTACTCTCTTGTGGAATCATATCCCCCCATGTTCTTTTCCTTCCTTGTCTACAACTACTCATGTCTATTTTTATTATCATCAATTTGAAATTACATATTACATTGTTTGGCCTTCAAACATTCATCATATACATATTTACATTTCTAATCCAGGGGTCAAAACTAGGTTGTTACATTCCCCTCCGCCTAAATATTGCATTGTCCTCGATGCTCATCACCATTATATACAATAATTTTACATCAAAATGTTAAACCCAATTTCGTTATTCCTTCCACATTGTATCTTCTAGCTCCACTAGACCTTTACTTGTCCCATGCCTTTGTTTTTGAGCATCATGTCCTTTTTGCTTTGCAATATACTCTTTGGTTGTAGTTGGTATTGCATTCTTTCTCCCTTGTATTAACACCATCCTTGGTGTTCTTATTTCCTGTACTCAACTCATGTATTCATTATTTCACTATTCCCATAACAACCATCAACAAAAAATACATGTTATAACCATTTTCATACAACAATTATCTTATCCACAAGAGTTTTCACTCCACAATTTAAGCATGTATTAAAAAATAAGTATGCAATATTAACTCAATACTTATCTACATGGCTACTTCTCTACTTCACAAAGATACAATGGAAAAAAATATATCTTATTGTTCTTTCAGACATTCCCTTCTTGATTTCAACCATCATAACACATGCATTTTTTGTACAACAATTTCAATAATATAAGTTGCTTCTTCCTTGTAGCACTCACCCTTCTAAAATAGACATCCCTTCATTGCTAAATATTCCCTCAGGAGATCCATCTTGCCAAGGTTTTCACGTGCAAGGAGAGCATCAATTTACTACCATGCATCCTCTGCTAATCTCTAATAAATAACCTCTGGCAACCACAGGGTTGTAGCAACATTCTTTTTGATCTTTCTTTCTTGTATCCATCATCCTTTTCTATAACTCTATTCCCTTGACAGATATTTCATGTAGTCTATCTGAGTATGATTACTTTGGAAATCAATTATTTCACCGTATCCACAACAAAAGCTACTAAAGTGATCTCAAATTCATGAGTTATTAGAAATTCCATCATTTTAGCTATTGACATATTAATTTTAATGAAATATAACATAATCATGCATTCACACAATGCATTCAAATAATTAAACCAATCATATATGCCAACATGTATGTGTGCATATCCACAACTTTCACACTTTCACAATTTTCCCATGCACATCTACTCAGATCCAGAAGGATCTCAGATCCAACACACTCAGAGGAACAATCCACCCCAGGTTTGATTAATTTGATATGCCTCTATTTGTTATGGAATGATTGTGATCTTATGAACATATAGGTTGTATTTTGATATGTTGAAGTTATGACTATCATACTAATCATTGGTCAAAATTAAATTCAAAGTATTAGATTGATTAAGGTTGAGATTATAAAGTTTATTCTCTAACTCAGACTTCTAGCAAGAAAGCATATTATCTTAGTACAAACGACAGGTTGAAGAAAACATTTTTCATCTTGAGTGAAAGAGACTTGGAAGAAAATAAACACACTCATTCTTGAGGAAAAGACTCCAGGTTCCAAGTTTGACTGATTAAGTTGAAAAGATTCAAATTTGCACATATCAAGTTTGATAATTACTACATTACAAGTAAACACTATAGTTGTGATAGCAAACTTTGAAATTTTTTATTATTGAATACTTGGTAGCATGTGAGAGCTATTGAGATAAATTCTTATTGTAATCATTTACTAGATATAACTAACATCTCCTCTAGGAGAAACTTCTTGTTTTATTTATGGGTTACCATGGAGGAATGATTGATCACAACACTAAAAGAGTGTTTCTCTCATTTCTTATTATTGTATTTCTTACTTTTGACCCTTGTTTTAGGAAGGTCACAAGTGATAGCTCTTAAGGCGCTACTGTGACGATTTTTTTTGCTATTGTTTTTATTATTATTATAAAGAGTATTATTCTTGCCTATCGTTTCTCCCTTGTTTTTATTGTTCCAGATAGGTCACAAGTGATAAACCTGAGGGAGCTATAGTGACAGTTGCAGGAGGAAACATATTAGGTGAGACATGGAGCAGACTATCCAAGATATATACATGATCATATACACCCATGTACCGAAGAAGAAGAAGAAGAAGAATCTATGTTTGCTAGATACATAACATCTCATATGGAGATAGATCATGAGGAGCATAAGGCCACAAAGACGACATAAAAAATCCCTCTAATGTAGTTGATCACTCTTCATATCATCACGAAGAGTTAGTAGAGCTAGAAGGGCCTATGCAGAATCAATGCAACAACCAAGAAGAAAACAACATGGTCTCGTGATACTTTGCAGGATGCAAAGCCATATAGCATTGATGAGTCGTATCAGAGGGAGTAGATGGCTCTGAATATTATATAGAATTAGAGGGAGTCAAGCTTCAGAGGGAGCATGGAGATTTAGAGTGAGCCTAATCTCATAGAGGATCAGATGGGAAAAAGAGACATCTTCCAGGAATGAAAAACAGATTCCATGAGTTGAGAAGACTAGATCGTAGCTTCAGATACTTCTAGTAAATATCCTGGGAAGATTCCCTTGTTTTGGTGAAAAAAGAGGAAGCTAGTCAGAAGGACTAGGATATGGATTTTTCCTTGAGACCAGAAGGGAAATCAGTGGTGACTTACAAGATTGATCTAGCAGATAACATTATAAAGATGCACAAATCCTAATTTGTGTCTAGAGGATTCTCCCAGCAAGGGGGAGAAGACTATGACGAGACACTTGTTCCAGTAATCAGAAGAAGTATATATAGAAAAAACATGATTAATTAAAAGAAGCCGACACAGTATGAGATTCACAGGGATTAGTTGGTACTGTACATGAGTCGATCCATGGAGACATGACTACAATAGAAGATCGAGTTACCTCTAGAGAAAGAGAATAAGCTACCCTTTGTGTCAATTATTGAGCCACTCTCAGTTTCAGATGAAGCTATTGTCGTGATAGAATAGAGGAGCTAATATCAGAGTTCAACAAATACATTGAGAATAGAGTAGTCATTCTCATCTTCAGAAACAAAAATTGTAGGTGCAGAGTCCCAGTTCCAGAAGGAACAATTGCAGAGAGAGTAGAGGACATACTCTCGGGCAGTGAGACAGATAGTGCTTTGAATAAATCACATAGAGCTAGCACATGATTGTGCAGATTGAGTTGTAGTTAAGCAAGTGTACCAGTTTGGTACAATTTGATCTTAAGATTTGGTTCATTGATATATTTGACGAACACGAGGACAAATATATGTTTTGTGGTGGAAGACATGTTCACCTGATTATGGAAAAGCACGTGATGAGGTACCTAAAGGGTACAATCGATTATGGACCCATATATATCTCATATTGTGAGATAAGATTATAGGACCACACAGATTCAGATTGGGAAGACAGTGTCACAGACTTGAAATGTATGCTACCCCAGCGCAGGTTGGTAACCCCAATGAAGGCTAGTATGCTACCCCAGTGCAGGTTGGTAACCCCAACAAAGGCTGGTATGCTACCCCAACGCAGGTTGGTAACCCCAATGCAGGAAACTATGCTACCCATCGCAGGTTGGTAACCCCAACACAAGTTGGTATGCTACCCCAACATAGGTTGGTAACTCCAACGTAGGCTGGTACACTATCCCAACGTAGGCTGGTATGCTACCCCAACGTAGGATAATACTTTATCCCAACACAGGATGGTACGCTACCCAAAAATAGCCTGGTGCACTACCCCAATGCAAGTTGGTAACCCCAACGCAGGATGGTACGCTACCCTAGCATAGGTTGGTAACCCCAACGTAGGATGGTACGCTACCCCAACGTAGGTTGGTAACCCCAATGTAGGCTAGTGCGCTACGCCAATGCAGGTTGGTAACCCCAATGCAAGTTGGTATGTTATTCCAGTGAAAGTGTAGAACTTCCTATGATATATAGATTCATGATTGACAACAAGACAATGACCAAGTATGCAGAAGAGCATAAGAAATGATGATGACTGTGACAAGAAGAATACCTTCCTTGCTAAGAGGGAGTGTTGAAGATTAAGTAGCTTCATAAGATATCCTTATTGTAATTGACCAAGACAAACCCTAAATAATAATATTATATTATATTTTTTAACTAGGCCCTATTGTGCCCTTGTAAAAGTTGACCCTATTGTTCCTTGACATGTAAAATAGAAAATAAAAGGACAAAGTGACAGGTCGACCTAGACCTAATTTTAGGCTGGACATACAACTATTTATAAGGGAGGCCAGTGCCTCTTTTATACACTTAATCACGAGCTCTACAACAAAGAGAAAAGTGTGCAAGTCTTGGAGGAGAAGTTATTGCAACTAGGGGTGATGTCAAGGAGATTTTTGGTCTATCTCTTGGTATCTCTTGGTTAAGTGGTGCACTACTCTTTCCTAGTGAAGGAGTAGGGGAGAATATTATGCCTTGCTAGTTCTCTCTTGAGGAAAAACATTTTTCTTGGTTGGATAATCTATATTGAGAAAGTTTGTTGGGTTTTTTCCCCCTAGAGGGTTTCCTAGGATAATCTTTGTGTCTCTCTTGTTTCTATGATTGTCTCTCTTTCAGTGATCTTATATATGCAGTTAATGTGATAAATGATTGTAATAAGAAATAAGAACTGCAACTGCTAGTTGTATAAGTAAAATATCAACAATCTTGTTACCCTCTCTATACTTAAACTTTTTTTTAAGTAATCGAGCTCATGGGGGTAGACTCACCCATCCCTTACCCCTTGACCTCACTCCCCAACCCGACACCCCATCCATCACTTAGTGGACTCATCCCACACCGCCTCACATCCTTCATCCTCGAAAAACCTCACCTACAATGCCTACAAACTCCCCCCCCTTACCTCACCGTACGCCGTGCCCTACTTCCACTACCCTCATTTCTCCCCCTCCCTAACTACCCACTACTCCCTCCTCACTAGCTCCTCCTTAAATCCTCTCGTCCACTTTCCTTCATTATTTAAAATATATTTTAAATAACCTACATGAGCCATCAACCAATAAGAACATTCCGTATGGAATCCACTTAACTCGTGACACTTTTAAACCCACAATTTTTCCACATGGTAGTATGCGAATGATGACACATGGCAATTTATTATTTGCTACACATGACAACCTACGAAGGAAGACACGTGGAAACATACAAGGAGTGACATATGGAAAATTATTATTGGTAGATTGTTTACCTATCATGGGATGACACATGGAGACATGAGAATGGATGGTTTCTATGCTAATTGGGCATAGGTGGAGTTTGACTTGGCATGCAAAATTATATTTTATTAATCAATTTTCAAAGGGGAGGTCAAACCCTCTTAAACTCCATAGTCTCCTCTCTTATGTTTCTTAATAAGTGTGCATATAACTTAGAAATATATACTATTAAAACCCAAATATACCAATGAATGGTGGATAAAATTTTACCACAAAAAAGTCGAATTTTTATGGAGGAAAACGAATTTAAGGTCAAGGGCCCACATTTTCCCATCAAACTTGATCGACGGTTCCTGAGTCATGAACTTCTGAAGACTATAACTTGAGTTTCGGGTGTCAGAATCACACAATTTGTATATCGTTGGAAAGATATTTCAATGAAGAATATGGTGGTATTAGTTATACAGGCTTAAAGTGGCCAAAATTTCCCCAGAAATTGAAATATCAGTCAGATTCATTTTTAATGGATCTACGTGACAACTCAACTTCACGAGCTCATATTTTGAGATCCAAGTGATGGATTCGGAAAAAAATTATATCATTGGAAAGATAAGATGATGAAGATCATATATGAAGTGATTTACATATCTAAAAAGTTGATTATCATTTACAGAAATTTAAAACACAGTCCCCCTCTTTTAAAGGGAAAATAATTAAATTTTGAAAATAAAAGTTTATTTAAAAACTTTTATTGAAAATGAAAAGGGACCCATTTGAAAGCTGAAGATATTAATTATGTAAGTTAATTAATGAGGATTTATTAAGGAATTAATTAAAGATAATATTTCAAGAAGAAAAGTGTGTTGGGTATATGTTATATTCTTTGCACGACTAGAAGTAGTGTCGACATTGCACTGGGTGCGCAGGGGGGCATCACCCCCAAAACATCTTTTTTGGTGGTTTTTTGCGTCCATTTTTGGGAAGTTTTTCAGCACACGGTTTTTGTCGATGGTTTTATATTTACGGTTAAGGAATTAGGGTTGTTGACTAATCCTGGTTATTATATTAGGTTTTTGGATGCTACAAGATCCTATATGTATATTGTATTGTAAACAATGTATGATGAGATGAATAGTATAAGATGTTGGTTTTCCCGGTTTGGGTTTCCAGGGGAAAAATATATGTGTAATGTGTGTATTTTCCATTGTATATTTTCTATTCTTTTATTGAAAATATGTTTGCAATTGTAACACACCCAACCCCTAAGTACCCTTTCTAGGGATGGGGCATCAATTTTTCGCTCATCATAAATATATAAAATCCTAAATCATGGATCTTCATTGGTTACTTCCCGTCATGAGCTTTCCATCAGTCACCACTGTACTAAAATTTGAGCTCGGGTTTGTAAGTTATGGCTTCCCAAAGCTACCTAGGCGTTATTATTTGGAGTGTTCGATGTTCGATGTTGAACATACCATTTCCCTAATCCTCTAAGTCCAGAAATATCGCCACGTGGCTCTAGCCATTCACCAATCGGTGCTTTACACTGAGTGTCCCTTTCTTTCGGCATTTGGCGGTCATCTTTGGATGTTCGACGTTTGGCGATAGAAAAATCTTCGTGACCATCCCTTTTTCCATACTATGCCCAAAACCCTCAAACTCCTGATATCTCACCACATGGCCTTGGCCCTTTGGCGGTCGACATTTGGGGCTTTGGGTTAGACGTTCCTATATTGTATCACGCCCCACATCTTCTGAAATCTTGAATTTATCCAAACTACTGGAGTCCTAGACACCTCACCATCCATGTGGGCTAAGAGACCATGAACCAGAAACTGATACGCGACGAGGGTCAAGGGGTGACACATGTCCTCGATAGGGGGTGACACGTGTCATGCTATAACTACCATGAGGGATATGTGAATCGACCAAATCTGGATGACATGTGGAACCTTGGTTGCGGGTCCACATCACCCAGGATGATGTCAGTGAGCCACATCAACCCCCATCCTACGGTTGAGATGTATCCATATGGATCCTTAGATTCATGGTCCTCATCACTTCAAGACTCTAGCTTTGGAGCTCACCGAATCCTCTCGACGCAAATCCCCTGAAGAGCTTAATCTCCAGACTTTCGGATCTAGTACCACGCGTCCTCTTCCTATCAAAGAATGAGATCTATTTCATCGTTCGTGACTTCGACGATTTTCACACCTTGAAAACCCTTGGTAAAATTCCTTCGGAGTACGAAGTCTCCAGACCATGGGAACCCTTGCCACGTACCTGTTCATCCAATGGTCCTCATCAGTTCGGTAGTTCGGTGTTCTCTAGGTCGGCGTGTATCTCCCGAATTTCCTTCCGGACCACACTAGATCTACCACCATGCGTACCTAGCATCTATGGCAAGGATTTACTCTGGCTTGCCGAGCTCCAGGGAAATCCATGCATCCCTATGTCTCTGAATACCAAGACTCCTAGATGATCATTGATCTATGGACACATGTCCCTTCCTTTTCAACGGTCCATATTTACTCCACAACTCCAACATTTGGGAGTTTCGACGCTAGATTACTCTTATTCTCCTGAAGTAGAACTTTGTTGAAGAGCTTAACACCTTCCTTCCTACGTCCGATCTAAAGGCTAGGAGAGATCCATACTGGATCCCTATATCGATGAACCTCATCGATTCGCGACTTCAGCCTTTGACTACTTTCATGGATTATGGAGTCACAAGTCCTGAAGTCCCAAAGCCGAATGAGCTAGCTCCTTTAGGAGTAGCACAAGGTTCCTAGACCCTAGTCACATGGGTCTCTTGGAAAATATTATTGGTTAAGCACAAAACCATTTTTTTTTAAGCAAATGGTTTAAAGGCATGGGCACAAGCCCTTAGTCAGATGGGTGAATAGTCTAACAGGAAAAATCCCTACTCCCACATAATCGAACTTGACATTCCTGCTAAGGTAAGCTTCAAGGATTAGCAGGACTTAGACATTTTTAGTCGATCCTACCCCATCTCTCCTACGGATTCACATCTCATAACTATCTAGCAAAAAAACTAAGATAAGTTGAAAACCATGAAGTATAGCAGTTTACATAATCAAAAGGGGCCTATCTACTAACTCTTCAAATACTGCAAGATTGAATCATAAACACAAACATTTCATCATCACATCCAATATAATAAACAGAGTATGAAAATACTTATCAGAACTGGAAAAAGTGAAGAAACTTCTGAAAGGGGTGGTTGTTTCCTCCCAACCATAGGCACAATCACTCCTGACGGATTTACCACTGGACACCCCCAAGCTAGACCATGGTGCTCTGAGAGAGATTATATCTCCTTGCTCCACAACAGTCAGGGACGAAGGTTACTCTCCTCCTCCCACATGAACTTGGTGAATATTTCTCTGTAATCCAAGCAAGGAGGTCTACACGAGTACTTCCTCAGTCACTCTTCAACCTCGTTTATTAGCTTATATCCAAACCCTACCAATGGATTCTTACAACTAGATAGATATTTTCTTATCTTTTCCTCTCAACTTTAGAATCGAAGTATGTTCATTGCTCTTCTCGGGAGAGTGTTTTTCTCTACTCTGCTATCTTGCATATCTGCCTTTGTCCCTGAATTACCTCCTATCTTTCGTTACTCGGAAAGGTTGCATGGGTCTGAAACCAAATTTGTGGTCAGGATTGTAAACCTTACAGATGGGTACCATGCCCCATCTCCTCATTAACTCTTGAGGATGGCCTTCCAACTACCAGCATGTTTGGTAATTCATTTCTGGGTCAAAGGACTATTGAGCAATTCCACCCATTAGGTACTGGTTTGGCGAGTGTCATCTCAACCATACTTGGTTTCCCTTCACCATCTCTCTCATAGCATCCCTGGTCTATCTTGGAAAACCTTCCCCCTTTCAGTAGTTGTGCAACACATATTCAAATTCTATTAATAACATAAATTCATACATTGACCTTGTTATACAAGGGTTCATTAAATCAAACATTCACACATATTTAGTCTGCCATAGTCTCTTGGCCAGTTATAGTTATATTTACAAACTGGGGGAAAACAAGGGTATTACAATCCCCTCCCCCTTAAAGGAACATTGTCCTCGATGTTCTATATGTCGATGTGCTCTATATGTATAGAAGGAAAAAAAAATGGATATGCTTGTCTCATGGCATCCTCCATTTCCCATGTGGCCTCATTTGAGTCGAAGTGTTTCCCCTACACCTTGACGTATGAAATGGTTTTGTTCTTGAGTGAGGTTTCCTTCCTGTCTATTATGCATTGAGGTTTTGGTAGGAATTATCCCTCATGTTCCACCTGAATCAAAGACCATTCAATAATATGATTATAATCATGTTCATACTTCTTTAATAAAGAAACATGGAACACATTATGTGCCTTCACTATAGGAGGAAGTGCTAGTCAGTAGGATATTGGTCCCACTTTATCCAAAACTTCAAAGGGTCTATAATATTGGGGTATCGGCTTGGCACAAGATCCCATCCTCAAGGAGATTCTCTTGGGTGTAACTCAGAGATACCCATGATCCCCTGCTTTGAACTCTCTAGGATTCCTTTTCAGGTCTGCATAACTCTTTTGTCTATCCTGGGCTATCTTCATATTTTTCCTGATCTGAATCACTTTATGTTCCATTTCCTTTAGCATATCTGGTTCGATTGTAACTCTGTCTACTGGGTTGTTCCAACTGATTGGAATGTTGAACTTCCTTCCATAGAGGGCTTCAAAAGGATTCATTTTTAATGACTCTTGATAGCCATCGTTGTAATCAAATTCTACCAGTGGTATCTAGTCCTCCCATTTCTTGGGTTGATGCATGACATACATCCTAAGAATTTATTCTAATACTTGTTTTACCCTCTCTATCTTCCCATCAGTTTGAGGGTGATAGGCTATACTAAAGAGCAATTTTGTTTCAAAACCAACAAACAGATATTTTCAAAAGTTTGAAGTAAACTTTGTATCTCTATCAGATATAACTTCCTTAGGCATTCCATGCAATCTGAATATCTCTTTCATGAAGATGTTGGCAATATATATTGCCTTACAAGTTGACTTGATGGGTATGAAGTGAGCAACCTTGCTCAATTTTTCCACAACTACCATGATGACATCGTTATGTTTTATTGATCTTGGTAATCCTGTGATAAAATCCATGGAGATGGTTTTCCATTTCCATTTGAGGATTGGTAGGGGATGCAACAACCCTACTAGGTGCTTGTGCTCTGCCTTGACTTGTTGGCATTCTAGACACTTAGATAAGTGATCAATTATGTCCCTTTTCAGTCTGGGCCAATAAATTAGTTTCCTAGTGGTCGTCATGATTTTTTGATAACCATGATGACCAATGTATGGTCTTTTGTGTAGTTCATCCATTATGAACATCTTCAAGTCATCACAATTTGGAATGTATAATCTGCCCTTGTAAGTCAACAGGTCATCATTAAGCAGCTGATAACCTTCATACTTCAGTCCCGTGGGCTCTTTCTTTTATTATGATGTCACGGTCTTGAAAAATACATCTATTTCTCGTGCAGTTTTGACCCTCTCTTTGATGTTTGATTCACTGGCTCTTACAACTACCAAGTGAAATAATTTCATACTTCTACTAAGGGCATCAAACACCCTATTCTCCTTTCCTTTGATATGTTTGATTTCAAAATCAAAATCAATAAGGAGAGCCATCCACCTATCTTGTCTCACATTGAGTTTTGATTGGTCAAACAAATACCTCAATCCACTATGGTCTATCATAAGTACAAATCTCCTACCTAGGAAGTAATGCCTTCACATATTTAAAGCATGCACTATGGCATCCAATTCCATATCATGGGTCACATAAAAGTGGTTGGTGGATTGGTAAGCCCAAATGGCACCACACAAAGAATTATTTGTTTGGGTCTACAATCTTCATCACATGCACATTAGTTAGAATGTATTTCATCTATTGAAATATGTATTCACATTCTGATGTCCAAATGAATTTAACCCTGTTTTTATGAAGGTAGGTGATTGGGCAACCAATCTTGGAGAATCCTTTTATGAATCTCCTATAGTATCCTGTCAGGGCCATAAAGGATCTAATATCAGATACATTATTTGGGGTAGGCCAATCCATGATGGATTTAATATTGCCAGGTCCAATTACCACTCCTTCCTCAGAAATAACATGGCCTAGATAGTGGACTTGTTTTTGGAAAAATTCACACTTACTAAGCTTAGCATAGAGATGATGTTCTCTTAGTACCTGGAGTACTAGCTTGAGATGTTCTTCATGATCTTCTCTATTCTTGGAATAAATTAGGATATCATCAATGAAAACAAATACAAACCTATCCAAGAACTTTCTGAATACATTATTAATTAAGCACATAAAAGTGGTTGGTGCATTGGTAAGCCCAAATGGCACCACCACAAATTCATAGTGACCATATATTGTCCTAAAGGTTGTATTGTGGATATATTCATCTTTAATTCAAACTTGATGGTATCCAGACCTCAAGTCAATCTTGGAGAAGATGGTATCACCCCTTAATTGGTCAAACAAGTCATCAATCCTTGTAAAGGGATACTTATTCTTAATGGTCATCTTATTGAGTTATGTACAATCTATGCACATTCTGAGTGTGCCATATTTCTTTTTCACAAACAAGGTTGGTGCTCCCCTTGGAGATAGAGTAGGCCATATGTAGCTTTTGTCCCACATCTCCTTCAGCTAGATTTTGAGCTCAACTAGCTTTGATGTACTCATTCTATAGGGCGTTCTAGACATTGGCACTGCTCCTGGTACAAGTTCTATTGAAAATTCAATATCCCTTCTTGGAGGTAGACTCGGTACCTCTTCTGGGAATACATATTTATATTCTCTTAATATGGGATGGTTCTCTAGGCTGGGTTTGTCATTCTCAACAAAGTTCAGTCTTGTATTGCATACAAGGGACATCCCTTTCTGCAATACTTCTTCACTTGGAGGGATGATATTTGTCTCACCGAGACATGCTTTTGAATCCCTTGTAGGGTTACCCTCCTTCCTTCTTTATTTTCACACTCCAAAGTTTTACTGTAACAATCCAACCTGGTTTTGTGGGTGGCTGACCAGTCCATGCCAACCAACAGGTCATAAGATCCTAGAGGAAGTATGTTTAGGTTTTCTTGGGTGGGCAACCAACTCATGACAAATTGGCATACTGGTATGAACTTTGTTACTTTTCTTTTGCTTCTAGTGGCTAGGTGTACCAACCATGATTTAACATGTTTAAATTGTTGCAATTTACATTTCTCAACAGTTTGAGGGGAAACATAACTCAAATTAGAACCAGGGTCAATTAAAATGGAAACAAGATGGTTGGAAATCGTACCTTCCATCTCCACCACTGAAGCTTGGTGGTCAGCTTGTCTATTATCCAAGGCTGCATAAACTTGTGACAGGCTCCTAGACACATCATTGACTGTGGTATCCCCTTGGACGTTTTAGACCCTCCCAAGGTTTTTTTTATTATGCGGACAATCCCTCAGTAGATGTTCCTCTCCACAACCCAAACATTTCAAGGTTTCTCTCCTCATGTTATCAGTCTTACTTGGAGGTGCTCTGAATGGTTTATTTCCACTTTGGGATGGAAAATTTTTCGAATACACACTTCTAGAAGGAAGGCGCATCCTAGAGCTCTTACTACGGTTCTTAAATTTCAAGGGTTTAAACCCCTTCTTCTTGAATCCTAATTTTTTTTCTTATTCCAGTATTCATGGGGTTCTATCTTACTCTTGAATTGCTCATAACAATACCTTTCTTTTCGAATAGTATATTCTAAGGTATTTGGCTCATCATACTCAATCCTGTCCCAGTAGCATTGAGGCAAGCCACTAATAAATCATTGCATCTTTACCTTTTCATATTTTATGTAGGGCACATACCTCATCATCTTGAGAAATTTGTTGATATACTCATCTATGGTGAGTTGTCCCATCTTCAGTTCGTAGAATTCCTTGGTCTTTCCATCAAAGTAATTTTCTGACAGGTACTTCTTCTTGAAGTATTTCACAATTTTTTTGCATGAAAAGTCCTTCTCATGGACTCCTTTTGAATTCCTAAGGTCCTCCCACCAAATGGAAGCTTTCCCATTCAGGTTGAAAATGGCCATCCGAGCCTTTAAGTTTTCAGAGTAGTCATGGACTCTGAAGTAATTCTTCAAGCCGAGTAGCCAAACTTTTGCTTCTTCCCCCTTCTTAATTTCTCCATCGAAGGTGGGTGGTTTGGCTTTCTTGAATTCTTCAAGGTCACGAATCTTGGAATGTTTCCTCTTCTTTCCTCTTGTCTGAGAATGGGAACTAGTTTTACGACTAGAAGATTCCTTGGAGCTGTCAGTGTCCTCACCAAAGGAATCATCCATTGGATGTCTCTTGGATCCATGTTGGGCCTTCTTTAAGGTGATCCTCCTGGTGTGGCCACTTTTAGGACCATGATTTTGTATCTCAGGTGGACTTGGATTTTTCTTAGTATGATTCATGTCCACATGACTGGCAGTTGGACCATGTTGCAATTGCCTTTGTATATCTGATAGACTTTGCAGTAGGACTGCATTAATTTCTGTCTTCTTTTCTTGATCCTTGATCAAACTTTCATTATCATCCTTATAACTCTGTAATTATGCCATGAGGCTTCTTACAATTTAGGCCAAATTTGGAGGGGTTTCCACCACCCTCATTTCATAAGATTCTTCCTCTCTATTTTGGGAGATCTATCCAAACTCCTAATATGTCACCATCCTTTGCGGTGTAGTTCTCCTATGGTTCACTGACTGCTTGAGTGTTGATAAAACAATTTTTGTTAGTTACTAATCTACCAATTCATGAACAACACATATCATTCCAAGGTGAAGTCAGTTCTTTATTTGGAAACATTAGAAACCTACAGTGCATAATTCCAAAACATATATCAACAGTAGAAGTGGGGTAAGGTAGGGTGTTACACCATAAGTTCTCTAATAATATTTTTATGCGACTCATACATGAGCCCAAGTAGGCCAAGTGCTATTTCCATGCTCTGATAACAATTTTTAACACACCCAACCCCTAAGTAAACTTTCTAGGGATGGGACATCAATTTTTCGCTCATCATAACTATCTAAAATCCTAAATCGTGGATCTTCGCTAGTTACTTCTCATCATGAGCTTTCCATCGAATGCCACCATACTAATATCCGAGATCGGGTTTGTAAGTTATGGCCTCCTGAAGCTACCCAAGCATTATCAATTGGAGTGTTCGACATTCAGCGTTGAACATACCGTTTCCCTAATCCTTGAAGTCCCGAAATCTTGCCACATGGCTCTAGCCATTCAGTGATCGATGACCAGTGCTTTACGCTGAGCATCCCTTTCTTTCGAAATTCGGCGGTCGTCATTGGACATCCAACGTTCGGTGATCGATATATCTTCACGAACATCCCTTTTTCCATACTATGCCCAAAACCCCCGAACTCCCGATATCTCGCCACGTGGCCTTGGCCTTTCGGTGGTCGATGTTAAACATTTTGGGTTGGAAGTTATTATATTGTATCACGCCCCACATATTCCAAACTCCCCAAGTTATCCAAACTCCGGGAGTCCAAGACATGTCACCAACAATGTGGGTTAGGCAACCACGAACCAAAAACTGACATGCGGTGAGGGTCAAGGGGTGACACATGTCCTCGATAGGGGGTGACACATGTCATGATATGATGGCCATAGGGGGTATGTAAATCAAACAAATCTGGGTGACACATGGCACCTTGGTTGCGGGTCCACGTCACCGGGGATGACGTCAATGAGCCACATCAACCCCCATCTTACGGTTGAGATGTATCCACATGGATCCTTAGATCCATGGTCCTCATTGCTCCGCGACTCCAGCTTCGGAGCTCATCGAATCCTCTCAATGCAAATCCCCCAAAGAGATAAGTCTCTGGACTCTCGAATCTGGCACAACGCGTCCTCTTCCTCGTAACGATTGAGATCTATTTCAGCGTTTAGGACTTCGATGATTCTCACAGCTTGAAAATTCTTGGTCAAATTCCTTCGGAGTACGAAGTCTCCAGACTACAGGATATCTTGCCACATACCCATTCATCCAACGATCCTCATCACTTTGGTAGTTCAACGTTTGGGAGTTCGGCGTGTATCTCCCGACTTTCCTTCCACACCACACATACTAGAAGAAAGTTTTCAGATGCCTAATATTCCTATGGAAAATGTTTCTACATTCTTTGGAAATACTTTGGAGGATGCAGAGCAACATTTGTATAGATTCTATTGTGCATTTCAAATTTTTAATATTACTAAAGACAATATTATATACCGAATATTTTTACGAACTCTGCATGGGAATGCTCTTGAATGGTCCCATTCATTGTTGCTTGGTACCATTACCATTTGGGACATATTAGAAGATTTATTTGTTGAAATTTTTTCCCACTCACCCTCTTCCATATAGATGCAAGATAATGAAGTGACCAATTTTGAAGAAGAATCTAATCAAAGATTGGATTACTTTTCTAATTCAAGTCATTTTGTTGAAGATGAAGATGAAAATTCCAATTTACAAGAAGAAAATTTCAGTTTCCTATATAATCCATATGAAGATATTTCAAGCAACAAATTTGAGAATGAAATCGAGGAACAACCATCAAATGCACGAGAAGATTTTAGACTTGCAATAGATGATGAAAACCCTCAAGAGCACTTGTAGTAAGAAAACTGGTGAAAGAAATGAATCTTGATAAGAATGATGAGCAAGATGACCATTACACGAAGGAAGAGTCTTTTGAAGACATTGTTGATGGATCAAGAACCCTGGAAGTGGTTGGAGATAAGAAGAAAGATGAAATAATGTTAAAATAAGAAAACTCTTCATCCAATAAAAGACAATAATATTCTTGGGCAACCAAGATTTGACTTCATTGAATTATGGTTCTAGAGCATTGTTGGCCAAAGAATGTAATCATATTTTCAACACACATAGTTCAATTTTTCTCCAGTAAACATTGACAGTTCCCCTGAATCATTGGTACAAGTCCCAATATGTTCAATAGTTTTGGAGCTCATTTCGCAGATTAGCTGGATGCTTGAATGGATCCATTGGAAATCTACCTATACCTAAGGTCGCCCTTTTCTTCCAAGTAATATAGGGTAGGTAGATCATGTATGTACAATTTGTTTTTATTCAATTCAAGTTTTGCACAATAAGGAAGTCCTTATATTGATATTTCAAGATAACTCCATGAAAGAGGAATAATTACAAGAATTCATTTTGAATATGACTCCATAGCCCAATGGAGAATGAAGTTGGTTTTCAGATTTTGGGTTCTCAGCAACCCACAGGGGGTCACTATCCCACAGTTGGAGCCAGTTGTTGACCAAAAAAATGTTATCTATATTTTCCCACTCTTGGAATAAAAAAAAAAAATCATATTAAAAGAAGACAATTTTTGAACTATTATAAGTTCATAGTGTATCCCTTAGTCTTAGCTTTGCCACACATTATTCAGATTCAAAATCTGAGTTTGTATGCTCAAGATATCCAGGTTTCCGTTTAAACTCCTAAAAAGAGCGTCTTCAATATGGAACAAAGTTAATTTATTGAAATTACATTTAAATTTTAGGGCCCAAGACCCTTGGTTTCTTCATTAATTTTCGGGCCCAAGACCCATAATTTTCTTCTTGTTGCGGGTTCAAAACCCATAAAAATATTCTATTACATTACTCACGAGCACCATAATATTCAAACTCACATTTCCCTTACCACCTTATTCCTCCACACTCCTTCCTTCTTCGTTCACCTACTTTATATTACTTAACCTTCACTTACCCCCCCTCTCATCTCTGTTGAAGATTGAGTAGCTTCGGAAGATATCCTTATTGTATTTGACCAAGAAAAACCCTAACGAATATTATTATATTATATTTTTTAATTAGGCCCTATTGTGCCTTTGTAAAAGTCGACCCTATTGTGCTTTGACATGTAAAATAAAAAATTAAAGGACAAAGTGACAGGTCAGCCTAGACCTAATTTTAGGCCAACCATACCACTATTTATAAGGGAGGCCAACGCCTCATTTGTACACTTACTCATGAGCTCTGCAACAGAGAGAAAAGTGCGCAAGTCTTGGAGGAGAAGCTAATGTAATGAGGGGTGACATCAAGGATGGTTTTGGTCTCTCTCTTGGTATCTCTTGGTTAAGTGGTGCGCTACTCTTTCCTAGTAAAGGAGTAGAGGAGGATCTTCTTCCTTGTGAGTTCTCTCTTGAAGAAAAGCATTGTTCTTGGTTGGATAATCTATATTGAGGAATTTTGTTGGGTTTTCTCCCCCTAGAGGGTTTCCCAGGATAACCGTTAGCTGTATAAGTAAAATATCAACATGGTATCAGAGAATAACTGAAAGAGACCAACTCACAATTTGTAAAGAAGTGGCTAGCCTCAGTGCACCATCTCCAAAATTCAGTTTTCAGTGTTGTAGTTGTAGCAGAAATTAGGGTTTTTGCACAAACCCTAAGAGTGACAATTTTACCTTTGTTAGATGATGTTGGTGAAACGAAGATCACCTAGGAAATCTCCCAAGCAAGGCACACCACTTCCCTAGATCAGAATTATGAAATTTGAAGTTTGATAAATTAGGGTTTCTTCACAAAACCCTAAGTTAAATTTGCAGTGTCAGTTGCAATTGTAGTATCAATTGCAGTATCAGTTGCAGTTGCAGTATCAGTTGCAGTTGCAGTATCAGTTGCAAGTGTAGTGTCAGTTCCTTCATGCCAGTGCAATACCGATTGCAATATCGGTTGCAATACCAATTGCAATGAAATTATTTTTTTGTGAAGTGTTGGGACTGATTTTTATTGTCCTGGTGCGCCTCATCCTAGCAAATCTCCAACTACCTTTAGATTACAAGTTGCAACACCTTTGAAGTTTTTAAGGTTCGTTATTTCTTACCGCTGGTGCTGGATGGTGCCACTATCTTCCGATACTGTCAGAGGTATTGTCTTACATATGTTTAAACTGTATCATTATTCTAAAGGGTATTTGCAGAAGAAAGGATATTTTGTCTAAACAACAATCGTAGATCCAAAAGGATATAAGATCCAACACACTCAGAGGAACAATGCACCCTAGGTTTGATTAATTTGATATGCCTGTATTTGTTATGGAATGATTGTGATCTTATGAACATCTAGGTTGTATTTTGATATGTTGAATTTATGACTATCATACTAATCATTGGTCAAAATTAAATTCAAAGTATTAGATTGATTAAATTTGAGATTATAAAGTTTATTCTCTAACTCAGACTTCTATCAAGAAAGCATATTATCTTAGTACGAAGGACAGGTTGAAGAAAATATTGTCATATTGAGTGAAGGAGACTCGAAAGAAAAGAAACACACTCATTCTTGAGGAAAAGTCTCTAGGTTCCAGGTTTGATTGATTAAGTTGAAAAGATTCAAATTTGCACATATCAAGTTCGATAATTACTACATTACAAGTAAACACTATAGTTGTGATAGAAAACTTTGAATTTTTTTATTATTGAATACTTGGTAGCATGTGAGCACTATTCAGATAGATGCTTATTGTAATCATTTACTAGATATAACTAACATATCCTCTAGGAGAAACTTCTTGTTTTATTTCCAAGTTACCATGGAGGAATGATTGATCACAACACTACAAGAGTGTTGCTCTCATTTCTTATTATTGTATTTCTTACTTTTGACCCTTGTTTCAAGAAGGTCACAAGTGATAGCTCTGAAGGAGCTACTGTGACAATTTTTTTTGCTATTGTTTTTATTATTATATAAAGAGTATTATTCTTGTCTATTGTTTCTCCCTTGTTGTTCTTGTTTCGGGCAGGTTCCGGGTGATAACCATGAGGGATCTATGGTGACGGTTGCAGGAGGAAACATATTGGGTGATACATGGAGTGGAATATCCAAGATGTATACATGACCATATACATGTATGTACCGAAGAAGAAGAAGAAGCTATGTTTGCTAGATACATAACATCTCATATGGAGATAGATCATGAGGAGCATAAGGATCCAAAGACGACATAAAAAATCCCTCTAATGTAGTTTATCACTCTTCATACCATCAGGAAGAGTTAGTAGAGCCAGAAGGGCCTATGCATAATCAATGCAACAACCAGGAAGAAATCAACATGGTCCCGTGAAACTTTGCAGGATGCAAAGCCATATAGCATTGATGAGCCATATCAGAGGGAGAAGATGTCTCTGAATATTATATAGAATTAGAGGGAGTCAAGCTTCAGAGGGAGCATGGAGATTTAGAGTGAGCATGATCTCATAGAGGATCAAATGGGAAAAAGAGACGTCTTCCAAGAATGAAAAACATATTCCATAAGTTGAGAAGACTAGATCGTAGCTTCAGATAATTCTAGGAAATATCCTCTGAAGATTCCCTTGTTTCAGTGACAGAAGAGGAAGCTAGTCAGAAGGACTGGGTATGGATTTTTCCTTGAGACCAGAAGTGAATTCAGTGGTGACTTACAAGATTGATCTAGAAAATAACATTATAAATATGCACAAATCCTGATTTGTGTCTAGAGGATTCTCCCAGCAAGGGGGAGAAGATTATGACAAGAGACTTGTTCCAGTAATTAGAAGAATTATATATAGAACAAACATGATTCATTAAAAGAAGCCGACACAATATGAGATTCAGAGGGAGTAGTTGGTATTGTACATGAGTCGAGCCATGGAGACATGACTACAATAGAAAATTGAGTTACCTCCAGAGAAAGTGGATAAGCTACGCTCTGTGTCAATTATTGAGTCACACTCAGTTTCAAATGAAGCTATTGTCGTGATAGAATAGAGGAGCCACTATTAGAGTTCAACAACTACATTGAGAATAGAGAAGTCATTCTCATCTTCATAAACAACAAATGTAGGTGCAGAGTCCCAGTTCCGGAAGGAACAATTGCAAAGAGAGTAGAGGACATAGTCTCAGGCAGTGAAACAAATAGTGCTTTGAATAAAGAACATAGAGCTAGCACATGATTGTGCAGATTGCGTTGCAGCTAAGCAAGTGTACCAGTTTGGTACAATTTGACGTAGACTTGGTTCGTTGATATATTTGACGAACACAAGGACAAATATATGTTTTGTGGTGAAAGAAATCTTCACCCAATTATGGAAAAACATGTGATGAGGTACATAAAGGGTAAAATCGATTCTGAACCCAGATATATCTCAGATTGTGAGATAAGATTGCAGGGCCACATAGATTCACATTGGGAAGACAGTGTCACAGACCTGAAATGTACATCTGGATGTTGCTTTATTATGGGATCGGTTGTCATATCATGACTTAGTGAGAGACAAACCTGTATGGAACTCAACAACGCAGAGGCAGAGTATGTAGAAACATGGTAAGCTTGTGGCGAAGAAGTGTGGCTTCTGAAGTTGATTGCAAAATTGTTTGATCTCAAGTTGGATGAAACCTGTATGACAACTAGAGTTGCATAAAAGTTGTTAGTGAACCCAGAGTGTCATGACAAGTCCAAGCATATTGATATCAAGTACCATTGTATCCATGAGATGATACAGAAGGGAGCAGTAAAGATCCAGTATATTACCGCCAACGAACAGGTAACAGATGTGTTGACCAATCCCCTATCCAGAGTCAAGTTTAGGTTTTTTAGAGACAAACTTGGAATGATCCAAAATACTTCCCCAGAAGCAGGAAGTGATGTGTTTCATAGAAGTGGGAAGTGATGTGTTCCCTAGAAGTGAGAAGTGATGTGTTCCGTAGTAGCAGGAAGTGATGTGTTCCCTAGTAGCGGGAAGTGATGTGTTCCCCAAAAGCAAGAAATGATTCCCAATAGAGAGAGGTGAGGCAATCCCCAGTAAAGGGAAGTGATGAGCTACCCCAACGCAGTTTGGTAACCCCAACATAGGTTGGTACGCTACCCAACGCAGGTTGGTAACCCCAATGCAGGTTGCTACGCTACCCCAACACAGTTTGGTAACCCCAACATAGGCTAGTATGCTACCCCATCGCAAGTTGGTAACCCCAACGAAGGTTGGTATGCTACCCCAATGTAGGTAGGTACGCTACCCATCGCAGGTTGGTAACCCCAACACAAGCTGGTACGCTACCCCAGCATAGGTTGGTAACCCCAACATAGGCTGGTATGTTATCCCAATGCAGGATGGTATGCTACCCCAATGCAAGTTGGTAACCCCAACGTAGACTAATACGCTATCCTAGCGCAGGTTGGTAACCCAAACATAGGCTAGTAAGCTACCCCAAAACAGGTTGGTATGCTATCCCAACATAGGATGGTACGCTACCCCAACGTAGGTTGGTAACCCCAATGAAGGCTGGTACACTACCCCAGCGTAGGTTGGTAACCCCAACACAGGCTAGTGTGCTACGCCAATGCAGGATGGTATGTTATTCCAGTGAAAGTGTAGAACTTCCTATGATATATAGATTCGTGATTGACAACAAGACAATGACCAAGTATGAAAAAGAGAAGAAGCAATAATGATGACCATGACAAGAAGAATACCTTCCTTGCTAAGAGGAAGTGTTGAATATTGAGTAGCTTCGGAAGATATACTTATTGTATTTGACCAAGACAAACCCTAAATAATAATATTTTATTATAATTTTTAATTAGGCCCTATTGTTCCCTTGTAAAAGTCGACCTTATTGTTCCTTGACATGTAAAATAGAAAATAAAAGGACAAAGTGACAGGTCGGCCCAGACCTAATTTTAGGCTGGCCATACCACTATTTATAAGGGAGGCTAGTGCCTCTTTTATACACTTAATCATGAGCTCCACAACAAAGAGGAAAGTGCGCAAGTCTTGGAGGAGAAGTTGTTGCAACTAGGGGTGACGTCAAGGAGAGTTTTGGTCTATCTCTTGGTATCTCTTGGTTAAGTGGTGTGCTACTCTTTCCTAGTGAAGAAGTAGAGGAGAATCTTATGCCTTGTTAGTTATCTCTTGAAGAAAAACATTTTTCTTGGTTGGATAATCTATATTGAGAAATTTTGTTGGGTTTTCTCCCCCTAGATGATTTCCTAGGATAATCTTTGTGTCTCTCTTGTTTCTATGATTGTCTCTCTTTCAATGATCTTATATATGCAGTTAATGTGTTAAATGATTGTAATAATAAATAAGAACCGCAACTGCTAGTTGTATAAGTCAAATATCAACTCGTTACCCTCTCTATACTTAAACTTTTTTTTAAGTAATCGGGCTTGCGGGGGTAGACTCACCCATCCCTTACCCCCTGACCTCACTCCCCAACACGATGCCCCATCCATCACTTAGTGGAATCATACCACACTGCCTCACATACTTCATCCCCGAAAACCCTCACCTACGATGCCTACAAAATACCCTGCCTTACCTCACCGTATGTCACCCCCTACTTCCGCTACCCTCATTTCTCCCCCTCCCTAACTACCCACTACTCCCTCCTCACTACATCCTCCTTAAATCCTCTTGTCCACTTTCCTTCATTATTTAAAATATATTTTAAATTACCTACATGAGCCATCAACCAATAATAACACTCCATATGGAATCCACTTAACTCATGACACTTTGCAACCCACAATTGTGCCACATGGCAGTATGCGAATGATGGCACATGGAAAATTATTATTTGCTACACATGACAACCTACGAAGGAAGACACGTGGCTACATACAAGGAGTGACAGATGGTAAATTATTATTGGTATATTGTGGACCTATCATGGGATGACACATGGTGACATGTGAATGGATGATTTCTATGTTGATTGGGCATAGGTGGAGTTTGACTTGGCATGCAAAATTATTTTTTATTAATCAATTTTCAAAGGGAAGGTCAAACCCTCTTAAACTACATAGTCTCCTCTCTTATGTTTCTTACTAAGTGTGCATATAACTTAGTAATATATACCATTAAAACAAAAATATACCAATGAATGGTGGATAACATTTTACCACAAAAAAGTAGAATTTTCATGGAGGAAAACGAATTTAAGATCAAGGGCCCACATTTTCCCATCAAACTTGATCGACGGTTCCTGGGTCATGAACTTCTGAAGACCATAACTTGAGTTTTGGGTGTCAGAATCACACAAATTGTATATTGTTGGAAAGGTGTTTCAACGAAGAAGATGATAGTATCAGTTATAAGGCCTTAAAGTGGCCAAATTTTCCCCGGAAATTGAAATATCAGTCAACTTCATTTTAATGGATCTACGTGACAACTCAACTTCACGAGCTCATATCTTGAGATCCGAGAGATGGATTTGGAAAAAAATTATATTGTTGGAAAGATAAGATGATGAAGATCACATCTGAATTTATTTACATATCTAAAAAGTTGATTATCATTTCCAGAAATTTAAAACACATTCCCCCTCTTTTAAAGGGAAATTAATTAAATTTTAAAAATAAAATTTTATTTAAAAACTTTTATTGAAAATGAAAAGGGACCCATTTGAAAGATGAAGATATTAATTATGTAAGTTAATTAATGAGGATTTAACAAGGCATTAATTAAAGATAATATTTCAAGAAGAAAAGTGTGTTGGGAATATGTTATATTCTTTGCACAACTAGAAGTAGTGTCTACGTTGCGATGGACGCGCAGGGGGGCATCGCCCCCCAAAAAATATTTTTTTTGTGGTTTTTTGCGTCCGTTTTTGGGCAGTTTTTCGGCACACGATTTTTGTCAATGGTTTTCTATTTCCATTTAAGGAATTAGGGTTGTTGACTCATCCTGGTTATTACATTAGGGTTTTGGATGCTACGAGATCCTATATGTATATTGTATTGTAAACAATGTATGATGAGATGAATATTAGAAGATATTGGTTTTCCCGGTTTGGGTTTCCAGGGGAAAAATATCTGTGTAATGTGTGTATTTCACATTGTGTTTTTTCTATTCTTTTATTGAAAATATATTTGCAATTGTAACACACCCAAACCCTAAGTACCCTTCTATGGATGGGGCATCAATTTTTTGCTCATCCTAACTATCTAAAATCCTAAATTGTGGATCTTCGTTGGTCACTGCTCGTCATGAGATTTCCATCAGAGACCACCGTACTAAAATCCGATCTCGGGTTTGTAAGTTATGGCCTCCCAAAGATACCCGGGCATTATTAGTTGGAGTGTTCGACGTTCAACATTGAACATACCATTTGCTTAATCCCCAAAGTCCAGAAATGTCACCACATGGCTTTAGCCATTCGACAATCGACGCTTTATGCTGAGCATCCCTTTCTTTTGGAATTTGGCGGTCATATTTGGATGTTCAATGTTTGGAGATCGACCAATCTTTGTGAACATCCATTTTTCCATATTATGCCCAAAATCCCCGAACTCCTGATATCTCACCACATGGCCTTGTCCCTTCGATGGTCGACGTTCAGGGTTTTGGGTTCGACATTCCTATATTGTATCATGCCCCACATCTTACGAACTCTTGAATTTATCCAAACTCCTGGAGTCCCAGACACGTCACCAGCCATGTGGGCTAGGAGACCACGAACCAGAAACTGATATGCGATGAGGGTCAAGGGGTGACACGCTTCCTCGATAGGGGGTGACAAGTGACATGCTATAATGGCCATAAGGGATATGTGAATCGACCAAATCTAAGTGACACATGGCACCTTGGTTATGGGTCCACATCACCTAGGATGATGTCAGTGAGCCACGTCAACCCCCATCCTATGGTTGAGATGTATCCACATGGATCCTTAGATCCATGACCCTCGTTACTTCACGACTCCGAATTTAGATCTCACTGAATCCTCTCGACGCAAATCCCCTAAAAATATAAGTCTCCAGACTCTCAGATCTGACGCCACATGTCCTCTTCCTATCAACGGTTGAGATCTATTTCGACGTTCGTGACTTCGGCGATTTTCACACGTTGAAAACCCTTGGCCAAATTCCTCCGGAGTACGATGTCTCCGAACCACGGGATTGCTTTCCACATACCCGTTCATCTAATGGTCCTCATCACTTCGACAATTCGGTGTTCAAGAGTTTGACGTGTATCTCCCGGATTTCCTTTTGGACCACATCGGATCTACCGCCACACGTACCTAGCATCTATGGCTAGGATTTACTCTGGCTTGCTGAGCTTCAGGGAAATCCATGCATCCCTATATCTACGAATACCCAGACTCCCAGATGATCATTGATCTGTGGACACATGTCCCTTCATTTTCAACGGTCCAGATTTACTCCACGACTCCGATGTTCGGGAGTTTCGACGCTAGACTACTCCTATTCTCCCGAAGTAGAAATTCTTTAAAGCGCTTAACGCCTTCCTTCCTACATCTGATATAAAGGCCGGGAGAGATCCATAATGGATCCCAATATCGATGACCATTGTTGATTCGTGAATTCAGACTTCGACTAATTTCGAGGATTATGGAGTCAGAAGTCCCGAAGTCAAATGAGCTAGCTCCTTTCAGAGTAGCACAAGGTTCCTAGGCCCTAGTCACATGGGTCTCTTGGGAAATATTATGGGCTAAGCTCAAATCCCCTTTTTTTATTTCAGCAATGAATTTAAGGGAATGGGCACAAGCCCTTAGTCAGATGGGTGAATAGTCTAACAGGAAAATTCCCTTCTCCCACATAATCGAACTTGACATTCCTTCTAAGGTAAACTTCAAGGATTGGAAGGACTTAGAAATTTCCAGTCGATCCTACCCCATTGTTGGCCCTCGACCAAGTTTTGGGGAAACTTTGGTCAGTTTTGGCCCACTTCCAGACTTCGACATGTTAGTCGAAGAAGGAGTGCCCAGGCATAGCTGAGATCACGGATCTCACCTATTTTGAGGGTTGTGTGGACCCAGTAAGGGGTCCTCTAGGGTTTTGTAACGGATTTTTGGGATGTTGGCCCATGGATTTTCCCCATGTTTAGGCCTTATTGTAAAGGTTTTTAAAGTATACATAAAGAAGAATGTATTGTAGAAGTAGTTCATGTAGTTCTATGTGGAACATAAGTGCTTTGTGTGAAGGAATGTATGTGTTCGAGGCTTTGTGCTCGAATGTGATTTTGTAACAGGTGCTAAGTGTTGTGATAGAGATTGTGGCTCTGTGCATTTGACCTATTTTTGGAAGGCGAAGAAGGAGGATATAGTGCTTAGTGCGCAGATCTCATGTATTGTGCAAAGTTCGACTCTGTGGCTTGATGCACAGGGGTGACTGGATGTAAGATCTTGACGAACAATAAAGAGGCGAAGTGGTTTGTGGACATAGCCCCACCCTAGGGTGAACCACGTATATCTGGTGTCTCATGGTTTGGTTTGTGTTGTGTTATTTCTGTTATGAATCTGCTTAGTGCTTTGATTATGATGCATAATAGATAAATCTTGTCTTGCTTAAGTACTTTACTTATGTTAAGGGTAAATGAATGCTATATTTAACATATAGTGCTAAGTGCTAAGTACTAAGTGCTCAGGGTATATAATCATTTGTTGTTACTGCGCTGACCTATATTTGATTATGCTCTGCGGTGTTAATAGGGTTAATAAAATAATGCATGTTCACTTCCTAAGCGTTAACAAAATATTCTTCGAAGTGTTATTATCATAGATCTATGTCCCATCCTAGTTACAGACACCTATGTCTTGTAACCCCCCCTGCTTCTACCTCGGGTGAGACTTCTCCTGCTTCGCAGGTATTGCCGAAAGGGCTGGTAGTCGAGGTTTTTTTTGTGCATTGTTAAGTGTTGAACCGTGGGTATTCCCATGTGCCAACAAATGGTTTTGTTGACGGGACTTGAAACTGTGATTGTTGGGAACTGAAGTAAAGAAAAAGAAAAGCTCTATGTGTAGATCTGTTGCTGAAGTGCACAATACTCTACTTGACTTGCGAAGATTTGTGCCAAGAAAGTAAGCTTATCTGAAGAAAAGAGGTAATATCCTACAAGGGGTAAGCTTTATGCTTTGGTAAGAGAAAGATAAGTGAATTTTTTTATTTTGAAAGCATGAATTTAAGTATGTTTAATAGATTTTTTCCTAGTCTGAAGGCTAGGGCATAGTTGAAAGAAATAGTTGGTTTGAGTAAATCTAATAGAAATGAAGAAAGATATGTTATTCCTATGCATAGAAAAAAAAATTGGATTGATAAGTGGATGCAGGAACCTAGAAATATTTTTTGTAGATTGCAAGTCCAACACTATGATCCTAGGGGAAGTGCACGGTACAGAAAATATTGGGGAACATTTAAGAGAAAAAGGGTATTGAATTTTTGTTATAATTGCAGAAGGTCGAGACATCTTGATAAGGAATGCCTTGACGTAGGCCCTTATTATCTTTGTTGTAAGATTGTTGGTCATGAGGTTGAGGATTGTCCATGGATTATTGCTAAAGTTGAAGGGAGGGACATAAGACAAGAAAACTATGAAAAGAGTCAAGAGACTAAGGGTATGTGAGAAATTCATAAAAAGAAAAGGTCATAGGAAGTTTAGACTGTATTATTACAGTTGGAAGAAATGATGGATGTTCATAAAGATGTCATTTTACTAGAAATCCTGAAAGAAAAACAACGCATAAGTACAATAATAGAAGACTTCAACATAGACTGTGTCCTAGATGAAGAAACGCAAGTGAATGTTATGATAGAAGAAACCTAGGAATTTTTGGGAAAGCCTACTATGGTACCTTCTTTAGGAAGGATAGGCTTGTTTAAGGGAAATATGATAACTTTATGTGGAAGAGTAACTATTGTACCTATTATTGTTCATGGAATATCAACTGAAGAAGAATTTGAAGTTATTAGGTTTGTTGAGGACAGGGCCCCGTTCCCACTTTTGTCAGGTAAGACTTGGATTGAGAAGGATCAGATTAGAAGGAAATAAGAGAAATAATCTACAAAAAAGAAAAAGAAAGAATTAAGGGATTTCATAGCTAGGAAAATAGATCGACTAATAGAAGAGCGAGAGGATAAGTCAAAGCAATAGAGCAAAGTAACAACGCAAGAGGGACAAAAATCAAAAGAATTAGCTATCAAGGTTGAAAGAATGCAAGAAGGCTTGAAGGACCTATCTATCCAAGAGATAAATGTGCCCACTCAGGAAGTGTTAATAAAAGAGATATTAAATTAAGAATCTTTGAGGGTACCTCAACAGTGCGAAGCCACTACGCTGGGGGAAGATAAGATCCCATAATCAGTTAAAGAGACTTAGATAATAGGAAATAAGGCAAGGAATCTCAATAAAAAGAAGGCTAAGCTGGAAAAGATACAAGAATTTAAGGAAACCGAATGGAAGACTTCGCAGACTAGAACCTCACAGGAGGCAGGTTCGCAGGGTTTGAACCTTGCTAGAACAACAAGTCCGTGCAGATTTGAACTTCACCCTAACAAAGTTATATGACCTATTGGAGGCACCCCGACTGTTAGAATGACACTCTATAATGGTTAGGAAACACATTTATGGGTTCATGAATTGCTTTTGGGTGATGAGACCACGCCATAACGACTAGATTTACATTAATGGAAGCACTTAACTCTAGTTCCTATCTGTTGGAAGATCTGTCACGACCGCCCTGCTTATTTAACTCATCGATGGTGGTGCTGGGACCACTTTTTTCTACCCATGATTGATTGAGATAATATGATAACTATCCAATTGTCGAGTTGTACTTCCTATCGTTATCTGAAACTATACCACGCTTGTTCGTTTGTCTACCTCGCATGTCTGTTAAAAGCTAGAATGTCGGGTGAACCTAGCGATATTGAGAAGTTTGTCGAGGAAGTTCTTAGGAAACTCATGGCCGACAGAACTGTATCTAAAGGTATTCAAGCGTCGTCAACTAGGGGACTGCAGGCTTCCTCTTCGATCGGACGTCATTCCACCCGCATCAATCATGTGACTGAACAAAGAAGTAAGCATTGCAGTGATCTAGCTAACACGAAGCAGATCCCATCGATCCTACTTGAATATACTCCAACTATGGCCGACGTTGTTAACCATGACAGTATCCCTTGCGATTTTGAGTACTCCCTGTTCACTGCGTACATTCTGAAAGGAATTCGCATAGTAGGGAGTCAGTTAGGACAGATCCCACTGTTGAAGAATAATGAATTCAACTTAGGATACCAGAAGAACTACGACATGTTAGATCCTCATTATTATTTAATGAAGACAACCGGAAAGAAACCTCATCTCATCTCACAGCCATGGATTAAGGGGTTGGCGCAGTCAACCGTATTGAACGTAATGAACATTTTTCATTTTGGCCGCCACCAGGAGGTTAATGCTTGCGTTAAACTCCTTCTGTCGTGCTATCATGGCAGATATCTATGGCTCGACAGAATAATTACTATGGATCTGACATTGATCCATCGGATCATGGGTTTAAGCTTGAAGGGTCCTGGCCCACAACAGTTCTATCCAGGAAATACCTCAGACAGTTCGTTAGCACAACGCATCAAAGAAGCATGTGGAGAGGTAGAAAAGGGGAAGCAAGGTTACAAGGTAGCCTCCATATAGGATGGCGTAGTGCACCTTGATTGTCAACTCTTAGATGGAAAGCTAGTGAGGATGAACCACCCCACATAGTTCATCGGGTTCGTGGTGGACCTCACAAGAAAGTGTGTGGGGGGCATGCAGATGAACTGGGCGAACTACCTTGTCAACGAGCTAGAAAAGGATTTCCGCAAAGCCCAAGACTTGGGATATGAGTTTCATTACAACTGGTTTATCATCCTGATCACATTTGTGGCTTGGCAGATGCCTAAAGGAACCACTTTCCCAGAGATTGAACCTACGTATCCCCTGGCTGCTCATTTTTCCACCCCGTGGTATACCAATGACATGACGAAGTAGTGGCAGTCTAATTCCATGTTTCATGGATATTATCAGCAGTTAAAGGTCAAAATTGAATAATTCCCATGTATGACACCGTGTACCCTACATCATTACCGACCCATAGAAAAGTTTCACGCTGATCCCCACTTCATTTACATCACCGCACGAAGAGATGAGCACTAGGAAGAATTACAGTCATACTACAAGCTGACGGATGAATATATGGAGCAGATTACAGAGGAATGGCCAAAAGAATTTCTTGTACTTGTCGTCGATGCAGATTATCTAAAACTGACACTATAGGAAGCCTGATAGTTACACAAGATGAACATGTCAGACAGTCTAGTGAGACAAAGAAGAAGAAAAATTAGGCTGAAGTCCAGGACATAGAGAGTGTCGAAGAGGACGAAGAGAAAAATTCTGGAGATAACGGGTTTGGCTCGCCAGGAGGAGGAGAAGATGAAGCAAAAGGATAGGGAGGAGGAGATGAAGGAGAAGAAGAGACAGGAGGAGATGAAGCTACCCCACCTGAAGATCCCCCTATTGGGACAGTGACACCACAGAACATGAAAGTTTCTCCGAAGAAACCTTCAACAAGGAAGAAAACGCACGCAAATAAGCCATAGTTGGAAGTGACTCTCACTGAGGATGACATTAGTCTAGTCCATAGAGATATGGAGGATGCCTCAGAAGACATGTTGCAGAGATACAAAGAGAAACAAGAGGAGTTATATGGAATAATTGAGAGAGAATTGAAGGAAGTGCAACATGTTGTTCGCTTGGTCTGAGCAGTACCTACTGTGTCATCTGCACCTTCCTCATCACAGACCGAAGAATTAGGGAATGAACCTACCCAGTTAAGAAGGCTTGTTGATGAAACAAAATCTCAGTTCCAGAGAGCTTAGGTAGAGAAGGAGAGGGCTACAGAAGCCTTCAAAAAGGAGAAAAACGAAGTCCTAGTACAATTACGAGAAGCACATGACAATGTAGCTGCCTATGAAAGTGAGAAAGCAAAGTTTCATGTGAAGATTCAGGAAGAAAAGAGAACTAGCGAAGCCCAACTACAGAAGAAAAAAGAGCAGTTGCTCGCAAAGCAGGCCATGGTCAAAGAAGCAGTAAGAAAATCATGTCGCTCTATGCCATGCTTGGTACAGGAGGAAGAGGATCCTGTCGAAGCTCAAGTAGCGAAGCTCGCAGAGACCCTCCAATAGTTTCAGGCTAGGATAGCTGAACTAGAGGCCCAAACAGTGTCAAGCACCCCACAAGAGGTGTGTAATCAGAGGGAGAAGTCCGCCAAAAAAATAGTAGCAAGTACAAAATCCCTCTCCTCGGTATGTAAACAACTGAGTGACAGAAGCGCCCAGACATATGAACACCTCATCGAGGATCCAGAGTTAAAGAAACTAGAAGCTCAGTTACAGGAGGTGCAACATTAGGCATTTTCATTGCAGGCGAAGATGAAGTTGCTCACAATAATGGAAAGGATGAAGAGATTCCAGGAGTAACACACAGTACAACAACATATCACTGCCCTCTAGGGTAAGGTGATGGAAGTAACACATAATTTACAACCTATGTAGGATGAAGCTTGCAAGGTGTTCGAGAAGATTGATAGCCAGGGTTCACAACTAGACCAAGTAGTTACAGCAGTAGAACAATGCCTAGAAGGGCCTGTTACAGAGAAGATAGTCCAGGAGCTTGTTGAGCAGGAGGCTCATGCGAGGCATCAAGTCAAAGCATATCGATTTAAGCTCGAGGCTTTTGAAGCATCATTTTTCAGACCTGAGTGACTCGAGACGAGTCACAGGTGAGTGTTGGGGACCTATTGGCCCTCGACCAAGTTTTTGGGAAAATTTGGTCAGTTTTGGCCCACTTTCGGACTTCGACACGCTGGTCGAAGAAGGAGCACCCAGGTGGAGCTGAGATCATGGATCTCACCTATTTTGAAGGTTATGTGGACCCAGTAAGGGGTCCTCTAGGGTTTTGTAACGAGTTTTTGGGATGTCGGCCCATGGGTTTTCCCCATGTTTAGGCCTTATTGTAAAGGTTTGTAAAGTATAAATAAAGAAGAATTTATTGTAGAAGTAGTTCATGTAGTTTTGTGTGGAACATAAGTGATTTGTGCGAAGGAATGTATGTGGTTGAGGCTTTGTGCTCGACTGTGATTTTGTAGCAGGTGCTAAGGTTTGTGATAGAGATCGTGGCTCTGTGCATTTAACCTATTTTTGGAAGGCGAAGAAGGAGGATCTAGTGCTTAGTGCATAGATCTTTGGTCTTGTGTGAAGTTCAACTCTGTGTCTTGATGCACAGGGGTGTCTGAATGTAATATCTTGGTGAATAATAAAGAGGCAAATCACTTTATGGACATAGACCCACCCTGGGGTGAACCACATATATCTAGTGTCTCATGGTTTGCTTTGTGGTGTGTTATTTCTGCTATGAATCTTCTTAGTGCTTTGATTATGATGTGTAATAGATATATATTTTTTTGTTTAAGTACTTTACTTATGTTAAGGTAAATGAATGCTAGATTTAACTTATAGTGCTAAGTGCTCAGGGTATATAATCATTTGTTGTTATTGCGTCGATCTATCTTTGACTATGATCTACGGTGTTAATAGGGTTAATAAGCGAATGCATGTTCACTTCCTAAGCATTAAAAAAATATTATGTGAAGTGCTATTATCATATATCTATGTCCCAGCCTGGTTACAGACACCTGCATCTTGTAACCCCCCTACTTCTACCTCGAGTGAGACTTCTCCTTCTTCGCAGGTGTTAACTAAAGAAATGGTAGTCGAGGTTTTTTCAGTGTGTTGTTAAGCATTGAACCCTGGGTCTGCCCCTGTGCCAACACCCATATCTCCCGCGGATTCACATGTCATATCTATCTAGAAACAAAACTAAGATAAATTGAAAGCCATGAAGTATAGCAGTTTACAGAATCAAAAGGGGCCTATCTACTAACTGTTCAAATACTGCAAGATTGAATCATAAACACAAACATTTCATTATAACATCCAATACAATACACATAGTATAAAAATACTTATCATAACTGGAAAACATGAAGCAAATTCTGAAAGGGGTGTATGTTTCCTCCCAACCATAGGCACAGTCACTCCTGATGGATTTACCATTGGCCACCCCCGAGCTAGACCATGGTGCTCTGAGAGAGAGATTCTATCTCCTTGCTCCACAATAGTCAAGGACAGAGGTTACTCTCCTCCTCCCACTGGAACTTGGAGAATAGTTTTCTCTACTCCAAGCAATGTGGTATTCACGAGTACTTACTCAATCACTCATCAACCTCATTTATCATCTTGTAGCCAAACCCTGCCCATGGTTTCTTACATCCTGATCGAGCTTACTGCTCATCTTTTCCTCTCAACTTCATAATCGAAGTATGTTCACTGCTCTTCTTGGGAGAGTGTATTTATCTACTCTGTTATATCGCAGATCTGTCTATGTCCATGAATTACCTCCTATCTTTCCTTTCTCATAAAGGTTTCATGGGTCTGAATCCCAATTTGTGGTCTGGACTGGAAGCCTTACAGATGGGTACCCTACCCCATCTCCTCATTAACTCTTGAGGATGTCCTTCCAACGACCATCCCGACTGATAATTAATTTCCAGGTCAGAGGATTGTTGAGAAATTACACCCAATAGGTACTAGTCTGGTGAGGGCCATCTCAACCATACTTGGTTTCCCTTCACCATCTCTCTCATAGCATCCATGATCTATCTAGGAAAACTTCCGCCCTTTCAGTAGTTGTGCAACACATATTTAAATTCTATTAATAACATAAATTCATACATTGACCCTTTTATACAAGTGTTCATTAAATCAAACATTCACACATATTTAGTCTTCCATAGTCTCTTCACTAGTTATAGTTATATTTATAAACTAGGGGAAACAGGGGTATTACAATCCCCTCCCCCTTAAAGGAACATCGTCCTCGATGTTCTATTTGTCGACGCGCTTTGTATGTAAAGAAGGAAACAAAAATGGATATGTCTACCTCATGGCATCCTCCATTTCCCATGTGGCCTCATTTGAGCTGAAGTGTTTCCCCTACACCTTGATGTATGAAATGGTTTTGTTCCTGAGTGAGGTTTCCTTCCTGTCTATTATGCATTGAGGTTTTGGTAGGAATTATCCCTCGTGTTCCACTTGAATCAAATACCATTCAATAATATGATTATAATCATGTTCATACTTCTTTAACAAAGAAACATGGAACACATTATGTTCCTTCATTGTAGGAGGGAGTGCTAGTCGGTAGGCTATTGGTCCCACTTTATCCAAAACTTCAAAGGGTCCAGAATATTGGGGTGTCGGCTTGGCACAAGATCCCATCCTCAAGGAGCTTCTCTTGGGTCTAACTCGGAGAGACATATGATCCCCTGCTTTGAACTCTCTAGGATTCCTTTTCAGGTCTGCATAACTCTGTTAAGCCCTAATATTGGCTCATTACCACTTAATTGGGGCATATTAGATTAGTAATGTTATTTTATTTATGTTGGATTTAGGCCATTAGTTGTAATTTATATTAGTAATGTTAT
>JZKD02S2111005.1:437692-447723 GCA_000966675.3 Picea glauca
CCAAGGAGACATTTTCATTTTGAATCATCTGGTACTTGAAAATTTAAGTGGGGTAAAAGGAGGTTTCCCCCTCGAAGAGGCTTATTATCTGAAATTATCTCTTTTTCAAGGCGTTAAGTACTTTTCTTGAGGTTTTTCTATGCTATATTGATGTTTGGTTCTTAACAAACTCTTTTGTCTATCATGGGCTATCTTCATATTTTTCCTGATCTGAATCACTTGTTGTTCCATTTCCTTTAACATATTTGGTCCGATTGTAACTCTATATACTAGGTTGTTCCAACCAATTGGAATGTTGCATTGCCTTCCATAGAGGGATTCAAAAGGACTCATTTTTAATGACTCTTGATAGCCATTGTTGTAAGCAAATTCTACTAGTGGTAGGTAGTCCTCCCATTTCTTGGGTTGGTGCATGACATGCATCCTTAGAATTTGTTCTAATACTTGGTTTACCCTCTTTGTATTCCCATCAGTTTGAGGGTGATAGGTTGTACTAAAGAACAATTTTGTTTCAAAACCAACAAATAAATATTTCCATAAGTTTGAAGTAAACTTTGTATCTTTGTCGGATATAATTTCCTTAGGCATTCCATGCATTCTGAATATCTCTGTCATGAAGATGTTGGAAATATCTATTGCCTTGCAAGTTGACTTGATGGGTATGAAGTGAGCATCCTTTCTCAGTTTTTCCACAACTACCATGATGTCATCGTGTTGTTTGGTTGATCATGGTAATCCTGTGATGAAATGCATGGATATGGTTTCCCATTTCCATTCGAGGATTGGTAGGGGATGCAACAACCCTGCTGGGTACTGGTGCTCTGCCTTGAATTGCTGGAATTCTAGACACTTAGTTAAGGAATCAGCTATGCCCTTTTTCATTCTGGGCCAATAAATTAGTTTCCTAGTGGTTGTGATCATTTTTTGATAACCAAGATGTCCAATATATGGTCTTTTGTGTAGTTAATCCATTATGAACCTCTTCAAGTCATCACAATTTGGAATGTATAATTTGCCCTTGTAAGTCAACATGTCATCATTAAACATATGATAACCTTCATACTTCATCCATGTGTGCTCTTGCTTTTATTATGATGTCACGGTCTTGAAAAATGCATATGTTTCTCATGCAGTTTTGACCCTCTCTTTGATGTTTGATTCACTGGTGCTTACAACTACTAAGTGAAATACTTTCATACTTATACTAAGGGCATCAACCACCCAATTTTCCTTTCCTTTGATATTTTTGATTTCAAAATCAAACTCACTAAGGAGAGGCATCCACCTAGCTTGTCTCACATTGAGTTTTGGTTGGTCAAACAAATACCTCAATCCACTATGGTCTGTCATAAGTAAAAATATCCTACCTAGGAGGTAATGCCTCCACGTATTTAAAGCATGCACTATGGAAGCCAATTTCATATCATGGGTCACATAATTGACTTCATGCTCATTCAATTTTCTAGACTCATAGCAAATCACATGTCCTTCTTGCATAAGGACTCTTTCGAGCCCTTCCTTGCATGCATTTGTACACACAAGGAATTCTTTGTTTGGGTCTGCAATATTCATCACATGCGCATTGGTTAGAATGTATTTCATCTCTTGAAATATTTCTTCACATTCTGATATCCAAATGAATTTAACCCCCTTTTTCTGAAGGGAGGTGTTTGGGCAACCAATCTTGAAGAATACTTTTATGAATCTCCTATAGTATCCTGTCAGGCCCATAAAGGATCTGAAATTAGATACATCCTTTAGGGTAGGCCAATCCATGATGGATTTAATCTTGTCAAGGCCAACTGCCACTCATTCCTTAGAAATAACATGGCCTAGATAGTGGACTTGTTTCTGGAAAAAGTCACACTTACTAAGCTTAGCATAGAGTTGATGTTCTCTTAGTACCTGGAGTAATAACTTGATATGTTCTTCATGCTCTTCTCTATTCTTGGAATATATTAGGATATAATCAATGAAAACAAATACAAACCTATCCAACAAATTTTTGAATACGTTATTCATTAAGAACATAAAAGTGGTTGGTGCATTGGTAAGCCCAAATGGCACCACCACAAATTCATAGTGACCATATATTGTCCTAAAGGTTGTCTTGTGGATATCTTCATATTTAATTCGGACTTGATGGTATCCAAACCTCAATTCAATCTTGGAGAAGATGGTAGCACCCCTTAATTGGTCAAACAAGTCATCAATCCTTGGAAAGGGATACTTATTATTGATGGTCATCTTATTGAGTTTTGTATAATCCATGCAGAGTCTGAGTGTTCCATGTTTATTTTTCACAAACAAATATGGTGCTCCCCATGAAGACACAGTAGGCCATATGTATCCTTTGTCCTGCATCTCCTTCAGCTGGAGTTTGAGCTCAACTAGCTCTGATGTACTCATTCTATAGGGTGTTTTGGACATTGGCACTGCTCCTGGTACAAATTCTATTGAAAATTCAATATCCCTTCTTGGAGGTAGACCTAGTACCTCTTCTGGGAATACATTTTTATATTCTCTTAATATGGGATGGTTCTCTAGGTTGGGTTTGTCATTCTCAACAGAGTTTAGTACTTGTATTACATACAAGGGACATCCCTTTATACAATACTTCTTCACTTGGATGGATGATATTTGTCTCACTGAGACATGCTTTTGAATCCCTTGTAGGGTTACCCTCCTTCCTTCTTCATATTCACACTCCAAAGTTTTACTGTAACAATCCAACCTGGTTTTGTGGGTGGCCAACTAGTCCATGCCAACCCACAGGACATAAGATCCTAGAGGAAGTATGTTTAGGTTTTCTTGGGTGGGCAACCCACTCATGAAAAGTTGGAATACTTGTATGACCTCCGTTACTTTTCTTTTGGTTCTAGTGGCTAGTTGTACCAGCCATGATTTAACATGTTTAACTTGTTGCATTTTACATTTCTCAACAGTTTGAGGGGAAACATAACTCAAATTAGAACCATGGTCAATTAAAATGGAAACAAGATGGTTAGAAAACGTACCTTCCATCTCCACCACTAAAGCTTGGTGGTCAACTTGTCTATTATCCAAGGCTGCATAAATTTGTGGCAGGCTCCTTGACACATCATTGATTGTGGTATCCCCTTGGATGTTGTAGACCCTCCCACGGTTTTGTTTCATATGTTGACAATTCCTCAGCAGATGTTCCTCTCCACAACCCCAACCTTTCAAGGTTTCTCTCTTCGTGTTATCAGTCTTACTTGGAGCTACTCTGAATGGTTTATTTCCACTCTAGGATGGAAAATTTTACTGATACATGCTTCTGGAAGGAAGGCTCATCCTAGAGCTCTTACCATGGTTCTTAAATTTCAAGGGTTTAAACCCCTTCTTATTGAATCCTAATTTTTTCTTCTTATTCCAGTCTTCATGGGGTTCTGTCTTACTCTTGAATTTCTCATAGCAATACCTTACTTTTTGAATAGTATATTCTAAGGTCTTTGGCTCATCAAATTCAATTTTGTCCTGATAGGACTGAGGTAAGCCACTAATAAATCGTTGCATCTTTACCTTTTTATCTTTAATGTAGGACACATACCTCATTAGCTTGAGAAATTTGTTGATATACTCATCTATGGTGAGTTGTCCCAGCTTGAGTTCATAGAATTCCTTGGTATTTCCATCAAAGTACTTTTCTGACATGTACTTCTTCTTGAAGTATTTCTCAAATTGTTTCCATGACAAGTCCTTCTCATGGAATCCTTTTAAATTCCTAACACCCTCCCACCAAATGGAAGCTTTCCCATTTAGGTTGAAAATGGCTATCAGAGCCTTTAAGTTTTCAGAGTAGTCATGGACTCTGAAGTACTTCTTCAAGTCGAGTAGCCAAACTTTTGCTTCTTCCCCCTTCTTAATTTCTCCATAGAAGGTGGGTGATTTGGCTTTCTTGAATTCTTCAGGGTCACGAATCTTGGAATGTTTCCTCTTCTTTCCTCTTGTATGAGAATGGGAACTAGTTTTACCACTAGAAGATTCCTTGGAGTTGTCAATGTCCTCTCTACAGGGATCCTCCATTGAATGTCTCTTGGATCCATGTTGGGCCTTCTTTGAGGTGATCCTTCTGGTGTGGCCACTTTTAGGACCATTCTTCTGTATCTCAGATGGACTTGGAGTTTTCTTAGTATGATGAATGTCCACATGACTGGAAGCTGGACCAGGTTGTAGTTGCCTTTGTATATCTGATAGACTTTGTAGTAGGACTGCATTAATTTCTGTATGCTTTTCCTTCTCCTTGATCAAACTTTCATTATCAACCTTATAAATCTGTAATTATGCCATGAGGCTTCTTACAATTTCAACCAAATTTGGAGGAGTTTCCAGCACGCTCCTTTCATCATATTCTTCCTCTCTATTGGGGGATCTCTCCCCCAACTCCTGATGTGTCACCATCCTTTATGGTAGTTCTCCTGTGGTTCACTGACTTCTTGAGTGTTGATAAAATTTTTTATGTTAGTGACTATTCTACCAATTCATGAACAACACATATCATTGCAAGGTGAAGTCAGTTCTTTATTTGGAAACATTATAAATGTACAGTGCATAATTCCAAAATATCTATCAATAGTAGAAGGGGGGTAAGGTAGGGTGTTACCCCATAAGTTCTCTAATAATATTTTTATGCGACTCGTGCACGAGCCCAAGAAGGCCAAGTGTTTTTTCCATGCTCAGATACCAATTTGTAACACACCCAACCCCTGAGTACACTTTCTAGGGATGGGGCATCAATTGTTCGCTCATCATAACTATCTAAAATCCTAAATCGTGGACCTTCTCTAGTTACTTCCCATCATGAGCTTTCCATCGATCGCCACTGTACTAATATCCGAGCTCGGGTCTGTAAGTTATGGCTTCCCAAAGCTACTCGGGCGTTATCAGTTGGAGTGTTCGGCGTTGAACATAACGTTTCCCTAATCCCTGAAATCTCGAAATATCGCCACATGGCTCTAGCCATTCAATGATCGACGATCGACGTTTATGTTGAGAATCCCTTTCTTTCGACATTTGGCGATCGCCGTTGGATGTCCAACGTTCGGTGATCGACAAATCTTCATGAACATCCCTTTTTCCATACTATGCCCAAAACCCCCGAATTCCCGATATCTCGCCACATGGCCTTGGCCCTTCGATGGTCAGTGTTCGACATTTTGGTTTGGACATTCCTATATTGTATCATGCCCCACATATTCCAAACTCCCCAAGTTATCCAAACTCCCGGAGTCCCAGACACATCACCAACCATGTGGGCTAGGAAGCCACGAACTAAAAACTGACACGCGACGAGGGTCAAGGGGTGACACATGTCACCCCCTATAGAGGACATGTGTCAACCCTATCAAGGACACATGTGACCATGGTTCTCTGAGAGATATTCTATCTCCTTGCTCCACAATAATCAGGGATAGAGATTACTCTCCTCCTCACAAAGGAACTTGGCGACTGGTTTTCTCTGCTCCAAGCAAGGAGGTCTACACAAGTACTTCTTTAGTCACTCATCGGCCTCATTTATCAGTTTGTAGCTAAACCCTTCCCATGGCTTCTTACATCCAGATCGAGCTTACTGCTCAAATTTTCCTCTCAACTTCATAATCGAAGTATGTTCACTACTCTTTTCGAAAGAGTGTCTTTCTCTACTCTGTTGTCTCGTAGATATGTCTGTGTCCCTGAATTACCTCCTTTCTTTCCTTCCTCATCAAGGTTGCGTGGGTTCGAATACCAATTTGTGGTCAAACCTGGAAGCCTTATAGATGGGTACATGCCTCATCTCCTCATTAACTCTTAAGGATGGCCTTACAACTACCAACCTGATTGGTAATTCATTTCTGGGTCAGATGACTCTTGAGAAATTACACCCAATAGGTACTAGTCTGGTGAGGGTCATCTCAACCATACTTGGTTTCCCTTCACCATCTCTCTCATAGCATCCATGGTCTATCTTGGAAAACTTTCCCCCTTTTAGTAGTTGTGAAACACATATTCAAATTCTATTAATAACATAAATTCATACATTGACCCTTTTATACAAGGTTTCATTAAATCAAACATTCACACATATTTAGTCCGCCATATTATCCTGGTCAATTATAGTTATATTTACAAACTGGGGGAAACAAGGGTATTACGACATTAAATAATTGTACAAGGTTAAAATCTACATTTGTTATCAGAGCAATTATTGGCTTCAGGGGGACGCCTTTGTGGTCAGGGGTTTGGCTCAAGACTGTGATAATCCTTGTTACAGTGGGAGATCTGCAATGTTGATTCTTCAAGTGAAATGAAATGGTGAGGATTTCGAAAATAAAGATCAAGAAATTTAATGGGAAAATTTTTGAGCTATGGAAGCTCAATATGGAAGATCGGTTGGTATACAAAGTTAAGTGGATCACGGTGAATCTAAGTACTACACCTACATGAACATCAACAGATGACTGGAAAAATTTGGATCGAAAGGAAAAGAGAAAAATCTGATTGTGTCTCTCAAATTCAGTATTATTGAATGTGTCAAGGGAAGCTATAGATAAGGAGTTATGGGATAAGTTGGGGAACTTGTATAAGTCTAAGTCCTTGGTAAATAAATTGTTCCTGTGGAAGAAGTTGTATAACCTAAGGATGAGAGATGGAGACTCTGTGACAGATCATATGCATGCTTTCAATACTGTGGTAAGTCAGTTATTATCTGTTGAGATTAAAATTTCATATGGATTTAAGTGTATCATCTTATTGTTCTCTTTACCAAACTCGTGGGATAGTCTAGTTGTGGCCATAGGTAGTAATACAACTACCTTGAGTTTTGATGATGTGGTCTCATCCTTGTTGTCAGAGGAGATGAGATGGAAGAACATGGAAGGATAGAGCATATATGCATTATTTACAAGAGGGTGATCCCATGAAAGAAATAGATCTGAGTCCTCAAGTGGGAGATCTAAATCTAAGGGTAGATCTAAATCTCCCGAAAAATTTGTAAAGGTATGATGGATATGTGGAAAAGAATGGCACTTCAAGAAGTAATGTGGATCCAAAAACATTGAGAGAGTGAAGGGATCTAAAGGTGCTCCCTCTATAGAAGAAAAGACCTCCAAGGAAGAAATAAGGGATGTGTACTTGGCTTCTTCAAGAACACATGTAGATCATGAGGCATGGAAGGTTGACTTAAGTGCATCCTTTCATATGACTCCCCACAGGGAGTGGTTCTGTGAATATGAAAAGTATGATGGAGGTAATGTTTTCCTAGGTGATGAATCGATAACCAAAATCATAGGAGAAGGAAGAGTCAAGTTGAATCTCATAGATGAAAAGATTATAACACTTCCTAGTGTTTTGCACATCCCAGGATTGGCCATAAATTTGATTTATGTAAGAAAATGGACGATGCAGGGGTAAAAACAATATTTGAAAAAGAAACCTGCAGGATGGTTTGAGGAGCAATGGTGTTGTTGAAGGGAGTTTGGATTGGAACTCTGTATAAGATACAAGGAAACATTATTAGTGATGGGTGTAATAGTTCCATTATTCCTGATATTGGAGCTAAAGAAGAAAAAAATCCTACAGTCTCTGGAGAAAAGGTTATGTTGTGGCATCAAAGACTCGAGCATATCGGAGAAAAGAGTCTTTGATTACTACATGGTAAAGGTATGGTTGAAGGTATGTCTAAATGCTCTCTGGATTTTGAAATCTGTGAACATTGAGTATATGGGAAGCATAATCGAGTAATATTCCCCTCTGGTGCAACAAGGACAGAAGGAATTTTACAGCTAGTGCATAGTGATGTGTTTGGACATGTGTTGGTTCCATCATTGGGAAAATCTATGTACTATGTCTCATTTATAGATGAATTCTTGAGGAATACTTGGATATATTTCCTCAGGAAGAAATATGAATTATTTGACAAGTTTAAAGAGTTTAAGGCTCTTGTTGAGAATCAAACAGAGAAAATAATTAAGGTGTTAAGGATGGATAATGGTGGAGAGTTTTGTGGGAATGAATTTGAAGAATTATGTAAGAAATGTGACATAGCAAGGCATAAGACTACTCCTTATACACCTCAACAGAATTGAGTTGCAGAAAGGATGAACAGGACGCTGATGGAAAAATCAAGGTGCATGCTTAGTGGTGTGGGGTTAGCGTGAGAATTATGGGCAAAGGCAGTGGGTACTACATGTTACTTGGTCAATCGATCACCCTCATCAACACTGGATGACAAGACTCCACAAGAGGTATGGACTGGTAAGAAAACCTCTCTCTCACATCTCAAGGTATTTGGATGTGAGGCCTATGTTCATGTTCCAAAGGAAAACATGAATAAGCTAGATAAGAAGGCTAAAAAGTGTATCTTTATTGGGTATAAATATGGTATCAAAGGTTATAATCTTTGGAATATAGAAACTAAGAATATTTCATATAGACGAGATGTGGTATTTAGAGAAATGAAAGATGTTGTCAGAAACGAAGTTCTACCAAGTAATGAAGAACTAGAGAAGAAATATTTTGAGTTAAAGGATGATGAATCAGACTCTACAGAAGAACAAGAATAAGAAGAATAAGATCCTCATACTCTAGTATTGAGGTGATCAGTTCAGGAAAAAAGGCTACCAGAAAGGTATACTCCACCTGCTTTCTGTTCAAATTTTTCTTTGTTTATTATTGATGATGATCCTATAAATGTTAGGGAGGCAATGGATTTAGAGGATAGAAAACTCTGGAAAAAGTCCATGGATGAAGAAATGGAAGCCTTAGATAAGAATGAGGCTTGGGATCTAGTGGAGTTTCCGACTGGAAGGAATCCCATTGGAAAAAAATGGGTATTTAAAAAGAAGTTAAATGCAGATGGACAAGTGGAGAAATACAAAGCTTGGTTAGTAGCAAAAGGTTATTCCTAGGTTGAGGGAATTGATTTTGGTGAGATTTTTTCTCCTGATTCCAAGTTAACCTCTATTATATTTCTGTTCTTTGTCGTTGCAATGTTTGATTTTGAAGTAGAATAGATGGATGTGAATACAACATTCCTACATGGGGATCTAGAAGAAGAAATCTACATGAATTAACAAGAAGGATTTGTTGTGAAGGGAAAGAAGGAGACGAAATGCAAGAGGAAAAAGTCCCTATATGGTTTAAAATAATCCACAAGGATGTGGTATCAAAAATTTGATACTTATATGATGGGACTTGGCTTCACAAGAAACAAAGAGGATCATTGTGTGTATTTTAAATTAATTGGTGATAATTTGATTTATTTGGTCTTGTATGTGGAAGACATGTTGTTGATAGGAAAAAACAAGGAGATTATCCAGGATGTGAAAACTCAATTTTCCTCTAAATTTGACATGAAAGATCTTGGTGCTGCAAATTTTATTTTGGGCATGGAAATTAAAAGAGATCGGAAAAAAAAATAAACTCTGGTTAAATAAGAGAAAATGTGTCCAGACAATATTGCATAGGTTTAATATGCAAGAATGTAAACTAGTCAAGGTCCTTATTCTTGTAGGTGTAAAGTTATCTGCGGATCAATGTCCCAAGAAACAGGAAGAGGAGGAGGACATGTTTCATGTTCCATATGCAAGTGAGGTTAGAAATTTGATGTATCCAATGGTATGTACTAGACCGAATGTCGCACATGTAGTGGGAGTTTTGAGCAGGTATATGTCAAAACCAAGGAAGGATCATTGGACAATAGTAAAGAGAGTTTTCAAGTATTTGTGTGGCACTACTAGTTATGGATTATTCTACCAAGGAATACCAGGCTAGGATATAGTATTGGACATACATGGATTTGTGGATGTAGATTGGGCTAGAGATCTGGATCATAGAATATCTACAAGTGGGTATGTGTTTAACCTGTTTGGAGGAGAAATTAGTTGGATGAGAAAAAGATAGTTTGTAGTGTCACTTTCAACTACAAAAGATGAATACATGGAAGCCACTCATGCAAGCAAGGAATAAATATGGTTACAAATATTGTGTTCAGGTATTGGGTTGGTACAAAAATCTGTAAGGATAGATTGTGA
>JZKD02S2111005.1:460954-472775 GCA_000966675.3 Picea glauca
TAAATATAAGGATTACAAGCTAGAAGAGGATGGAATCCTCTTATTCTAGAATACAGTTTATGTTTCTAATTCTCAGGAATTGATAAATTCTATGTCAAAGGAGATGCACAATGTGCCATATGTTGGACATCCAAGATACCATAAAAATGTTGCAACTGTAAAAGGCCAATATCTTTGAATTGGTATGAAGAGAGATGTCACTGATTATTTGGCTAGATGCATGAAATGTCAGAAGGTAAAGACCGAGCACAAACATCTAACGGGATTTCTACAGCCATTACCCATTCCTAAATGGAAATGGGAATTTGTTACTACTTATTTCATTACCAAATTTCCTAGGACAACAAGGAAACATGTTTCCATCATGGTAGTGGTGGACAAGCTTACAAAGGTTGTTAGAATATTCAAGAGTACAGAGGGGGGTGTGAATCAATATAGAGTTATTTCAACAATTTCAACCTTCAAGCACTACATAAGCATTAACCATTAATCATGTCATTCATCATCACATAAAATCATACACATTGCACACATATTTTTATGTGGAAACCCAACTGGGAGAAAACCACAAAAACTTTTCTTAAGTAGTTTCAAGATTTTACAAGCACCAAATTGAAGGAAGCACCCACTCCTTGAGTTTTCTAGCACCTACTAGAAGGAGACATCAATTCCATTGGAATATTTTAAATGATGATACAAGATCAAATCAACCTTAAAACACAATCCCAAAATCACTTCTTAAATATGCATACAAAACTGCTTAGAACTGTACCTCAAATCTGCAAATTTGTAAGATTCTCCGTGAGCTCAATTTTCCATTTTTTATTTTGAAACTTGGAACTCGGAAATTAGGATCTATTCTCCTTCTAGTGAAACAATATGAATTCAACCTAACAAGATTCATATATAACCATTTTATCTCGAGCAACTGTTTGAGACTAGTTTATGGATTAGTCACAAACCCTAACTTCCAACAAGTATAACTCCATACATGTAATGAATCAAGATATGAAACTTGTACCCAATATTCCTCGATATCTTCTCTAAAATTATTCCAAGTTTTGCTTTGTGACTTGTCTACAGAAAAAAATTATAGCGAAAATGGAAAGATGACTCATTTTGAATAAGAAAACCCTAGTTTTAAAAACCTCAAATTCCACTCAGTATAACTCCAAAGTTGTAATGAGTCGAGACCTTAAATTTGTACCCAATATTTTTTGCTATATCTTCTGAAACACCTCCAATTTTTTCTATCTGAATTGTTCTAGAAAAAAGGTTATATCTAAAATTCCAAGATGACCTTCAAAGAAAACCCTAAAACAAATCATCACAAGACTTCATCTTTGCTTGGAATTTCACCCTTCTTCACTTCATATTCCCTTGGAAATCCGCTCATTTAGGCTAAAATTATCTTCTCTTCCTTGGCTAGGTCGAATTGGTGTGTTCCAAATGCCAAATGAGGCTCCTCTTATTTATATGAGTCTTCTCCACATGAGGGGGTGCAACCAAGGGTCAAACCCCTTCCTTAAGGATGGTCGACCTTAGGGGTTTCTTTACTTTACTTGAAGGGATTCTTCTCTTGGTTTTAGGGGCTTCTTCACTTGAATTTATGGGATTATTCACTTGGTTTTAGGGATTATTCAATGCTCCTTCAAGGTTCTATTTGTGTACAACTCAAAGTGGGCATGTGGAAACAACCACATGTTACCTCATCCTGTGAGGGCCATGCTTAAAAATTATGCCATAAGGGTACCACTTTGGAGTTATATACACTTATGTCAAGGATAAGTCTATTCAAGGCTTCTTCAAATGGACACATCATCATCACTTTTAGGGGATTCTAGGATTTTCTTTATGGATTCTTCTAAGGTTGACATCAATGACAACCAATTTTTCAAGAATATCCCCCTTTGGAATTGATGGAAACTTAGTATCACAACCGTGCTCCCCCTATCTTCATGATCTGATCCCAATAAATGTATTATCCTCTTGTATTCATGTTGACTCACCCTGACTTCATGCTTCTAGTTTTACTATTTTTCTCTCCCCCTTTGACATCAATGGAAAAGGGTAACTCCCCCTAACAATATTCCCCTTTTTGTTCTTGTAGAAGATTATGGAAATCAATTTGGAGCACAAATTACTCCCTGTTTTTGTCGAAGGTAATCAACTATATCCCTAGGAAGAGGCTTTGTGAAGATGTCTACAATCTATTCTTTTGTCCCAATGTACTCCAACTTGATATTCTTTTCTGTGACTTGTTCCGGTAAAAAGTGGAATTTAATAGGAATATGTTTGGTCTTGGAATGCATCACTAGATTCTCTGATATGTTTATAGCACTAGTGTTGTCATAGAGTATCATAATAGACTCATCATATCTCACTTGTATGTCTTGCAGGGTTTTCTTCATCCATAGAATCTGAGTACAACATGTTGCTACTACGATATATTTTTCTTCTGCCATGGATAAGGGTACTGAAGATTACTTCTTACTCAACCAGAACACTAAGATGTCACCTAAGTAGAAAAATGCTCCACTTGTAATTTTTCTGTCATCAATACTTCTTGCCCAATCTGCATTCGTGTAGGTGACCACAGTTAACTCATTTCCTTTTAGATACCATAGCCCAAAATCTATTGTTCCTTTAAGATATCTGAAGATTCTTTTCACTGCTAGAACATGGGTTTCCTTTGGTTCCCCTTGAAATCTTGCGATCTATCCAAATGCTTGCATTACATTTGGTTTTGAAGCTGCCACATAGAGTAGACTACCAATAATTGATATGTAGAGTCTTTGATCCTCTTCTTTGCATTCATCATCTTTTCTCAACTTGAAACTGATAACCATAAGAGTACTCACATGTTTACAGTCTTTCATTTTGAACTTCTTTAACATTTTCTTGTTGTACTTGGTTTGGGAAATGAAAATGCCTTTATCTAGCTGAGATATCTAGAGTCCTAAGAAGAAATTCAACTCCCCAAGTAGGGACATTTTAAATTCATTATGTATATCCTTGGAAAAAATTTGATTCAATCTATCATCATCACTTCCAAAGATGATGTCATCAACATACACTTCAATAATAATCATTATGCATTGATCCACTTTTATGTAGAGGTTAATATTTTCATTTCCCCTTATGAATCCTTATTCATGTAAGTACCTGTCCAATCTTGAATACCAAGCTCTCAAATATTTCTTAAGTCCATACAAATCTTTCTTCAATCTGCAAACATAGTCTTCCTTTTTTGATAGTAGAAACCCTTATGGTTGTTCTATGTAGACTTCTTCTTTTGATTCTCCATTAAGAAAATCCAGTTTTACGTCCATCATATACACTTTGATCCTTTTGGAGCATGCATAATCCAAGAACATTTTGATTTCTTCCATTCTAGCCATGAGAGAAAAGGTTTCTTCAAAATCTATTCCTTCAACTTGAGCATATCCTTTGCACACTAGTCTTGCTTTGTTCCTGGTTACCTGTCAATCTTCATTTAGCTTATTTATGAAGACCCATTTTGTCCCAATCACATTTTTGTCCTTTGGTATTGGAACTAGTTCCCATGTCTCATTCTTCTTTATTTGATTTAGTTCTTCTTCCATATCCTTGATCCAATATTCATCATTTTTGGCTTCCTCAAAGTTACTTGGTTCAACTGTGGACAATAATGAAAAATTTCTTCGTTTAGGTTTATGTGCTTTCCTTCTTCCTCTGGTTTTTACTCTGACACTTCTATCTCCAATGACTCATCGTGGAAGATTCTTCTGAACCCAGTGGTTCAGTGTCCTAGAAGGTGTCTGAAAATGTTGTTGGTTTTTTTCTTCTTGTTTTGCTTCTGGATACTTCTCTTCTTGTTGATCTTCTTCTTCTTCCTCTTCTTCTTGCTTTAGTTCTTCATTTTCCTATTCTTCAAAGATGTTTGAATTTCTTCTTTCCTCCCTGGTCTTCAACAAGTCTGTTTCATCAACTTTTACATTGATGGTTTGCACTATATTGTTGAGTCTTATATTGTAGCACTTATATTCTTTTCTTTTGGATGAATACCCAAAAAATATACCTTCGTTCACCCGGGAGTCAAATTTTCCAATCTTCTTGTCTTCCCTTTTTATGTAACACTTTCTTCCAAACACTCTAAAGTGCTTGACATTGGTCGATATTCCTTTCTATAACTCATATGGAGTCTTATCACTATTGCTCCTGATAAATACTCTATTCAAGATATGAATGGTTGTATGCACTACTTGTCCCGAAAAGATATCACTTAGCTTGTAGTTATTCAACATGGTTTTGGGAATTTCTTGTATAATTTTGTTTTTCCTTTCAGCAAATCCATTTTGCTAAGGTGTTATAACTATTGAGAATTCTCTTTTTATTCCCTGTTCTTCACAAAATCCCTGAATTCATTTGAATTAAACTCACCTCCATTATATAATATTAATCATTTCATTTTCAAATCAGTTTCATTTTCAAATCAATTCCTTGAATACCCTTAAATATTCAAAAGCTTTAGACTTTTTCTTGAGGAAGCAAACTCAAGTCATTCTGGTGTAGTTATCAATGAGTAGCATGAAGTATTGTTCATCATCTAGTCCTTTTGTTCTCGTGGGCCCACATAAATCAATTTGTACAATATCCAATGGTTTTTTCGTAGAGTATTCCTTTGTCTTGAATTCAACTTTTGTTTGTTTTCCATGCATCTAGTGCTTGCACATGGTATTCGTTGGATTTGTAGTTTCTGGCATTTCTCTTACAACTTGCTTCTTGTTGATCTTGACAAGATTATTAAAGTGTACATGGCCCATTCTCCTATGCCAAATCCAACTTTCATTTTCTTTTCCCAAACAACATCTTTCTTCTTCGATCTCATTCAAGATGTATATGTTGTTTGGAGTCATTGTCGTTGTTTCACTAGTTTGCTTGATCATTTTTTTCCTTATTTCACATTCTTTTGAATTGAATATAAGTGTGTGTCCCTAATCACACATTTGGCTCACACCTAGAAAATTATGCTTCATATTTTCAACAAGTAGGACATTTTATGCACAACATATTTGTTTCCAAGACTCACTATGCCTTTTCCTACAATTGTGACTGAGTTATCATTTCCAAATGTGACATACCCCTCTTTTTATTTCTTTAATGTTACAAATATGTTTTTTTCTCCAATAATATGCTTTGAGCATCCACTATCAATATAACCATGGCATATTCTATTTTAGGCTTGTAGGGCAAACCCACATTCCTCGACCTTCAAATCTTCTTGCTTCCTTTTCCAAATTATCTGTTGTTCCCCTATATGATTGAAAGGAACATGCCTAGTTTCCCTTGAAGAAACTATCAAATCACTTTTGCAATTTTTGGCTGTGTCCAAAATTGTTACATTTCTATCATTCAATTTCATAACTAGAGTACCAAAACTGTTATAATTTATGTCAAATGCCTCACACGGATTTCTAGGATAACTTCCTTCATAATGATTCTTGGGATTTTCATATCTACTTCTGTTCCAGGTGTTAATACCATTTGCATAGGCTCTACAATTTATGGCTTTATGCCCAAAATTGTTGCAAGAATAACACAATCCAAGAAAAATATTTTGGTACCTGGGTGTGGGTGTTCTTCTAGTTGGTGTCATTCTTATGAAATTATGATCTTCTTCTTGGGTCTTCTTCATTATTGGTTAATATTTATGGTTAGTAGTTTATCTAGGTTAGATCATCCCTAATGGTTGTAGGTTAGGGTTTGTAATAGCAAGTAAAGTAGTGGGAGAGAGGGGACGCCCTAATAGGGGAAGACTCCTCTCAATGAGGAAAACCAATTCCAAGCAAGAGATCTTTCAAAAGATAAAAAATCATGTTTCGCAAGGCAATGATTTAATATCTCCAATGCAAAAAATATGACTAGTGCCTTTATTATTGGGTTAATGGAGTCAAATGAAAGAAAGAGCTAAAGAAGCTACCTCGTTGGGGGTGTAATCCCTTTTACTTCCCAAGGCAAGTTTCTCTAGCTAGGGTTTAAGCTAAGAGGGTGTATTCCCTTATACTTCTCTTAGCAAACCCTTGTTTAACCAATAACATGAAGCATAAAATGATGAAGACTATGGTGGGGGTGTATGCCCTTATACTTCCCACCTATCACCTAACACAACAATCCTTTACTTGAAAAGAATGATAGAATAAGAGTAAAAAACCATACCAAAATCAAGAAAGATGCTAAGATAATCCACCATAAAAGATAGAAATCATTCATCCAAGGCTAGTGCCTCACTCCTCCATCAACCATTCATAAAGATATCCATAAACAAGTGCACAAGAGACAAATAGAGCCAAGTGCAGCGAAAATTTCAGATCAATACTTCTCACAATGACGGAAAGTTATGTTAAAATGAGATCTTACAATCTCTTTTTTATACAAAATGTCACCAAGTTGAATTTTCCATAAATTAATGGGTAAACCACAAGACTAGGGGTCAACAACCCTAATGTTTCCCCCTTTAACAAAGTAATATTAAAAAATTCATCTAAAGTTTCACTTTTGCACAAATAAACCCTAATTTTACATGGACATCTCCCCTTTAGGGGATGTTTTGCCACTTTGAAGAAGTTGTTGGTGTTGGAGAAGAATGGGTAGGCCTCTAAATGCCACATGTCAATCATATATACGATCGCATCATGGTGAAGACCCTCTTCTCCTCAAGATGTCGATGTGTCAATGAGTGGCACCTCACAACCAAGCCCTAACCCCCCTAGGTGACATCATGCCTCTAGGAGTGATGTTTTGTCTCTCCTAGGAAAAATGTTTGGCATGTGGGGGCTAGGTTATGTCATCCAATTCAATCTCAAGGCCTTCCAAGTCTGATCTTTCTCATCTAGCATGCGGGCCCTTCGCATCCAACCTGTGGGCTTGTTGCCCCATGGAAGCCCAAAATAGGATTGTTCTCCCAAAATTGTCCACCAACTAGGTCCTGCAAAGACAAATAAGCACACCCTCCAAGAATATCAAGTCATAACATCATGATAAGTGAATCCAATAAATAAATGAGCCACCTAAACATGTGCATCAAATATCACTATATCAAAAAATTAAATGCTCAAAGACACTATGCGACTTGTCAAGCTTGAATATGGGAGGGTTGACGAGGTGTCATATTGGGTAGATCTTTCCCTAGGTCAAGGAGAGTTTCCAAGAGATCCATCTCTAAGCCATGTAAAGTGGATGAAGTGGTTGGGTTCAAGACTCAATGGGAATAGGGCTCATGACATACAAGGGGTCGTAGTGTCTCATTCATGGGTTCCTTTGTAGAGGTTGTGTGGTATCTTCGCCCACAATGCACTTTTTCCAAGCCCATAAATTGCCTTTTATCTTTCTTTATTTGTATTTTATTTCAATATAGCATAAGGAGAGGTTGAAGGTCACTGTCGTGCGTGGTGACTAGATGATGGAAATGTCACCCACAAACACCTAGTGGAAATGATAAGGTTGGATCGTGATGAGACCCCCTTTCTCTCAGTCATGAAACTGAGAGCCATTAACCTAGTTTGGTGACCATATGATGGCAATGTCATACCACTAGATATTCATGGATGTGATAGGTCAACTCATGATGATACCTCCTATCCTTCAACAAACCTTTTAAGCATCCTTATTATATTGTGGGTCCCCATTACTCAAAGACAAGTGTTTCAATGCTTTCTTGGGTGATCCATGCATGAAGCATATGGAAGGTTCATATAAGGCTTTTATCTTTTACCCAACATCAATCCCTTTGGGCCTTCAACCCATTCTTCCCATAGAATGAGGGACAACCCCTTCTTGGGTCAATACACCCTAAAATCCCAAGAGATAAATAAATGGAGGGGAATAATGATGGAAAGTGGTAAGTATGATTGGGAATGGTACGATGGATCTTTAAGGGAGTTCCTAGTAGAAAACCCATCCCCAAGGAAGACCACTTACTAGGGAAGAATGTAAACCACCAAGGTGAAGCAAGGAAAAAGGAATTATGTCCAAGCATGAAATCTAGAGAAATCTAAGATACAACATACTCAAGTGGCTTAAATATTGAAATGATGCTCACCATAATATTGACTTGTACCTCATGGAGCAAGGCCCACTACCTTTCGGAAGCAAGCTGATGTGGTGGATGCCATCTGCAAATATGTGACCATCTATGGTGGTGAGAGGGGTTTCCATTTGTGCAAAAGGGTATTGTTGGTCATGTAGTCTCTCGGCACTCCATATTTGCAACCTGAGGGCCTCGAGACATAATCTCCTTAGCTATCCACAAAATGGGGATAACATTTGGCTCATACTTTGGGACATGTGCTCATCGTAGAGTGCATGAGAACCACAATATCTCCTGGTAGGCCTGTGCCTACGAGGAAACATCAAATTGTCAAGTGTAGTATGGCCTACTCATCCTTGTTCTCGTATGATCATAATCAAAACCAACTAAGCTAGAAAAAGAAAATTTTGATATTTTTTCAAAAATTTTGATATTTTTTCAAAAATTTTGATATTTTTTCAAAAAATTCTAAACTAAGCATGAAATCAATATGCAAGTAGAGAAAAATGAAAATAAAATGCATCTAAACTAGTATGAGAAATCAAGATGCAAATGTAGGGAATCAAAATGACTTACTTACTTACCTGGGGCATTGGCCATGAAGAAGTCATGTGTCCTGGATGTGAGTTGGAGAAGAGACCCATCTATCGATAGTGGCATCTTTCTCTCATCTAATGCTTTCAGATAGTAACTTCCTTTCTCAGACCTCTTCCTGCTGATGTAAAGGCCAAGCCATGAATTGTTATCATTTTGGTCATATCTGGGCTTGCCCTTTCTTTTGTCCCACATGATCACAAGACTTCCTTCATTTAAATCGATGCAAGGTGTATTCTCATCATATGGAGGCTCTGTGTGGGCTATATCTTTGACGATTTATTTATGTTTATCATCTTCTTTCTTCAAAATTTGGATAGACCCCGATTCGTTCCCACGGTATTTTGCAAGTTTCTCTTTGTATTGATATGTCCATGGAAGAAGCGTGTCTATGGAGTCGTCCTACATGAAGGATAGTTCAGATGGATCATACTCAATGGTCTATAGGAGCACATCATAATCGCATTCATTGACGTAATCAGGACCATCAGGATCCATCACCTGTCTATCAGCTTTCTCTCAATTGTATAGTATCTGAAAAGTTCCATCTCCCATAGGAATGTGTGCATGGGTGAGATCCATGCTAAGGAAACTCCCAAGAGCAGTAAACCAGCTCCTAGATAAGAGAATCCCCCAAGAATCTGGAACTTCGATCACTACTATGTCCATGAGAATGTCGATATGTGGAAAATCAATCAAGAAAACCTCAAAGTCCTCATATACCCTGAGAAATTTGAATTTTTTGGAATCAATTCCACACACATTTCCATAAGGTCGGGTTGTTTTCAAACCAAGTTGTTTCATTACCTTCAATGATATGACGTTTGTCGAGGCCCCTGAATCAAGCATGTAGTTGTTCAAACGAAGGTTATTCATGCCTAATGAGAGATAGAAGGGAGGGTTCTTATCCCTTGGCCGATCGAGATACATAGTGTTCAACATGATGGGAGGATCCTCCTTCTCGGATGGCACCTGTAATATCCTCAAAATTTTCCTTTTTATGGAAGGGATCTTACACATCTCTGTCACTGGAACCATCATATTCAATTTTTCAAACATGCTTATAACATATATATTCAACTGAATGTCACCTATAGGTGTTGTCTTAGGAAGCAACTCACATATCAGTGGTGGAGGTGGTGGAGCCACATTTTCTGCTAACGGAAGAGGAGTATCAAGCTGTAATGGAGGGGCTGAAGAATTTTTTCTCTTGTAGGTTAGAATTTCCCTCCTCCTTAATTCCTTCTTTTCATCACCTGTCAATTTACTCAAGTTCCGGAGTCTCCCCTCTCTTTCTCCTATTCTTTTGGCATCATTGATTTGTTCTTGGGTAACCTGTTCATCGTTGAATTTGAAAATAATGAAGTTTATATTGTCATGATAATATTCATCTTGTCAGGGGCACTCATCTTCCATGTGGGGTTCTTGGCATAGGAGACACCAAGATTCTATATCGATTGTCCCAACAGGTTTCAAAGTATCTGGGGCCTTTGCCTCTTGTTGAGGTCTTGGTTTCCAATCGGTGACATCTTTGTGTTGTCTAGCAAACTAGGGTCTAGGAGAAGATTGATTTCTTTCCACTTAAGTCATATGGTTCACAAGTTGATTCTGCACCTGAACAAACTGAGTATTCATTTCGTCTATCTTCTGAGTCAGAAGAGCAATCGGATCAAGAACATTGTTGTTGGAAACCTTCGTCCTTGATTATGTCTTGCTACAAGGGTACTGAAAAGGTTCTATTTTTGAATCAAGGAGATTCTCTTCAATGTTGATATTGAACTCTTTAGCCTCTGCCAATGATGTGGTATTTTTATCTTTAAGAATGTATCAAAACTTCCCTTCAAAAGCATTCATGTAAAGGAGACGAGTTGATATGTTATAGGATGGTAATCTATTGTAATTTGATTATACAACCTGTCAAATATGGAAATGAATCCCCTTACCGTTTCATTCTCCCTTTTATTTATTTGATTGAACTGAGTCCAAAGTGTCCCACCATCTTCTTTTCTCAACCATCTTCTCTTGAATAAGTTGGAAAAAACATCATAGGACGTGATATGATTATTTGGGAGTTCTTTGAACCAATCAATGGCTTCTTCAGTCAATGATGAAGAAAATAACCTCATGGACACATCCTCATGATCAATACATGCATTGTCAATGTCCCTGCCCATGACATAAATGTGGTCTTCAACAGTTATCACATTGTTTCTTGGGAACTTTGGCAACCACTTGTTAACTTATGTTGGCATTTTGTTAGGGTAACCTTGGATATTGGCCATGTTGGTGGATTTGTAGAGGTTTCTTGCACAAGAGTGATCCATTGGAACAAGAGGGAGGGTATTATGGAAAAGGTTTTTAGCAACAGGAGACTTGAGAGGAGGCCTTCTTTGGTAAACCTTAGAAGGCTTGAAGCTCCCAAGTGGGAAAATTTTGGGGAAAGAAGGATTCTGGGAAGTTGGAGTCGCCAAATGAGTTTCAATATGAGCTTATCAAGGAAAAGGGAAAGGGAACGTCCCTTAGGTAGAGTCACTAGGAAAGCTAAGGAAATGGCTTTGGAATAGCTTACCAAAGTGTCATTAGGGTACGAAGAAGATTCAAAATCATCCCTGGAAACGGGGCCAAAATGTTATAACGCAATTTGTAGGTTGGTCAAATCCCGACCCAACCATAATGCAAGTGCTACAACTTGGGAATCCTACACCCAATGCCACCTCAATGTAGGTCTCGCACTTCAAGGGTGACTAGGTCACTCTAGGGAGGTGATCTTGGTGACCCTAGGGGGAATGGGATGGATATGAATAGAGATGGAAGTGAAGCCCTTATAGGTAAAGTATAAATGGAGTGAAATGTGGGAAGAGATGCCTTATAAGTCAAGTGATTGTTTCTCCATAGGTACAATACTTCTTCGGAAGATTGTACCTTCCCGAGACACAAGAAAATCTAACTTGCAATGATATATGTTAGTATGGATCAGAAAGTTAAGCTTGTTCCCCCAAAATTTTCATAAATAGATGACAGTTTATATTAGCAAATAAAACATTTAAATCATCATGTAAATATCTAAAATAGTTAAGCAAATCAGCATCAAAATTAGCAATGAATATAGGCTGAAAATGGCACTTTAAAACTGAATAAATCAAGTTGTTATAACATGTA
>JZKD02S2111006.1:0-12598 GCA_000966675.3 Picea glauca
ACCCTCCCCTCTCTTGTGGATTAATTCATCCCCAATATTTATCCATGTCCCTTTAGTAGTTGGCATCACATTTATTATAAAAATTTAGAAATACATTTTGCATATACATCGTTTGCCCATAGCCACACATTATAAATACATTAAGCATTAATTGAACTCGGGATTATAGTGGGGATGTTACATCCCCCCTCTTCTAAAATTGTGTTTCATCCTCAGTGCACACTATGCTGATATACGTACACACACACACACAAACACACAAAAAAAAAAAAAAAATCATAATACTTTAAGAAATAAAATTATGAATTTCAGAACTCTACAAAATTTACATCACAATACTTTAAGAAATAAAATTTTGCAATTTCATAACTCCAGTAGCAATTCCAACCAAAATCTCATTTTCCTATCAACTCACAGACCCAAGAATTGCACCATCCGTTTAGCATATCTAACCCAAGGAACGTGTCAATCTTTTATCAAGGCCCCCAACGCAAGTTGGCTAGGACTCTGAGATGTGGTTCTAGAACTCTAGTTGATCAAAATAGAGTCTTGCATTTATTTTTATTCAAAATTGTCAAAATTTTGTGGGTATTCTTCCTATATGTTTTATTCATGGTCCCATGTAGCATCTTCAGGACTTTAGTAGGTCCATTGAACCTTTACCATCCCTATGGCCTTGTTCCTTAGCACTTTGAATTTCTAGTCCAAGATGTGTATTGGTTCCACCTGGAAATACCCTTTGTGCTCCACCTGGATCACAATCCAATCAATTATGTGGTTAGGGTCAAGCACATATTTCTTTAACAAAAATACATTCAATATATTATGCACTCTCATGGATGCAGAAAATGTCAGCATGTATGCAATTGGACCTATCTTTTCTAAGATTTCAAAAGGTCCACAATATCTCAATGGCACTTTGAGAAACTTATTAATCTTAGCAAACTTCTTTTTACCTTCACTTTTAAAAACACATGTTCACCCACTTCAAAATATCTAAACATTATATTCGTGTTTGCATAACCTTTCTACCTATCCTAGGAAACCTTTAAATTTTGCTTAATCTTTTTCATATGCTCTTCCATTTCTTTCAACAAATCTGGCCCAACAATTGCTATGTCTGTTGGATTATCCCAACTCACTAGTGTGTTACACTTCATGCCATGCAATGCTTCAAATGGACTCAGTTATAATGAGGCATGATACCCATTAGTGTAAGCAAATTACATTAAGTGAATATAATCTTCCTACTTTGATGGTTGGCCCATCACATACATTTGAAGCATGTCCTTAATTATTATGTTAGTCCTATTGGCTTCCCCATCTAACTCTGGGTGAAATGTTGTACTGAGATTTAGATTTGTCTCAAAGCTTTTGAACAAACCTTTCCAAAAATTGGATGTAAACTTTGGATCTCTATATAAAATTATTTCCCTAGGCATCCATGTATTTTGGCAACATCCTTCATATATATTTATGCAATGTTTGTTGCCTTTTGTGTAGTCTTCCCTGGAATAAAATGTGTTGCCTTAGTTAATTTATCTACTACCACCATGATGGAATCATGCTACTTCATTGTTTTGGGCAGCTTTGTAATAAAATTCACTATGAAAACTTCCCACTTCCACTTTGGAATGGGTAATGGTTGTAATATCCCTGTTGGATGCCTATGTTCTATCTACACCTTCTGGCACTCTAGACATCTGGCTATGTAATTAACCACTTCTCTCTTCATTCCTGGCCAAAAGTATTGGCTTCTTATAGATGAAATTGTCTTCTAATATCTTGGGTGCATAGCATATGGCACATTGTGCATTTTCTTCAACAATGTATTTTTCAGCTCATTGGAATTTGGCACATATGCCTTGCCTTTGTACATGAGAATTCCATCTTCCTTCAGTGCATAAAAGTTAAATTGTTGTTGGAAATTACATGTTGTAATGTTTATTTTATTTTTATATATTGTTGATCTGAATTTGTTGCTACAATAATATTGTCTTTCATATAAATATTGTACATGTTGATGGCTGCAATATGCACTTAATGAGCTCTCCTACTAAGTGTGTCAGCCACCAGATTTTCCTTACCTTTTATATGCTTAATTCTAAAGTCATATTCACTAAGAAATTCCAGCCATTTAGTTTGTCTAGCATTTAATGTTGGTTGTCCAAAAAATGTTTCAAACCATAGTGGCTTATCCTTAGCTCAAATTCCATCCCCATGAGGTAATGTCTCCACATTTTTAATGCATGTACAATTGTTGCTAATTCCAAGTCATGTGTAGCATAATTTCTCTCATGCTCTTTTAGTTTTTTGGACTCATAGGATACCACATGATCTTTTTGTGTAAGGAATCCACCAATCCATTCCTTGCATGCATCCATGCACACCAAAAAATCCTCATATGTATCTGCAATCTTCAATATTGGCACACTTGTCAAAATTTCTTTCAGTTGTTGAAAGCTCTCTTCACACTGGGAAGTCCATTCAAATTTCACTCCATTCTTTTGCAAGGAATTGATTGGGATTGCAATATTTGAGAATCATTTTATGAATCTTTGGTAATAACCAACAACACCCATGGATTATATGACCTCTATGACATTCTTTGGTGATGGGCATCCTCTAATGGCCTCTATCTTCTCAGGATCAACTATTATCCTTTCTACTGAAATAATATGCCCCGAGTAGTGAATCTACTTTTGATAAAAGATGCACCTACTTAGCTTAGCATACAATTTATGCTAACTTAAAACTTGCAATGCCATTCTTAAATGTTTCTCATGTTCCTCTATTGACTTAGAGTAGATGAGTATATCATCGAGGAACACAATTACAAATTGTCCAGGTATTCCTTGAACACTCCATTCATTAGACACATAAAAATGGTTGGGGCATTCGATATCCCAAATGGTACTAATGAATTCATAATTCTCATATCTTGTTATAAATTTTGTCTTGTTGATATCATCTTCCTTTATCCTCACTTGATGATAACCTAATCTCAAGTCAATCTTGGAAAAAATTCTTGCACCTTTCAGTTGATTAAATATATTTTCAATACTTGGCAAAGGATATTTGTTCTTTATGGTGACATTATTTAGCTATCTGAAATGAATACACAGCCTTAAGGTTCCATCTTTCTTCTTCATTAATAGAACTGGGGCACCCCAAGGGACACACTTGGACGTATATACCCCTTCTTTAACAATTCTTCAAGTTGCATTAGCAACTCCTTCAAATATGGTGTGCCCATTTTATATGGTATCTTAGACATTGGGGCAGCTCTTGACACCAAATCAATAGAGAAATCAATGTCTCTCTTTGGTGGAAATCCTAGGATTTCTCCAAAAACATCTTCAAAATCCCTTAAGACCAGATAGTATCCAATACTTGTCACTTTATCTTTGGCTTCCTCTTCCATGTCGTTGTATGATCTTTGAGCATCTTCCATAACTCCAATCCTCATATAAGAACCAAAAGTGATTTTCTTGTATCTCTAATTCTGCAAGAAATGTGCAAGTAATAATTATTGTTAGAGCATGTATAACATAAAACACTTCATCAATTAGAATATAGGTTATTCTTCTTCTCAATTTAAAATAATAAAATGCACCAATTCAAAATTTGATTCCTTAGATGCATTCCTCTTTGAAACAGTTTTCCAATGGTTGTACTCATGCCTCATTCTGAGTTCTGAGCGAAAAGTTACAACATTCACAAGATGTAATTTTCCACTCACTTACTACTACATAAATGATTTATTAAGTTTTGATAATAAAAAAATTAAATCCCAATTTGAAATTATAGGTGGACATATCTCTTCTACTCCTCAATACCTTTCCAACGACTATTTGTTTGCTCAAATATGAGCTACGAGTTGAAAGTTATGGTCTGGAGAAGTTTTTGTTATTTTTCCCTTTTTATCCGTGTATGCTACAAGTGTATTCTTTTGCTTCCATCACACTTTTAGGTACCCATATCATAAATTTATCTCCATGGGTGTCTTATATGGTTCATAATATATCCATAGGCTTCTCTTGTTCCCCAAACAGACTTCTAAGAAAGGAGTTGTGCCCTCTGGAAGTAAATTGATGCCAAAGTTTTACCTTAACTGTTTGAGTTGTCACTTTCGCATACGAGTTGTGTTTTGTGCCCAGAGTCTCTCATTGGATATCTATCTCCGAGTTATTTTATTTAAGTTGCAGATACACAATGTACCTCGGTACACTATGTTCTTATGGGTTTTTATTATCTAAAAACTTTGTTTAGGCCCTCAAAAATGGCCTGCAAGTTCATGACCTTCAAAAACCCGACAAATTCTTATAAATTTGATTGTTTTACTTTTATAAGATCCCTTTAAATATAAGTCATTGATCTCAACTCAGGTGAAATCTAAGAAATTTATCTCCCAACCCTTTCCAAACCCCACAGATCAATTTACATCATCGATCGGCAACTTAAAAAAATCTAGACCATTGATACGAGCTCCATCAGTGATTGGTCAATCGGTGATTCTCTTTGGAAAAACAAACTTGCTCAAAAATATCCCCGAGGACCAATCATCGGCCATTGACCATTGGCCTTTTCTATTGGTAAACGACTGCAACACATCTCTAAATCGGTCGACCCAACCATTGGTCATTCCTCTGGGCTGATGAAAACATTTCTCCAATTCAGTCGACATGACCATCGACCATTTCCTGGTTGACATGGAAACTACTTATGGGGCATGACATGTAGAATATGACATCACATGACACATCATCATGAGGCATCAACTGGTCTGACATGGCATGACACGTGGATATTTATGTGGCATGACACATCACCCTCCTCTTTCCTTCATCGGTCATCGACAGTTTCTCTTGGAAGAATTTTGAACATCGCACTAAATTTGTCGACCCCCAAGCATCTACCATCAACAATTAGATATTTCCTTTTGATGCATGAACTCCTCCACCAAAATCTATTCATCCCCGATCATTGGCCACCAGTGATCAAATATTTCTTTTGGTTGAACTAACTCTTCATAAAACGCATCGATCTGAGCATCATCCATCGGCGAATTCTTTTGGTGAACTTCAACAATTAGAAATTTCAACCAAAACCCAAGTGAATATGGGTCATCGATCTCTCACTCAAGATGATCTTGGTCATCGATTCTACTCCAACCTTCCAATTGTCGAAATTAATCTAGATCATTGATTTGTTTCATTTTTCAACCGCCAAAAATGAATCTCGGTCGTTGATTCCTCAAACTCTCCCCAACGCTACAATGACCATTAAAATGTGATTTTTTTATGGTCTAGGTTGAATTTATCTCTGCAACCTACATATTCATGCCCCAAATCATCTCGAAATTTTTCCCACGTATTTGGGGATTTTGTTCTAATTTCTTTGTTTTCCCCAAATTCACATAGAATGAAATCTGCAATAGTGAATTTGCCCAATTCACACTCATCATGGACCATACAATATTGGTGTTTCAACCAAAAGCTATGATATCATAATCTAATGTCCCCCAACCCAACTAAGGACAATTACGTTTGGAAACACTCATAAAAATTAAAATTTGTTGCTAATTAATTTCCTATAGCTTATCAGCTACAAATTACATATAGATTTAACTATTGTATACTACCATTAACTTGATGCATCTACAACGTTCTAATGTAAACATGAAATGCAGCTAATAACTCACATAACAACATGTAAAAGTGTTCCCATACACATAGTAAAAACACAACAATTAAACACATAAAATAACACAGCAACAAGATAAAACAATTATCTTTCAAAATAGTTGTGCAACCAACTACTTGGGACGGAGGTTCCACCCAACCATATACTTTTTGTCCCAATTATCAACAACAAGTCAACCCAAGTTGAGGCTAGTAATCCAAAAAAGAGGGTGGTCTCTCACTATCCATTCATAGCTCAGAAATCCCACAACCCACTAGTGTTCTCCTACAACTATCTCTATTTTCCACCATCTCTCTTCCTATCGACCTACCCAACCCAAGGAATGTGTCCCTTCACTGATCTCAGTCCCTCAGGCATCCCATTCATTTATCAAGGTCTCTCTAGCACATGTAACTAGGAATCTCTCAGTTAGGAACTCAAGGGAACTTAGTGCTAGGAAAACTACCAACAAACAATAGCAAACATTTGTTGTTACAGTGCAACTCACATAGGAGTTCACTATTAAGACCTGACAACCTGACTCTTCGGTCTTAAGCTCCAAAACACTCCAAAAACACTCAAGCATGCTCCATAATTCTCCCTCCATGGTTGCTCCAGCTCCAAGCTCTCTTTTCTTGCTTTATGCTTGGTGTTCATGCCAAAAACTTGACTGTCTAAAATTGCTCCATCTGCCCATACGAATTTCCCTCTCTTTGGCTTACTTTCTTGAATCACACACTTCCCAAGTTGATTTTACTTAGCCCCCATGCTTCCAATAACTATGGGATGTGACTTCTCAACCCACCCTCTTACATGCATTCAATGATTGGCTTTGGGGGCACTAAATCAGAAAATGGATTTTAATACATAATAATAATTAAATTCATGAATGTGGGTTGAATTAATAGATATGGGTAATCCCCCTTGGACCCCCTCTGTTGTAAATTGTCTTAGAATCTACCCTCTCTTGTATATTAATTCATCCCCCATCTTTGTCCATGTCCCCTTAGCAGTTGGTATTACATTTTATTATTAAAATTCAGAAATACATTTTGCATATACATCGCTTGGTCATAGCCACACATTATATCTACAGTCAACATTAATTAAATTGGGGATTATAGTGGGGATGTTACATATGTAAGAGAATTTTTTCACCCAACCACAAGTATCTAGTGCATTTAACATCCCCAATCCTAGCTATGAGGCCATCGGGGTGAAGTAAACAAGCTACATGCTTCTATCTCTTTGAAATCAATCCATCTTCTCTAATCCTCAGTCAATATGCTCACTACAGAGCATTACAAGTGTCTCATCCAACCATCGACAACCAAGGAAATATCTTCCACTACCCCACAAACACAAGGAATATCTTCTCTTTCTCTTCTCAACAATCCCCCGAGGATATTTTTCCCTTCTATTCTCTTTAGTGTGGAAAGAAAAATCCCAATCTGCTATATCCTTTTTGAGAATTTCCCGCAAGGACAATGCTTGGCTCTCAAGCATCCAAAGAGAAGTAAATACATAGTGGGTGATGGACTCCTAAATTCCCTAGCCTCTCTGCTCACCTACAACCATCTATCTTTCATCCCATGTCTATAATTTCATCTTGACTATATTGATTTTTGGTTAATTTCCACATTAGTAATGGTTGGAAAAGGAGAACAACATGAGCAGTTTGGAGCATGAACGTGAGAATATTAAAATGAATTATAGATTGAATAGAAATGAGAGGATTGTGGAAATGATGGTTGAAATTACTTATGACAAGAGGATTGTAGGAATATTACAATTGCCATGTTGATTGTACTCAACATGTGTTTCCATAACGATGTGAAAAGACTTCCCTATCAAACTCTTACATGCATTCAATAACTAATTTGTAAGTCAAAGAAAGTGGATGGCATTATTCAAGGGACATTGTAGAAAAGGGATGCTTTATAAGGATGACACTTGACAATGGAGGATTTACTTTCCTATAAGCCCCCTTTCCCCTTCTCCTCTAGTGGAATCATAGTTTCCCATCTCTAGCTCTTTACAACCATCAAGGAATGTTATATATTATATTCCAATATTAATATTTACATAACTTGAGTTCGTTGTGGCAAGACTACCACATAGTCCAAACAAGTATATTTACATCATACATACATATTTATGCCTTGAGATCTACACAAGAAGTTAATATTATCATATTTACATCACTTACAAATAGGGTATTTTATTTAATCCCACATGGCGTAACCCCCATCATTATAAACTTGCATTTAAAATTCATACATAATATGATCGCATACATTCCATGCGTAAAAAATAGGGTATTACAAAAAATGAAACAAGCACATTGAGTTACACATGCACTTCATTTGGAAGCTTCTTCGAAAGTGCACCCTTGAAGTGCTCTATTGTCATACAGATGATCAAGTTGTTGACATTTCCATGAATCCCCTAACATAAGAAAATGTCTTAAAACTTCAATCTATGTTGGAAGTTCGGGAAGTTGTCATTAAGGAGGAATAGACTCTAATGCTTCCTTCATTCTCCCTTTTCCACTTTCTAAATCCTTTAATCCTATCCTAGGATTTCCTTAAGAGGGGATTTTAGTATGTTTTAACACTGGGAGGTTGTTTTAGTTCAATTTGGTCTAGTGTGACTTTAGGTTAAAGTGTGCTTTTAGTGTGTTTCTTTAGTGTACTTTTGTTCTGAACTAATTTGAAAATTAAATCATATCCCACACATGAGTGATCCAATAGTTCAAACATCTCCTCATATTAACAATACCTAATATGTGTCTTAACACCCGACTACTCCATGATCTCTCTTAAAGAGTGTGGAGAGTAATTTGATGATGATCAAACTAAGAGATGCTCTTGAAAATTATTTTATGCATTAATCAATTACTTCAATGTTGTGGACTATTTCCATCCTTGAGGGTTGTAAAGCATGCATACACTAGTGTCATAATATTCAATATGTGTGTGAGAAATTATCTTAAGGTGTTCAGTCTATGTAGATATACCATGTTTTAAAAACAATTCAATGGTGTTGTTGGTGCCATTTCATAGACAAATATTGTAAGAGGAGTAGACCTACAAAATATTCAAAATTAGGTGGTTGGGGTTTTTTTGTATGTTCAATAGGGGAAAGTGTCCATTTGAATTCATGGTGGAGGAGAGAATGGAGATGGAACATATCAGGTGGTAGTGTAAATGGTCAATTTTAGTTGGCAATGTGTCGTGAATAGAGCGATCATGGTGCAATTAAGGTATAATGATAACACAAACACATAAAAAAAACCAACATTGCATTGATAATAAGAAAGTGAAAGATTTCTTATAAAAGGGTTACAAGATAGTCGAGTCAATCCACCTTATGAATGTAGGATAGATTGAGAAACACACTAAAGCGAATAAAGCATAAAAGCATAAAATAACCTACGGTCAAAGTGGATTTATCAATGGCTATGTCTAATATATAATTGGCCATTATAATATGGTATTTACTTTAACACCCTCCCTTAATTCTCAATCTACTAACTATGTAAATCTCATCCCATATTTTTACATGTTTTTTAGAACCCAAAGACTTGGTGAAAATGTTTGCAATTTGGTCCTTTGTGGGACAATATTGTAGCTCAATAGATCCATCATCTAAAAGTTGTTTGATAAAGTGGCAACGTATATCAACATTCTTCATACATTCATGGAAGATTTGATTCTTTGTTAGTTTGAGCACACCCTGATTGTCACAAAGTAAGGGTGTTGGCTCTGTCTACTACATATTCATGTCTAAAAGTGTGATGTACCTAGCTCTCATGATGAGTCACATTACTACAAAATTCAACCTACTTAATTTTAACACCATTTTCTTATGAATGCATATGTGTAGCATGAAAAAAATGACTCATTCAACTATCATTCATTTCCAAAATTACAAATGCAGGCTATTTAGACACACACAGTAGTATTAAAACATAAAAAAACATAGAATACACAGCACCCCTACAAGAGTTCCAACCACCTAGTTCTCTTCCCCATCGGTCTACACGACCCAAGGGATGAGATTTCCTTCTATTTATTGTAGTCCCTCAAACAATATCCATCCCCTCTAGGGAACTACCACAAATTGGACACAAATCTCTTAGTTGGGGGATCCAATAAATCCAGTTGTAATAGAAGTTCTCACAACAACATTTACGCAATATATTGAATAATTTTTCAATAGAATCTCTTCACAAGCATGACAACCTAGTTATCAACATAAATCTTAGCTCCAGAATATGGTTTCCACACATAGTATGGTTGACTCCCTCTCTTATAACATCCAAATATTTTATTTTCCTCTCTTATACCAAGTTGTGAAATCGGCTCCCCTTCCTTCTCAAATTTTCATTTACTTTTCTTCTATCCATTATTGACTCCCACAATTCCCAAAATTATTATACTCAACCCATGCTTCAATAACTAGGTGAGTTGACTCTCTCACCCAACCTATTATATGCATTCAATGATATAGTTCCCATCATGAATGTACTTAGCCCATGCTTCAATAACTGGGTGATTTGACTCTCTCACCCAACCTATTGCATGCACTGAATGATAAAATTCCCATCATGAATGTACTTAGTGTTGGAACCCAAAGTTTTGGGTTTATTTCGCATGCACACAAAAACAAATTTGTGTGTGCTCATTCCAAAGTTTTGTGTGTGCCTAAGGTAATGCGCAAAGAATGATGAGGAGTGTGTGTCGAACCAAGTTTTGATAGTGTGAAACATGACTAAAATATTATTGAATGCACGTTGGTCCCAGTTTTGATTTGCATCAGAAATCAATTTAGACACACGCCGGAATCAAGAAAAGAATCATAGGGAAATCCTCTCGAATGATTACTGCCAACAACACAAGGGATCGTGGAGCTGACAAAAGATGAGTTGGCAGGGAAATTAACATTTCCCCAATTCCTAAATGCTACATGGACTACAGGTAAGTACCAAAATCATGCGAGGCAGTTGTCAATCGAGCGAGTGGAGCAAAGTAGAAAGAGACAAAGCTCCTAAGTGGAGAAAGCTATAAAAGGAAGTAGTGATATCATAAATTGGGTTATCTATATGTTTAAATGAGATCTATTGAGTACTTGGTATCGAGCTCACTCCGAGCCTATGTAATATTGTGGTGCTTCTGAATATATTCATGAGTCTTCCATATGGATGAAGTATTGAGAGAATGTGCATTTCATAGTGTGTTGTATTCATGAGGATTTATATAAGCGAAGATATAAATTTTTGTGGTTATCGTATATAGTATGCTTAATATGTGCATATGTTGTAATGGAGTGACTTTGGTAATAAAGATGTGGAAGTTCTAATTTATTATGTGTCTATCGTGTATTATTTAGATATGTGGGTGTATTGTTTTACTTCTTAGTTCTAATAATTTGTCAAATATGAGTTTCATAAATGCCATCCCCAATGGATCTGTGTGTGTTTAGCCTTCATCCCTGTCACAAGACCTTATGGTCTCTATGATCCTCTCTTCATATCAGGTGAGACCTTCCTCGGCCTTGGTCGAGGATTGATATGTCGATGCTCTAATGTTTTTGTTGGTCAACTCTATTCGAACCCTGGGCCTGAACTCCCTAGTGTTAAGAAGGACACACACAAGTGTGAAACAAAATGACAACAAATGGTTTTGTTGTTGGGACCTGAAAGTCTTGTAGGGAATGATGAAGGCAAGATATGACGTGGCATCCATATTGGGAATAAATTCAAGACTAGTTGACTACAAAAGAGCATGAGTTTTCCCTGCAAGAAACTCAAGGGATGAATGTGAATGTGAAGAAATGGAAAGATGACTATCTCTACATGGATATGCATGAGATTTTCTTTGTTTAATTTCTTTGCTTGTTGCATGAGTGGATAAAAAGGAAAATCGGCACCAATTCTAGTGTGTGGCCTTTGGAATAAGTGGACTTGGGATATTGACTTATGGTTTGCTCGAGTAAAATAAGGCTACATTGTTTAGTTTGTAATGGAATACATTGACTCTTTCAGCGAGGTTGAAAGAAAGTTCGTGGAAGGTCTGAGAAAGCAGATGTTGGAAGATATTCCACTTTGGATAAAGATGTTTCTCATGGAGAAAGGGTTGATGGGAATGGAGCCCGATCGAATGGTTGAGTAAAATCCCCTAGAGCTAAGAGGGGGGGGTTTGCAAAGATGGGGGGAAGTCGGAGAGAAAATGGATCTGTTGAGTAGGGTCTAGAAATTGTTGAGATGAGATGAGGAATGCTATAGACCCAGAGAAGCAAAGGAGAAAAGCGTTGAAATATGTGCAAGAAGAGTTGATATAAGAAGAAAAGAAAAGCAGAGAGGTGAAAAAGAGTTAACCAGGGGTGCACGATGAGGGGTCAAGCCCATGATGAAGAGAAACGAAACCACACCAAGTGGTAGTGTGGAAGAGTATGTTGTGGTAGAGTGGAGCACAAATGAGGATAGGTCTACGAAGAGGTGTGGCATAGAGGATAGGGTTTCTAGTGGGGATACCATTAGTGATAGTAGTGAGGGCCAAGGTGACAAATTCCACACCCCTTAGTTGTTGTGGAGTGTTGTGACCTTAGTGGAAGATGAATCACAAAGCAGCGTTGCGTTGATAAGAAGAAAAGATGGTGCGTAGATCAGTAGTGCATTTTTAGGAGAGGAATATAGCACGTAAAGTGGTAGTGTGTGGATAGGACAAGAAGATAGAGTGAAAAATTGTGGTTCACAAATAAGATAAGAAGATAGAGTGCAGTGTGTTGGTACATCGAAAGAAGAGGAAGATGGAGGCTCCCTTAGTGGCAGGGGAGATGAATGCGAAATAGTATATGGTCTTGAGTGACTGGAAGTAGGAAAATCTCTAAGTCACCTCATGAGAAATTT
>JZKD02S2111006.1:18566-28707 GCA_000966675.3 Picea glauca
TGTGGCAAGAGAGGGACCAAGCAGTTCTGGAGTTCACCAATACCTTCCATACCTTGTGCACCAAGTTGGGTATCAAAGACTCTAAATGACATTTGGTTCTGAAATATCATGGGGCTTTACACAGATACATACAAACTGATTTGGATTTTCTGGATATCTCATCAGTCGGTGTTGCTTATCGATATGTTGTTAAAATTGAGCAGAAATTTAAGCACCAAAACAAACAGGAGTTCAGGTCTGCAAATCCACAACAACCAAAGTATGACAAAGATGGCCCTAAAAAACAGTCTCTCGAAAACCATTCCAAGCCACAGGAAAAGAAGGGTCACGGGAAGACAAAGAAGGACAACAGAAAATGGTGTGATTTCCAAAAAATCCCTTGGCACAACACCAATGAATGTCACTCAAAAAAATCATTGGTGGTCGAGATCAAAGACAAGGAGCCGAACCTTGATTTAGAATCTAATTCTGAAAATACTGGTAAAGGACAGATCATTGACGCAGACCCCACTGCTATTGTCGCGACCGCGGCAATTCAACCAGAAGAACCAATAGATCCTTAAGAGGGGGAGCACATTTTTCATTCACAGATGTGGGTGAATGGGACCCCCCTACATTTTATTGTTGAAAGCGGAAGCCATAAGAACCTCATCTCAGCAGAGGTCATCAAACAGTTGGGATTGTCAACAACACCACACCCACAGCTATACAACATCGGGTGGCTTCGCCAAGGATGTGATCTTCATGTCAGCCAGCAGTGTTGATTGTCATACGGCATCCACCCCTTCATGGATTAGGTATTATGTGATTTTTCCCTACTAGATGTCTATGATGTTCTCTTGGGCCAACAATATATGTGGAGACGCCATGTTGTTTATGAGTCTCAATCCCGTAGTGTCATTGTTTCTCTAGGGGGTCATCTCTACAGAATACCAAAGGTAGTTCCGACTATTGTTCCACCTAAATAGTGCCGCAAGGTAGCATCTCATACTGCAAAATTCAGTTCACAATCCATTCAAAAGGGGAACATAGGGACACTGCAACCACTACAGCCTCGCCCCAAGCACCTTCTATCCAACAGAAGCAAGTCGACAAGGTTGCAGCAAAGCACAAATATTCATCCTGCACACCATCCTCTCATGTAGCTAGACTTTTTGAACAGCCTCATCCTCAATAGGTTTGTGACAGACTTCCACAAACTGAGCAGCGCGACGTCTCCAGCAAGGCAAGCAGCTCACCAAGATGTAGATTCAGCAAACATTTTTCCCTCTCCTACGGGAACTCAACGCAATGGATACCATTGCTTCCTAAGGAGTGAGGATTGATGCAGGTGGATATTGGTGGCCACCCACCTTTTCCAACTAGCTCAAAACAGTTTTCTAGCAATCTTGGCAATTTACTGTTTTTAGCAGCTTTAACTTCTGGGGCCATTTTGAGGGCCCAAATGAAGGTTTTTTAGGATCTAGCTTCTCAATGAGAGTTGAAGGCATGATTTAGCCCTTTAAATGAATCACCTCGACGATACCTTTCCAACAGGCTATCATGCACCTAAAATGGAAATTGTATGCAAAATTTACGACCTCGAGAAGTTGATGTAATAACTTACCCAAACAGGGCCCACATGACTTTTGGCGCCTCATCTCCTAGGGTTAGGTTTTTGGATGTCTAGGTTTTTTGAATTCTTGTTTATTGTAAAAAGGCCTTCAAAGCCTCATTGTCAGCATCTTCTTACGAATGCGAGTAGCTATCACATCTCTTCTCAGAGATAAGTTGCCACCATTCTAGCGAGTCTTTCACTATGTATATTTACAGTCTCTGTACATTTCTTTCATTAATAGAAATCGTGTATTACTATATATCTGTGTTTATGGTTGCATCTCTAATACATTTATGTTATATTATTAGATATCTGTGATATCTCTTTTCATTTCTTTATTATACCTCCGCTCTCATTTCGTGCCGAAAATAATCTAGATCAGTGGTATCAGAGCAGGCTCCTCTTGATCGTTTTTCAGTACATGTCCCCGATGAGGTTTGAGTATAGAAATTTGGGTCTCGAGCTTGTCTCTCTTGAGGAAAATTGCTCTTGCACACCCAATAAACCCTCAATGGTAGAAGAAAATAAAAACGACAGAGCAGATGATCCTATCAGTTTGTTGCTTGAGCAAGCTCTCATGCGATAGAGGGACGAAATGATGGAGAATTTTTCCCACATCCTTAAACACCTTTCGATAGCAATAGGCGCATCTTCATCAAACGTCCACTTTGGAGGCACCTAGCCTTTCAAGGTACAAGTTAATTTTGACATTCCTTTATTTGAAGGACAGATAGATGTATAATCCCTAGACAAATGGTTAAACCTACTAGAAGGTTATTTCTCTGTTCACAATTTTTCTAACAGAGAAAAGATCACCTTTGCACTCCTTAAATCTCTTTCCCATTCCAAACATTGGTGTAAAAATTACTCAGAGCAAAGTTCCACAGAGGAGTCTGGAATATATGGGACCGATCCCACTTGAGATTTTTTTGTCGATGCAGTAAAGGAACAGTATTACCGTGTTGGTCACTATGAGGACCAGTACATGAGATGGACCACACTGCAGCAAAAGAGGGGCCAAGCAGTTCCAGATTTCATTAATACCTTCCATACCTTGCGCACCAAGGTCGGTATCAAAGACTCTAAATGACATTTGGTTCTGAAATATCGTGGGTCTCTACACAGATACATCCAAACTGAAATGGATTTTCTGGATATCTCATCACTCAATGTTGTGTATCGATATGTTGTTAAAATCGAGCAGAAATTTAAGCAACAAAAAAAATGGGAGTTCAGGTCTACAAATCCACAACAACCAAAGTATGACAAAGATGGCCCTAACAAACAGTCTCCCAAAAACCAGTCAAAGCCGCAGGAAAAGAAGGGTCACGGGAAGACAAAGAAGGACACCAGAAAATGATGTGATTTCCACAAAATCCCCTGGCACAACACCGATGAATGTCACTCAAAACAATCATTGGTGGCTGAGATCAAAGACAAGGAGCTGAACCCTGATTCTAAATCTGATTCTGGAAATACTGGTAAAGGACAAATCACTGACGTAGACCCCACTGCTATTGTCGCAACCGCAGCAATTCAACCAGAAGAACCAACAGATCCTGAAGAGGGGGAGCACCTTTTTCATTCACAGATGTGGATGAAGGGGACCCCACTGCATTTATTGTTGATAGCGGAAGCCAAAAGAACCTCATCTCAGCAGAGGTCGTCAAATAGTTGGGATTGTCCACAACACCACACCCGTAGCCATACAACATCGGGTGGCTTTGCCAAGGACGAGATCTTCATGTCAGTCAGCAGTGTCGATTGTATACGGCATCCAGCCCTTCATGGATGAGGTATTATGTGATGTTGTCCCACTGGATGTCTGTGATGTTCTCTTGGGCCAGCCATATATGTGGAGACGACATGATGTTTATGAGTCTCGACCCCGCAGTTTCATTGTTTCTCAAGGGGTTCATCTCTACAGAATACCAGAGGTAGTTTCAACTATTGTTCCACCTAAACAGTGGCGCAAGGTAGTATCTCATACTGCAAAATTCATCTTCTTCGCAATCTGTTCAAAAGGGGAACAGAAGGACACTACAACCACTACAGCCTCGCCCCAAGCACCTTCTATCCAAGAGAAGCAGGTCGACAAGGTTGCAGAAAAGCGCAAATATTTCTCTTGCACATCATCCTCTCATGTAGCTCGACTTGTTGAACAGCCTCAACCTCAACAGGTTCGTGACAGACTTCCACAAGCTGAGCAGTGCAAAGTCTCCAGCAATGCAAGCAGCTCACCAAGATGCACATTCAACAAATGATTTTCCCTCTCCCCGAGGAACTCAACACAATGGAGACCATTTCTTCCTAAGGATGTAGGATTGATCAAGGTGGATATTGGTGGCCACCCACCTTTTCCAACTGGCTCAAAATAGTTTTCTGCCAATTTTGGCAATTTACTATTATTAGCAGTTTTAACTTTCGGGGCCATTTTGAGGGCCCAAATGAAGGATTTTCGGGATAGAGCTTCTCAATGATATTCAAAGGCATGATTGAGCACCCGAAATGAATCTCCTCAATGATACCTTTCCAATGGGCTGTCATGCACCTAAAACAGAGATCGTATGCAAAAGCTACAACCCCGGGAAGTTGATGTACTAACCTACCCAAACATGGCCCACATGACTTTTGGCGTTTCATCTCCTAGGGTTAGGTTTTTGGATGTCTAGGGTTTTTGGAATTCTTGTTTATTGTAAAAAGGCCTTCAAAGCCTCACTTTAATCATCTTCTTACGAATGTGAGTAGTCATCACATCTCTTCTCAGAGATAAGCTTCCACCATTCTAGCGAGTCTTTCACTCTGTGTTTTTACAGTCTCTGTACATTTCTTTCATGAATAGAAATCATGTATTACTGTATATCTGTGTTTATGGTTGCATCTCTGATACATTTCTATTATATTATTGGATATCTGTGATATCTCTTTACATTTATTTATTATATCTCCGCTCTCATTTCGTGCCGAAAATAATCAGGATCAGTGGTATCAGAGCAGGCTACTCTTGATCGTTATTCAGTGCATGTCCCCTACGAGGTCCGAGTATAGAAAGTTGGGTCTCGAGCTTGTCTCTCTTGATGAAAATCGCTCTCACACACCCAAGAATCCATCAATGAGGGAATAGAATAAAAATGATGGAGCAGATGATCCTATCAGTCTATTGCTTGAGCAATCTCTCATGCGACAGAGGGACGAAATGATGGAGAATTTTTCCCACATCCTTCAACACCTGTCGATAGCAACAGGTGCATCTTCATCAAATGGCCACTTTGGAGGCACATCACCTTTCAAGGTACAAGTTAATTTTGATATTCCTGTATTTGAAGTACATATAGATGCAAAAGCCCTAGACAAATGGTTAAACCGGCTAGAAGGTTATTTCTCTGTTCACAATTTTTCTGACAGAGAAAAGATCACCTTCGCACTCCTTAAATCTCTCCCCCATGTCAAACATTGGTGGGAAACTTATTGGGAGAAAAGTTCCACAGAGGAGTCTGGAATATATGGGGTCGAGACCACTTGGGATTTTTTTGTGGATGCGGTAAAGGAACAGTATTACCCTAATGGAAACTATGACGACCAGTACATGAGATGGACCACGCTGCGACAAGAAAGGGGCCAAACAGTTTTGGAGTTCACCAATACCTTCCATACCTTGTGCACCAAGCTTGGTATCAAATACTTCAAACGACATTTGGTTCTGAAATATCTTGGATCTCTACACATATACATCCAAACTGAAATGAATATTTTGGATATCTCATCACTCAGTGTTGCTTATCGATATGTTGTTAAAATTGAGCAGAAATTTAAGCACCAGAAAAAACGGGAGTTCGCGTCTACAAATCTGCAACAACCAAAGTATGACAAAGACAGCCCTAACAAACAATCTCCCAAAAAACAATCCAAGCCACAGGAAAAGAAGGGTCAAGGGAAGACAAAGAAGGACACCAGAAAATGGTGTGATTTCCATAAAATCCCCTGGCACAACACCGATACATGTCGCTCAAAACAATCAGTGGTGGCCAAGATCAAAGACAAGGAGTGGAACCCTGATTCAAAATATGATTCTGAAAATACTGGTAAAGGACAGATCAATGATGCAGACCCCACTTCTTTTGTTGCAACTGTAGCAATTCAACCAGAAGAACCAACAGATCCTGAAGAGGGGGAGCACCTTTTTCATTCACAGATGTGGGTGAAGGGGGACCCCGCTGCATTTTATTGTTGATAGCGGAACCCAGAAGAACCTCATCTTAGCAGAGGTCATCAAATAGTTGGGATTGTTGACAACACAACACTCGCAGCCATACAACATAGAGTGGCTTCGCCAAGGAAGAGATCTTTGTGTCAGCCAGCAGTGTCGATTATTATACAGCATCCAACCCTTCATGGATGAGGTATTATGTGATGTTTCCCCACTGGATGTTTGTGATGTTCTCTTGGGCCATCCATATATGTTCAGTCGCCATGATGTTTATGAGTCTCGGCCCTGCAGTGTCATCATTTATTTAGGGGGTCATCTCTACAGAATACCAGAGGTAGTTCTGACTATTGTTCCACCTAAACAGTGTCGCAAGGTAGTATCTCGTACTGCAAAATTTAGCTTCTTCACAATCTGCTCAAAAGGGGAACAGAAGGACACTGCAACCACTACAGCCTCGCCCCAAGCACCTTCTATCCAACAGAAGCAGGTTGACAAGGTTTCATCAAAGCACAAATATTCCTCCTGCACATCGTCCTCTCGTGTAGCTTGACTTTTTGAATAGCCTCAGCCTCAACAGGTTCGTGACAGACTTCCACAAACTAAGCGGCACGATGTCTCCAGCAAGGCAAGAAGATTTAGAAAATGATTTTCCCTCTCCCCCGGGAACTCAATGCAATGGATACCATTGCTTCCTAAGGAGGGAGGATTGATCCAGGTGGATATCGATGGCCACCCACCTTTTCCAACTAGATCAAAACAGTTTTCAGGCAATTTTGGCAATTTACTATTTTTAGCAGTTTTAACTTTCGAGGCCATTTTTGGGGCCCAAATGAAGGTTTCTCGGGATCAAGATTTTCAATGATAGTCTAAGCATGATTGAGCCCTCAAAATGAATATCTTCAATGACACCTTTCCAATGGTCTATCATGCGCCTAAAATGGAGATCGTATGCAAAAGTTACGACCTCGTGAAGTTGATGTACTAACTTACCCAAACGAGACCCACGTGACTTTTGGCGCTTCATCTCCTAGGGTTAGGTTTTTGGATGTCTAGGGTTTTTTCCATTCCTGTTTATTGTAAAAGGGCCTTCAAAGCCTCATTGTAATCATCTTATTACAAATGTGACTAGCCATCACATCTCTTCTCAGAGATAAGCTGCCACTATTCTAGCGAGTCTTTCACTCTGTATTTTTACAGTCTCTGTACATTTCTTTCATTAATAGAAATCATGTATTACTATATATCTGTGTTTATGGTTGCATCTTTGATACATTTCTATTATATTATTGGATATCTGTGATATCTCTTTTCATTTATTTATCGTATCTCCGCCCTCATTTTGTGCCGAAAATAATCTAGATCAGTGGTATCAGAGCAGACTGCTCTTGATCGTTTTTCAATGCATGTCCCCGACGAGGTCCGAATATAACAAGTTGGGTCTCAAGCTTGTCTCTCTTGAGTAAAATTTCTCTCACACACCCAAGAAACCCTTAATGGCGGAAGAAAAGAAAAACGACGAAGCAGATGATCCTATCAGTCTATTGCTTGAGAAAGCTCTCACGCGACAGAGGGACGAAATGATGGAGAATTTTTCCGACATCCTTCAACGCATGTCGATAGAAACAGGTGCATCTTCATCAAATGGCCACTTTGGAGGAACCTCGCCTTTCAAGGTACAAGTTAATTTTGATATTCCTGTATTTGAAGGACAGATAGATGTAGAAGCCTGAGACAAATGGTTAAACCCGCTAGAAGGTTATTTCTATGTTCACAATTTTTCTGACAGAGAAAAGATCACCTTTGCACTCCTTAAATATCTCCCCCATGTCAAACATTGGTGGGAAACTTACTGGGAGCAAAGTTCCATAGAGGAGTCTGGAATATATGGGGCCGAGCCCACTTGGTATTTTTTGGTGGATGTGATAAAGGAATAGTATTACCCTGTTAGAAACTATGAGGACCAGTACATGAGATGGACCACATTGCGGCAAGAGAGGGGCCAAGCAGTTCTGGAGTTCACCAATACCTTCCATACCTTGTGCACCAAGCTGGGTATCAAAGACTTCAAACAAAATTTGGTTCTGAAATATCGTGGGGCTCTACATAGATACATCCAAAATGAAATGGATTTTCTATATATCTCATCACTCAGTGTTGCTTATCGATATGCTGCTAAAATCAAGTAGAAATTTAAGCACCAGAACAAATGTGAGTTCGGGTCTGCAAATCCACAACAACCAAAGTATGAAAAAGATGACCCTAACAAGCAGTCTCCCAAAAACCAGTCCAAGCCACATGAAAAGAAGGGTCACGAGAAGACAAAGAAGGACACCAGAAAATGGTGTGATTTCCACAAAATCCCCTAGCACAACACCGATGAATGTCGCTCAAAACAATCATTGGTGGCCAAGATCAAAGACAAGGAACCGAACCCTGATTCAGAATCTGATTCTAAAAATATTGGTAAAGGACAGATCATTGACACAGACCCCACTACTATTTTCACGACCGCAACAATTCAACTAGAAGAACCAACAAATCCTGAAGAGGGGGAGCACCTTTTTCATTCATAGATGTGGGTGAAGGGGACCCTGATGCATTTTATTGTTGATAACAGAAGCCAGAAGAACCTCATCTCAGAAGAGGTCGTCAAACAGTTGTAATTATCGACAACACAACACCCGCAGCCATACAACATTGGGTGGCTTCACCAAGGACGAGATATTCATGTCAGCCAGCAGTGTTGATTGTCATACGGCATCCACCCCTTCATGGATGAGGTATTATATGATGTTTCCCCATTGGATGTCTGTGATGTTCTCTTGGGCCAGCCATATATGAGGAGATTCCATGTTGTTTATGAGTCTTGACCCCACAATGTCATTATTTCTCTAGGGGTTCATCTCTACAGAATACCAGAGGTAGTTCCGACTATTGTTCCACCTAAACAATGTCGTAAGGTAGTATCTCATACTGCAAAATTCAGCTTCTTCACAATTTGTTCAAAAGGGGAACAGAAGGACACTGCAACCACTACAGCCTCACCTCCACACCATCCTCTCGTGTAGCTCGACTTGTTGAATAGCCTCAGCCTCAACAGGTTCGTGACAGACTTCCACAAACTGAGCACCACGACGTCTCTAGCAAGGCAAGCAGCTCACCAAGATGCAGATTCAGCAAACGCTTTTCCCTCTCCCCTGGGAACTTCACAAAATGGAGACCATTGCTTCATAAGGAGGGAGAATTAATCCAGGTGGATATCGGTGGCCACCCACCTTTTCCAACTCACTCAAAACGGTTTTCTGGCAATTTTGGCAATTTACTATTTTTAGCAGTTTTAACTTTCGGGACCATTTTGAGGGCCCAAATGAATATTTTTCAGGATCGAGCTTCTCAATGATAACCGAAGTCATGATTGGACCTCCGAAATGAATATCCTTGATGATACCTTTCCAACGGGCTATCATGCGCCTAAAACGGAGATCGTATGCAAAAGTTACGACTCCGAGAAGTTGATGTACTAACTTACCCAAATGGGGCCCACATGACTTTTGGTGCTTCATCTCCTAGGGTTAGGTTTTTGGATGTATAAAGTTTTTGGCATTCCTGTTTATTGTAAAAAGGCCTTCAAAGCCTCATTTTAATGATCTTCTTATGAATGCAAGTAGCCGTCACATCTCTTCTCAAAGATAAGTTGCCACCATTCTAGTGAGTCTTTCACTCTGTATTTTTACAGTCTCTATACATTGCTTTCATTAATAGAAATCGTGTATTACTATATATTTGTGTTTATGGTTGCATCTCTGATACATTTATGTTATATTATTTGATATATGTGATATCTCTTTGCATTTCTTTATTATACCTCCGCTCTCATTTTGTGCCAAAAATAATCTGGATCACTTTGGCATAATTACAAGGTTTGTATCATGTCTGACAATTCACGCAGGATTTGGAGGAGTTTCCTGGTGATTCATTTCATTGAAAGGGCAAGTAATCACATTTGGGAAATTCAAAGATGTCACGACTACACAGTCAGTTATACCACCACATTCTCCATCAATCATCACGAGTATTGATCCAGGTGGATATCGGTGGCCACCCACCTTTTCCGACTGGCTCAAAACAGTTTTCTGGCAATTTTGGCAATTTACTATTTTTAGCAGGTTTTAACTTTCGATGCCATTTTGAGGGTCTAAATGAAGGTTTTTTGAGATCTAGGTTCTCAATGATAGCCGAAGGCATGATTGAGCCCCCAAAATGAATCTCCTCGACAATACCTTTCCAACGAGCTATCACATGCCTAAAACGGAGATCGTATGCAAAAGTTACGACCC
>JZKD02S2111017.1:0-11686 GCA_000966675.3 Picea glauca
CGGATGGGGTGCCACGCGGAGAGGGAAGAACACGTGGAGTAGCGCCAGATGGGGCCATTAATGGTGGCCACCAGCACCCATCTCCTCACCATTTATGATGGGAACAAACCCAGGTGACCTTTACCATACAACGAGGCCTCTCACTCACGCGAGGAGAATGGTCGATCAGAGCATTAAGACCACAACCTTAATGGCTATAGTTATCATTATCGCCCTTATCAACAACCTTGGAGGCTTTGGGATGAATCGGAAGGTTGCAGAGCCGAAGGATGAACCTTCAAGGCGCAGGAACAGAGACAACCTCGCAGTGGGAATTATGGAAATAGTTCTATTTTTAAGCATGCCAAGAGCAAGGGGGCAGCCTCGCAAAGGCGCAGCGTGGTATGCGGCCAACTTGCGAAGGAAAAGGCGGAAGAAATTTGAGAGAGAACTGACTCTAGCTAAGAGAAGGAGACCCAAGAAGTCCAGAAGAACTGGAACGCCACCCATGGCATATGTCGAGGAGATTCCTCCAGAGGAATCCATCCAGAATTACTTAGAGAGCCTCCTCTTCATGGTTTCAGACAATTGGGATCCCCCCACTTGTTTCAGAATGGATGCCATAACCCCTGTTCCAAGAGTTGTACACGGTCCCAAGGGCATTCTAGCTGAGGAATTCACACCTTGCTTTGTAGAGGAAGAGATACAGGAAGGCGTAGAAGGAAACATCTGCATCACAACCAGTGAACCTCCTGAGGAAATGAAGCATCAGAGTAGGCAGCGAGAGCACCAGGAGGAGGCTGACGCACAGATGAAAGCTCCCCTCTCCTCCATTCTACAAAACTCGCAGGACCAACCACCACTTCTTCACCCAGAGCACCTGAAATTAATCTTTGATGTACGTAGCATGGTGGACGGCCAAATTTTCAGAGCCATCCGCATCAATCAATGCTTGGATATGATTTACGCCGCCTACTCCAGCGCCACCCCAAGGCTCCAATGCCCCACCTGCATGCAGGTCTACGCTATTACATTCAGACGTGGCAAGGAGAAAGACGACCACAAGGACACTGGCTAAGAGGTTTTCCTGTTTGTTTACTGTTAGAAACTCTTTTATTTTGATGCAAACCAAAGCTATAGCTCATTTAGCTTATAGCAATGATAGCGGTAGTATAATAAGGAACAGACTAATACTAAGGTTGGCCATGCATCCTGGTTTCCTTCGGGCAGGATGGCAGACTAACACTTTGAGTTTGGAAGCTAGCATGGAATGGCCAACTATCTCGGTTTCCTTTCCAGGCGAGACCACTAGCACTTCAATAGAACTCTATAATTTTGCAATATTAATATAACAGGACCTGCCTTTTTTACTTAAAAAAATAAAAATAAAAAAATAACCTCTGTTACATAGGTTCGTGGACAAAAACACAAAAAATTTAGCATTCCCAAATTAGTTTTCTTTAAAACAAGGGCTCCTGGACATAAAAGAAATTGAAATTTATCAAATTATAGGTTCTTGAACACCATTAATTTAGCATACAATAGAATAGTAACAATGTCCTGTAAGAAAGGCTCACCATAAATTTAGCATACAATAGAATAGTAACAACGTCGTGCAAGAACATTTAAAAGGTTCTTGGACACAAAAAAATTAGCATACAACATAATAGTAATAACATTTGTTACATAGGTTCATGGACAAAAATACAAAAAAATTAGCATTCCCAAATTAGTTTTCTTTAAAACAAGGGCTCCTGGACACAAAATAAATTGAAATTTATGAAATTATAAGTTCCTGGACACCATAAATTTAGCATACAATAGAATAGTAACAACGTCGTGCAAGAAAGGCAATCCCGAATTAGTTTTCTTAGAAAGTAATAATGTTTGTTAGATCAACAAAGGTTCCTGGAGAAAAAAAAAAAATAGCATACAATAGGACACAAAAAATCTAGCATTCTCGAATTAGTTTTCTTTGAAACAAACAACAAAGGTTACTGGACAAGCATTCCCGAATCAGTTTTCTTTGAAAATTATCAAAAATTAATAATGTATGTTACATATTTCTAGAAATTATGTCAACATTTAAAAGCATAAAATAGAATAGTAATAACGTCTGTTACATAGGTTCGTGGACAAGAACACAAAAAAACTTAGCATTCCCGAATTAGTTTGCTTTAAAAGAAAGGCTTATGGACACAAAAAAAAATGAAATTTATAAAATTATAGGTTCGTGGACACCAAAATATTAGCATACAATAGAATAGTAACAACGTCGTACAACAAAGGCATTACCAAATTAGTTTTCTTTGAAAGTAGTAATGTCTGTTACATCAACAAAGGTTCCCGGACAAAAAAAAATTAGCATACAATAGGACACAAAAAATGTAGCGTTCCGGAATTAGTTTTCTTTGGAACAAACAATAAAGGTTCCTGGACACCCAAAATTTAGCATACAATAAAGGCATTCTCATATCTGTTTTCTTTGAAATTTATCAAAAAATAATAATGTTTGTTACATATTTCTGGAAATTTAAATGTGTTTGTCATATAGACTAGGATTGGGGCTCCCAAGGACCATAAAAATAAATAAGTACAAGAATTAGGAATGTTGAAAGAAGAAGTGTGTGACAGTAGAGAGGAAGAACTGAAAAGAAGAAATTGGAAGTTATGAGTCGTTGGTTACATTTTCTATTTAAATAGGTAATAATTGGATTGAAAAAGAAAGCAAGATGACAGTATAGACTTAAAGTGGATTGATAAAGAAAACAAGATGCCAGTATAGACTTACTATGAATCCGATGTGTTTTTGTTGTTGTCGTCGATGGTCAGTGGAGTCGTGTCGATCGGTTGTTGCCCTTCCTGGATGAGGTTGTCCATTCTATGTTGGAACCATTCTTTGATGTAGCTTCTCATGGGGGGCATGTTGATTTCATCCTGGATTTCTATGTCGTAAAGGTCATTTTCTAATTTTCTTAGATCCATTGAAATACTATGCAGACTTTGTTCAATTTCTTCAGTGTGTGCCGCATAGTCCAGTACCTGGCGCTCGAGCTCATCTACACGATGTTCAAGTATGTCGTAAAACTTTTCGAAAGACAACCCCTTTAAAATATCAAGTTGTTCATGAAAGGATTCTTTAGTCAATGAAAAGGATTTGAGAATTAAGTTTGGGTCTTGAACCTCGTTGGTACTTTTGGCTAATTCTTTTTGGATCGGGCTTGAGAATAAATATTCCTTTTTTGATATGGCTTGTTTACATGATTCGACAATGAGCTTCAGGTTCTTAACTTTCTTTTGCCAGCATGCTTTTACTTTTTTGGTCTGCTTTGGGGAGGGGAGTTTCTCTTGTGTTCTTTTCAGTTCCAATGGGTCAACCCTAAACCCTAAACCCTCAACACTTGTTCACAGAATTGCTGATCATTTTTTAAATTCATCTCCAAATGTTCGAGCAAATCATTTGCCTTCTTTTAGAAGGAAACTAAATTTTGCGATGTTTTCCCGGCTTCAGTAACTAGCTGCACTCTTTTGTTGATGTTATTCTCTACAAGGGCTCTAGAGCATACAAGGAGGGTAGAGGATACATTCATCTTGGTTGGAGTGGTAACAGGCATGGATTTTGCTAAAGGACTGGCAAATTCTAGGGTGGAAATGAAAGCCTGCTCAAATTCGTTGAGGCGGTCTTTCAGTCTGGAATTTTCCGCTTCAATTCCTCCAATGGAATCATGAAGAGAATCACTGGTTACTTGGTGAAATAGGGAGATTTGGGATGGCCGCATTTTCCTAAAGTTAATCTCTGTGTGATATTTTCCTTTCCTATTTGTTACATCTCTCTTTTCAATGACCATACTTTTAGATTGGCTGTCAAAAACAACGCTCTGGAATACGAAGGATTCATCTTCAAATAAAAAATTGGTCTCAGCTATTTCCACTGCGGACAACCCAATTTTGTGCATGTGCTCAATTTCGAGTTCGTCTACCTGCCCTACATTGTTTTTTCTCTTTTTCGTCAGTGGAATTTTGTGAGAACTATCAATTTTTATGCGAGGAGGCTTTTTATCTCCTCCTCCGTTCGAATATTTATGGGTTTCTTTCTTACTAGTGTGGGTCGTTGAAGCGATGCTCTGTGATGTCGTTCTCTTGGGAGTGTTGGATGGGGACTAGGCACTCTTCTCACCAGATACTTTTCCCTATTGTCTGTACAATTCAATCGCGCTTTTCAATGTCTCTGCACCGCAATCACCAGAAGCAGGATTGTTATCGTCACTATCCCTATCTTCAGTCAGGTGTCTGTGGATAAAAGAGTTGTTAAATCCAACTGCCAGTAAATGTTCTCGAAAAATCCCATTAGGGTCAAACGCTTTTATCCTTTCAGCATATATTAGGTTCAATTTCTTGAAATGGCCAACAAATTCGACAATCTTGTTGACGTTTCTACACACGAAGTCGTCGACTTTGTAGGGCACAGGAATGAACTGTTTTTTTTCTTGTCATGGAAAAAAAGAAACCAGTGGTTGTATTGCCTTGTTATTTCTGCAACAAACATCTTGTCTGTGATGTGGCATGGAAGGAAAGTAGGATTTTCCTTAGAGCCAAAGACCATGAGTACAGTGTGATTTTCCTTTTGTTCAAGTGTTCCCTTCCTGTTCAAAAACTTGGTTTCCTGGACAAACATCCACGGAGCATCCTTCCCTAACAATAAATCTTTGAAAACTGAGACAAATCCATTAAAAAATTCATAAAAACAATGGGAGGCCTTGTGCCTCCACCGGGCCTGGTACCAGAATGTTACTGGGTCGAATCCATAGTTTATTTTATTGGAAAAAGAAAGTTTTGGAAACAGACAGCAATGCACTATTGCGAAAATCAGGTAGGATGACATATAAAATTTATTCGATTCTTTGAATCATGACAACTGGGAACAGATCTCAATGGAAAATAGCTTCCCCCAATAGAAAATGAATTGTTCCTTGACTATGAAGTACAAAATATAAATAATTATATGGGAAATCTTTGTCGTGGATGCCTATCCCATTAGTCTTGTAAACAACCAAGAAATTTCCCAGAATGGATTTCTAAAGGAACTTACCTGCAACTTTGTGATATCTTCAAGAATTGTTTTCAGCTCTTCAAGGAACTCGACTAAGATGTCTAACCCGTTATCATGTTTTTCTAGGAACTGCTTGTAGTCTTTTCCTCTGAACGTCAATGTTGGCTCCGACAATTTTAACATCTTGTGAAAGACCTGAGGTGACAAAGAAACAGGAGAATGGTTGTGCAGTGGAATAATTCTTTGGCTTGGAATATATTTTTCGGCGCACTAAGAGACCACCTCCTTACATTCAAAAACCTTAGGGGCGTAGCCTGCACGAGTGATTTCAGAGGTCCAAATCACTTCGTTCTGGGCAGAATAGGATGAATAGTAAAAGTATGCCCTGGACCACTGGAAGTTCTGGTCTTGATGTCTGAAGATATTTACTGTATCTCCACAAAAATGTTGTCGACCTGCTGCCATAAGTCTACAAGAACATTTGTTTGCTCCAGACGATGGATGAAATGAAAAGTTGGAAGGGATAACATAACCCTGCACAAATCTTGGTCCAATGCATGTGAATGGGAGATCTCCTCGAGACTTTCATTCATTAATGACAATTTGGACGGTTGTTGCATCATGCGTTGTTAACATTAAACACTAGTAATTGCATACATAGAAATGCAAACATGGCGGATATGGAAATGCGCGATTAATTATTGTATATTTCTTGAGCGAGCCAACATGACGACGTGTGTTTGAGATGAACAATCGGAAGGGACAATATAACTCTCTGCAGATATTGGTTTAATGCGTAATATTAGGAGATCTCCTCGAGCGTTTCACTCATTAATGACAATGTTGAGGGTTCRTGCATTATCAACTGTTACCATGAAAGGTTTCTAATTGCATACTAAGAAAGTACGGAGGTGGCGGGTATGGGAAAAAGAAGCTTCAAAATAGGGTTACAAGGTACAATCGTTTGAGGTGAGGGCGCGAGGGTCAAAATGTATGTCTCAGAACTTTTTGAGTGAAATACGCGTAACACTGAAAAGGGTATGATAGGACAGTCCAGAGGGCAATTTGTATATCACTAGTAAGAGCATAACTAATGTATATCAGGAAGGACAAGAACTTAGTGAGGATGGAAGGCAGCGACATATACTTTGAAACATTTGTGAGCCATGGTAGAGTGAAGATTGCGAGTTTGAGGAGTCCACAGTGGAATTGTAGATCACAGAAGTTTTGAGTGCCCGATGTATAGCATGGAACAAGAAGCAATAGATTTCGAAAGCGCCAACCTGATAACCGTGGCCATAAAATTGGCTAAGTATGGAAAGGAATAACGGTCAGTCGGACTTGTCATGTGAGGATATAGATGGAGATGAATATATGTCATCCCACCAACATTGGAACCTGCGATCATAGAAAAGCGACTAAGTATATAACCACAAAGTGATAATATATGGGAAGAAGAAAAGAGGAAAAGGACTAAGGAGTCTGCGGTGGAATTGTAAATCACGTAAATTTTGANGCGAGTTTGAGGAGTCCACGGTGGAATTGTAGATCACAGAAGTTTTGAGTGCCCGATGTATAGCATGGAACAAGAAGCAATAGATTTTGAAAGCGCCAACCTGATAACCGTGGTCATAAAATTGGCTAAGTATGGAAAGGAACAACGGTCAGTCGGACTTGTCATGTGAGGATATAGATGGAGATGAAGATATGTCATCCCACCAACGTTGGAACCCGCGATCATAGAAAAGCGACTAAGTATATAACCACAAAGTGATAATATATGGGAAGAAGAAAAGAGGAAAAGGACTAAGGAGTCTGCGGTGGAATTGTAAATCACGTAAATTTTGAGTGCAATATGTATATCACGGAACCATAAGAAACAGAGTTTGAAAGTGCCAACCCGACAACCGTGGCCATAAAATTGGCTAAGTATGGGAAGGAACGACGGTCGGTCGGATTCGTCATGTGAGGATATATATGGAGATGAAGATATGTCAACCCGCCAATGCTAGAACCCGTGATCATAGAAAAGCAACTAAGTATATAACCACAGAGCGATAATACATGGGAAGAAGAAAAGGGAAAAATGACTAAGGAGTCTGTGGTGGAATTGTAAATCATGGAAATTTTGAGTGCAATATGCATATCACAGAACAAGAAGCAGCAAATTTCGAATGCGCCAACCCAAAACAGTGACTAAGAATTGAATATTTTGTGAACCCGTTAACAGGAGGATCCAAATTAGGCTGACAAGGTCTCCCCAGAAAACGTGAGGCCTCAGCGGTCAAATTGTATCATTCAGAACATTTGAATGCATAATCTGTAACATGGAAGAGGGGACGATGTCAGAACTCGGTAGTCAAATTGTATATTGCGGAGGGTCGGATGCCAATTTTTTCATATCAGTGTGTGTAGTTGTCACTAGCAAGAGTCACTGGTAAGAGCATAACCAATATATATTAGGAAGGACAAGAAGTTAGTGGGAATGGAAGGCAACGACAAATACTTTGAAACATTTGTGAACCATGGTAGAGTGAATCTTGCGAGTTCGAGGAGTCCGCGGTGGAATTGTAGATCACAGAAGTTTTGAGTGCAAGATGTACATCACGGAACATGAAGCAACATAGTTAGAAACTACCAACCTAAAAACTGTGACCATAAAATTGGCTAAGTATGGAAAGCAATAGCGGTCCGTCGAATTCATCTATGATTATATATATGGAGATAAAGATATGTCATCCTACCAACGCTAGAACCCATGATAATACATGGGAAGAAGAAAAGGGGAAAAGGACTAAGGAGTCTGTGGTGGAATTGTAGATCACGGAAATTTTTAGTACAAGATGTGAACCCGGTAGTCAATTTGTATATTTCGTAGGGTTGGATGCCAACTATTTCATACCATTGTGTTTAGTTGTCACTAGTAAGAGCACAACGAATGTATATTAGGAATGACAGGAAGTTAGTGGGGATGGAAGGCAGCGACAAATACTTTGAAATATTTGTGAACCATGGTAGAATGAAGCTTGCGAGTTTGATTCCGTGGTGGAATTCTAGATGATGGAAGTTTTGACTTCAACATGTATATCACGGAACAAGAAGCAATAGAGTTAGAAAGCACCAACCCGGCAAGTGCGGCCATAAAATTGGCTAAGTATGGAAAGGAACAGTGGTCGGTCGGATTCGTCATGCGAGGATATAGATGGAAATGAAGATATGTCAGCCCACCAATGTTGGAACCCGTGATCATAGAAAGGAGACTAAGTATATAACCAGAAGGCAATAACACACGGGAAGAAGAAACGTGATGTAGACCTAGCCCCTGCCTCGGCCTCAGTCTCTGCGCTGACCTCTCGGTCTTAACGGATCATTCTGATTTCAACTTCAAGCCGAAGTGGCTCTTTCGATTCCTCACTAGAATCTCTATTAAAAACCCGATTCACAGGTCCTTCCTTTTCCCCTGTCACGACTTCTGCACATACTTGATATCTTCCCGACAGAAATTTTGGGTTTCAGGGTTTCGCAATTCCCATTGTTGAGAACCTCAGTCTTCTTGATCCCTCGATCTCCGATATGTCGATTTTTCGAAACGGCTTTAACTTCAGTTAGCCCCCTGGGCTATACCTTTGGTCCACATGACCTCCCCTTATATGACCACAATCCCTTTCAGGTTTTCGCGACTCAAGCGCCCGACCTTTTGGTCTCTCGACTCCCGAAGTGCCGAAATGACCTTGCCCTTCAGGATTTTTTTTTTCTGAAACCCTTGATTGTTGCCACGCATCCCCTCAAGATGGATGGTCCTCGTCGCTTCGCGATTTTGGGAAATCAAATGCCTATGGGTTCTTTCCCTCGAAACTCCCGAAGTTCCAATTCCCGACCTCCTATATGATGAAATGACGTCAGCTGGCCCCACAACAGAGATTTCCACCTTGTCGGGATTTCAAACTTCACGTTTCCAAAATGTACGTGCTTCTTGTCTTCAGGGTTCGCGAAACGCCGAACCTCGATAAGCCGGTGGACTTTTCTATCAGGATTTTCCCCAAACTCAAGGATTTTCGCCACACGTTCTCCTATGATGGACGATCCTCAATCATTTCGTGATTTCGCGAAATCAAATGCTCCAGACGTCTCGTCTTCAGGATTCATGAAATGTTGAATCCCGATGTGTCGATGGCTCCCGATCTCCGCCACATGTCCCAACCGATGGACGGCTCAGATCTGTTTCAGGGTTTTCATTGTGGAGTGACCTGATCTCCTACCCTCGAGACTTCTAATTTCCTGAATTCCGAAGTCCCGATATCCCGACGCCTTTCGGGATTTTCACTTTGCTTGCAAGGGTTTAAACCCCATGCAACTCTTGTCAGATCCTATGACTGACGGGTATCTAAGTGAGGGCCTATGGCTCACGATCTCCTGAGCTTGAAACTAGGGAAAATCAATCGTAAACCCCTTGCTTCTCTTGTCAAATCGGACAGCTGGCGGGACTTCGCAAATTCTCTATGGAGAATTTCAACCATTCATCTCTTCCCTTGAGAACCTCCATGAAATTTAAATAAAATGTTTCTCTACGTGGAACTTGTCCTCCTGCAGCACGATGTCACTACACCTCCTTTCAATTCTCCACGGCACTTAACCTTTTTCTTCCCTTCGACGACTTCGAAGGTTCGAACCCTTCTGAGGTTTTCCATGACTTCAAGTCTTTCAGAAAAACTCTTGTTGGCACTCCTTGCGGCAGACCTTCAAACACTTTCAAGTGTTGAACTCCTTTCGACTCTGCGCACTCCCTATAATAGCAGTCTCTCAACAATTCATTCAGGGTACAAACCCCTAAAGCTTCGTTCGGCCTACGCACACTTTGCATGGCTCATGTGCCTAACTGCACCCTTGAGGAAAATGAGATCAAAAGCTAACCTATCTGAGCTTTCAGAGACAAAACCTCTGAACCCTTTTGTCAACGCACTCCTCGCGGAAAATTCGACTGCACTCCTTGCAGGAACTCTAGCTCAGATAGAGAAACAATTGAAACTCATTTCCTAACTCTTTCTCTCTCAGACTTCAAACATAACCTTGAAATCATTCATACACAACATAGAAAGAAAATGTATAACAGAAAGAGTAAAACCATGAACATACCATTCAGCATACACATACAAGAAACAAATACAACGCCATGAATATTAATTAAGACTTCTTCTATTAACTCAATTCTTTGTACATGGGTGTTTTTCAAACACAGTTTCTCTGTTCCATCTCTATATGCTCTTCTCTTGGTAATGTTCTTCACTATCATACAATACTACAATGAGGGTGTCTATATTTGTTTTCCCTGCACTCCTAAAACTGTCTAATCTGAGAATTCAAAGCTACCTACTAACATAAATGCCTTCTTAGTCCTTCAGATGAGAGCGGGTCGCTCAAGGTCTAATTACAATCTATAAGTACGCCTCTCCCTAACTATTACATTTACGTTTGGCACATCCATCTTCAAAAGTTTTTAAACACTTTATCATGTGTCTAAAATGTGTTGGTGCTTGCCCCACGCTCGCTTGACGTTGGTGATGCTCCTGCATCATACTCCCTCACTTGAAAATTTTCATGGGCTCCTGTCCATGAGCTCTCGCAGGGTCTGTCCATGCTTCTGAATCTCTGCTTCATTCTCCCAGCTGGCATCTTCAATTGGATGTCCTTTCCACTTGATAAAGTATTCAAAGTATTGTTTTCTTCTGGTCTTCTTGCTAATTCTTTTGTCTAGTATGCTTTCCATCTGTGGCTTCTCTGCAACAGGAATCTGCTTTGTCCACTGGATCTCTAGTTGTTCATCACTTGTTCCTGCTTCCTGATCTAAAAATGAAGAAGACTTGTATTCTTGAAAATATTTGCAAGTAAACTTTATCTATTAAAACCAAATGGATCAACTTTGCAACACATCATTAATAGGATTTACTCATTCAAGATGCATATAACCAGCAGCATAATCAATGAATAGAAAACACATAACACAACAAATGATAAAGGAGTTCACCCCTCTCTTGGGCTACATCTCCTGGTCCAACTTTCAATGGATCATTTGTATTATTTGTTCAAAGTGCTCAAAAATGTGCTTTACAATGCTCAAACTGCCAAATAGACTACTCCAATGGCTTCAGAACATCCAAAAACCCCTAGCTGGGCTTTTTCAGCACCTCGTTTGGCCAAAAATTGAAGAAGTTAGGCTTCCTAGAAGTACCCCCTTCAAGCTTGTTGTCTCTACATCTACAAATTGCACCTCCGTACCTTCAACCTAGCACACACGCTTATTTAAGTGCAGAAACCCGACACCGAACGCAACCGCACAAATGTTGCGAACTGTAGGACAGTTATGGGTGCGCCAGCCCCTAACCATCAAACTAGTGGGCACATGGGTCCTCCATATGACCGACGCAAATACAAAAGGGATAACCGTTTCCAAGGCCAATCCAACTCCCGCGCAAGTGTAGCAAGTGGTCATATGTTTAAAACATATAAAACCGTGGGCTGGAACAAATCATTTGAAACACGCGCGCTCCGTATATATATATATATATATATATATATATATATATATATATATATATATATATATATATATATATATATATATATATATATATATATATATATATATATATATATATATAT
>JZKD02S2111017.1:20390-31856 GCA_000966675.3 Picea glauca
TAATCTCTTCATCACTATAGCTAAGTGTTTTAGATGCTCTGCCTCTGTTTTTCCGATGAATTCCTTCAGGACTTCGTTCATCAACCTCATGAAGGTACTTGGCACGTTCGTTAAAACAAACAGCATAACAAGCCATTCATACAACCCTTCGTTAGTCTTGAAGGTTGTCTTCCATTCATCACCTTCTCTCATACAAATCTGGTGATATCTACTTTTCAAATCAATCTTCGAAAAAATATTTGCTCCACTTAAGCAATCCATCAGATCATCCATCCTTGGCTATGGAAATCTGTACCTGATGGTTATCTTGTTGATTGCCCTTGAATCAGTACACATCCTCTAGCCTCCGTCTTTCTTTGGACTGAGTACTGTCGGAACAACACATGGACTCAAGCTTTCTCTAACCAACCCTTTGTCCAACAAATCCTGGACTTGTCTTTTGACCTCTTCATTCTCTTGCGACGTTAATCTTTACGCTACTTTGTTTGGTAAACTTGCTCCAGGTATGAGATCAATGTGACGACTCACACTTCTGATTGGTGGCAACGAACGAGGTAGTTCGTCCACTACTATGTCAGCGAACTCTTCTAACAGTTCCTGAACCTCTTATGGTAAATCATCTACCCTTGTGCTAGTTAAAACAATCTTTGGCTTCCTGACCACAATGAATTGTGTTTCCTCCTTCTTCTTAACCTCTGTAAGAAGTTCCTTCCCGCACCTGAGAAGTACAGTGTTGCTTACTTCAGGTTTCACCTCCTTATCTTTGATTGGAAGCAACATGTGAGTTCTCCCATTCTTCTCTAGGGTGTATGTGTTCATCCTGCCATCATGAATCACATTTTTTTCATATTTCCACGGTCTACCCAGCAATAGATAACAAACATCCATGGGAATAACATCACAGAGTATCTTATCATTATATCCTCCTATCTTAAATTCAACTAAACATTGTTTAGTGACATTTACCTGATGTCCTTTTTGTAGCCATGAAACTCTATATGGACTTGGATGTTCAATCGTCTCCAGCTCCAACTTTTCTACCATCTCCGTTGAAACAAGATTATCCGTGCTACCACTGTCCACAATGACCTTGCATACCCTATTCTTGGTTTTGCAAGCAGTCCGAAAAAGACTGTTTCTTTGGACCGAACTCTCCACCTCCTTCTCTGGTGTTAAGAGAACTTTTCGCATCATCAACGATCTTCCGCCTTCAGCATCTTCTGCATCAACATTTCGTCTCTGCGCTTCATAAATGTGAGTCTCACCACCTTCTTTCTTCTTATCTGGACATTCATAAGATTTGTGTCCATTCTTTCCACATGAGAAGCACTTTATTACTCCACCTCTTCCTCTTCCTCAACCTCTAGTACGAGGAAAAATGTTTCCATCTGCATACTAACCTCTCTGTTCGGTATGTTTCCCTCTTTGCAAACTTCCACCTCTCTCAGTCTGAGTCTGAGGTTTTTTTCCATCTTCTTTGTGTTTCATATTTCTATCCTGGGCAACTGATTTGCCTCTGGCTTGACTTCTGCCTCGGCCTCTCTAACCTTGTTTTCGACTCAGCTTCTCTTTAGCTTTTAGAGCCATCTGATAAGAATCTTCCACCGTTCAGATGGTCATCATGCTCATCTCATCCTAAATGTCATATCTCAGGCCATTCAAGTACCTGGAAACCTTTTCATCATTGCTTTCCCGATGACCTGCCCTAATGTTCAGCCTGTAGAATTCTTCAGTATATTCCTTCACTGTCATCAGCTTCTGTCTCAAATTTTGCATTCTTCGAAACAAAGTAATCTGGTAATCCCTGGGAATGAATTTTGTCTTCATCTTCGCAATCATCCTATCCTAACTCTTGATTTTCTGCTTGCCTTTGCAGCGTCTGTTAGCTTGTAGTTCATCCCACCCCAATGTTGCATGTCCTTTCAATCTTGTGACAGCATGTCTAACCTTCTTGTCTTCCTCGACATCTTCATAGCCAAAATAAGTGTCCAGAGCTCTAATCCAGTCTAGAAGCTCTTCAGCATCCAGGTTTCCCTCATAAACTGGGATGTCCATTTTTGCCCCGGCACCCATCCTTGCAACAGCTCTAATCAAGCGTTCATTTGTAGCATCTTCCGCTGAAATTTCTTCTTCTTCATGTTCAACTTCATTTTCACTTTCGAAATCACTAAGATCCCCAACACTGACTGTGTGCCTCTGTGTTATCTCCATGTCCTCAAGTCTGGCGTGTAAATCACGCATTTCTCTTGCCATGGTTGGGTCAGGCATCTTCCTACTTCTTCTTCTTGGTATTTCCCTCTCCTCTGGTGGATCGGGTGTTTTCCTGTCCCTTCTTCTTGGCATCATGGTGAATCTTCCTTTTCCTTGCTACAGAAAGCAAAGAAACCTTTATGTGCTCTGATACCAAACTTGACACAGACCTAGCCCCTGCCTCGGCCTCAGTCTCTGCGCTAACCTTCCAGTCTTAACAGATCATTCTGATTTCACCTTCGAGCTGAAGTGGCTCTTTCGATTCCTCACTAGAATCTCTGTTAAAAACCCAATTCACAGGTCCTTCCTTTTCCCCTGCCACAACTTCTGCGCATACTTGATCTCTTCCCGATAGAAATTTCGGGTTTTAGGGTTTTGCGATTCCCATTGTTGAGAACCTCAGTCTTCTTGATCTCTCAATCTCCGATATGCCGATTTGCCGAAACGGCTTTAACTTTAGTTATCCCCCTGGGCTATACCTTTGGTCCACATGACCTCCCCTTATATGACTGGAATCCCTTTCGGGTTTTCATGACTCAAGCACCCGACCTCTTGGTCTCTCGACTCCCGAAGTGACGAAATGACATTGCCCTTCGGGATTTTTATTTTTTTTCCGAAACCCTATATTGTTGCCACACGTCCCCTCAAGATGGACGGTCCTCGTCGCTTCGCGATTTCAGGAAATCAAATGCCTATGGGTTCTTTCCCTCAGAACTCCCGAATTTCTATTCCCGACCTCCTATATGATGAAATGACGTCAGTTGGCCCCACAACGGAGCTTTCCACCTTGTTGGGATTTCGGACTTCGCGTTTCCGAAATGTGCATGCTTCTTGTCATCAGGGTTCACAAAACGCCGAACCCCGATAAGCCGGTGGACTTTTCTATCAGGATTTTTCCTGAACTCAAGGATTTCTGCCATCCGTCCTCCTATGATGGATGGTCCTCAATCATTTCGTGATTTCGTGAAATCAAATGCTCTGGACATCTCGTCTTCAGGATTCACGAAATGTCGAATCCCGATGTGTCGATGGCTCCCTATCTCCACCACGTGTCCCAACCGATGGACGGCTCAGACCTGTTTCAGGGTTTTCATCGTGGAGTGACCCGATCTCCTGCCCTTGAGACTTCCGATATCCCGAATTCCGAAGTCCCGATATCCCGACGCCTTTCAGGACTTTCACTCTGCTTGCGAGGGTTTAAACCCCGTGCAACTCCTGTCAGATCCTATGACTGACAGGTATCTAAGTGAGGGTCGATGGCTCACGATCTCCTGAGCTTGAAACTGGGGAAAATCAGTCGTAAACCCCTTGCTTCTCTTGTCAGATCGGACGGTTGGCAGGACTTCGCAAATTCTCTATGGAGAATTTCAACCATTCGTCTCTTCCCTTGAGAACCTCTATGAAATTTAAATAAAATGTTTATCTATGTGGAACTTGTCCTCCTATAGCACGATGTCACTACACCTCCTTTCAATTCTTCACGGCACTTAACCTTTTGCTTCCCTTCGACGACTTTGAAGGTTCGAACCCTTTTGAGGTTTTCCACGACTTCAAGTCTTGCAGAAAAACTCCCGTTGGCACTCCTTGCGGCAGACCTTCAAACACTTTCAAGTGTTGAACTCCTTTCGACTCTGCGCACTCCCTGCAGTAGCAGTCTCTCAACAATTCATTAAGGCTACAAACCCCTAAAGCTTCATTCGGCCTACGCACACTTTGCATGGCTCCCGTGCCTAACTGCACCCTTGAGGAAAATGAGAACAAGAGCTAACCTATCTGAGATTTCAGAGACAAATCCTCTAAACCCTTTTGTCAATGCACTCCTTGCGGACAATTCGACTGCACTCCTTGCAGGAACTCTCGCTCAGACAGAGAAACAATTGAAACTCATTTCCTAACTCTTTCTCTCTCAGAATTCAAACATAACCCTGAAATCATTCATACACAACATAGAAAGAAAATGTATAACGGAAAGAGTAAAACCATGAACATACCATTCAGCATACACATACAAGAAACAATACAACGCCATGAATATGAATTAAGACTTCTTCTATTAACTCAATTCTCGGTACATGGGTGTTTTTCAAACACAGTTTCTCTGTTCCATGTTTGTATGCTCTTCTCTTCGTAATGTTCTTCACTATCATACAATACTACAATGAGGGTGTCTATATCCGTTTTCCCTCCACTCCTAAAACTGTCTAATCTGAGAATTCAAAGCTACCTACTAACATAAATTCCTTCTTAGTCCTTCAAACGAGAGTGGGTTGCTCAAGGTCTGATTACAATCTATAAGTATGCCTCTCCTTAACTATTACATTTACGTTTGGCGCATCCATATTCAAAAGTTTTTAAACAATTTATCATGTGTCTAAAATGTGTTGGCGCTTGCCCCACGCTCGCTTGACGTTGGCGATGATCCTGCATCAAAAAGGTAAAAAGGGCTGAGTGCGCGGTAGAATTGTAGAGAACAGAAATTTCGAGTGCAAGATGTATATTACGGAACAAGAACCATCAGAGTTCGAAAGTGCCAACCCAAAACAGTATCCAAGAACTGGGCATTTCGTGAACCCGGCAACAGGAGGATCCAAAACAAGCTGACAAGGTCTCTCCAGAAGACGCAAGGCCTCGACGTTCAAATTGTATCACTCAGAACATTTGAATTCATAATCTGTAACACGAAAGAGTAGACGATGTCAGAATCCGGTAGTCAATTTGTATATTGTGGAGGGTGTGATGCCCATTGTTTTGTACCAGTGTGTCCAGTTCTCACTAGTAAGAGGTAATTTATTATTGAAAATAATGTTTTTAAATACTGTTAAATAGTTGATATGGATTACCATCCATAAACAATGGAAATCTTGACCCCACCAGCCCTGGAGTCCGTCTCTCAATTTGTATATTGCGGAACTACGAGTGTTGTTTTGAGGACACGACATAATAGAAGTGCAATGTTGAGTCATCTAGCTCGCAGTTCCACTTGTCAATTTGTATATCGTGGAATTTTGGGTGCTATTTGNCTCTCAGACTTCAAACATAACCCTGAAATCATTCATACACAACATAGAAAGAAAATGTATAACAGAAAGAGTAAAACCATGAACATACCATTCAGCATACACATACAAGAAACAATACAACGCCATGAATATGAATTAAGAATTCTTCTATTAACTCAATTCTTTGTACATGGGTGTTTTTCAAACACAGTTTCTCTGTTCCATGTTTGTATGCTCTTCTCTTCGTAATGTTCTTCACTATCATACAATACTACAATGAGGGTGTCTATATCCGTTTTCCCTCCACTCCTAAAACTGTCTAATCTCAGAATTCAAAGCTACCTACTAACATAAATGCCTTCTTAGTCCTTCAAACGAGAGCGGGTTTCTCAAGGTCTGATTACAATCTATAAGTATGCCTCTCCTTAACTATTACATTCACGTTTGGCGCATCCATATTCAAAAGTTTTTAAACAATTTATCATGTGTCTAAAATTTGTTGGCGCTTGCCCCACGCTCGCTTGACGTTGGCGATGATCCTGCATCAAAAAGGTAAAAAGGGCTGAGTGCGCGGTAGAATTGTAGAGAACAGAAATTTTGAGTGCAAGATGTATATTACGGAACAAGAACCATCAGAGTTCGAAAGTGCCAACCCAAAACAGTATCCAAGAACTGGGCATTTCGTGAACCCGGCAACTAGAGGATCCAAAACAAGCTGACAAGGTCTCTCCAGAAGACGCAAGGCCTCGACGTTCAAATTGTATCACTCAGAACATTTGAATGCATAATCTGTAACACGAAAGAGCGGACGATGTCAGAATCCGGTAGTCAATTTGTATATTGTGGAGGGTGTGATGCCCACTGTTTTGTACCAGTGTGTCCAGTTCTCACTAGTAAGAGGTAATTTATTATTGAAAATAATGTTTTTAAATACTGTTAAATAGTTGATATGGATTACCATCCATAAACAATGGCAATCTTGACCCCGCCAGCCCTGGAGTCCGTCTCTCAATTTGTATATCGCGGAACTACGAGTGTTGTTTTGAGGACACGACATAATAGAAGTGCAATGTTGAGTCATCTAGCTCGCAGTTCCACTTGTCAATTTGTATATCGTGGAATTTTGGGTGCTATTTGTAGGGAACGAAACAATGGAGGCCCAATTTTGAGCCTGCCCACCCGAGAACCCGCGATCCAAAAAGTGGCTAGGTATGGAATGTGGATCCGTACATGCTCTATAAAATCTCATGTGCATACTTTATAGTCTTATAATACACGAGAAGAAAAAAAGGGAAAAAGGATGAAGGAGTCCGCGGTGGAATTGTAGATCACAGAAATTTTGAGTGGAAGATGTATATCACGGAACAAGAAGCAGCAGAGTTCGAAAGCGTCAACCCAGCAACCACGGGCATAAAATTGACTAAGTATGAAAAGGAACAACGATCGGTCAGATTCGTCATGTGAGGATATAGATGGAGATGAAGATATGTCAACACGCCAACGTTGGAACCCGCAATCATATAAAGGTGACTAAGTATATAACTAGAAAGTGATACTACACAGGAAGAAGAGAAGGGAAAAAGGACTAAGTATCTCACAGAAGAACATCTATTGTTCGCTTATTAATGCAAATCCTTTCGAACCTCTGGTGAGTTCTCACTAGAAAAGGCATAAACTGCAGATGACAGAAGTTCTTTGGGTTCAAAATGTATATGACGGAAGAGGGGACATAGGTGTTGGATACTGCAAACTTGGGACCCGGTGATCACATAATTGGCTAAGTATTGAAAGGGACTGTGATCAGTCAGGCTAATGGTGTGAATATATAGATAAAGAGTTTCCAATTTGCGAATTCATGAGGCCGTGATCATATAGTGGCGACTAAATAAACAACCACAAAGGGATAATAGAGGGGGGGGGAGAGGAGAATTAAGAGTTTTTATACATTCCTGCGGACAAATTGTATATTGTGGAACTCTGGGCGCTGTTTGCAACTCACGAAAAATTTGAAACATGATTTTGAGGCCATCAATCCAAGAACCCGCAATCGAAAAAGTGTGCAAGTACGGAACATGAAAACGCTGGTTGGGACTTTCTTTCGCTAAGCAAGATCTTCTTTTTCATGTTTCTGGACAAGTTCTAGAGGGATGGTTGGTTGTCCCGACTTTTTCTTATTAATGACGCTTTTTTTACGCTTGTTGCATGATTCCATTCTAGTATTAAACCTTTGGTGTTGCATATCTGGAAATAAGTACGAGGATGGGCAGAACAGGAAACAGTGACTAGGACTTCGAGTTTTTGTGAACCCGCGAACGCGAGGATCCAAAATAGGGTCACGAGGTTTCCCCAGAGGACGCAAGGCCCCGATGACCAAATTGTATAGTTCGAAACATTTGAATGCATAATATGTAACACGGAAGAGGGGACGATATCGGAGTCCGATATTCAATTTGTATATGACGGAGCAGTGGGTGCCAATTCTTTCATACCAGTGTCCAGTTGTCACTAGTAAGAGCATAGTTAATGTATATCGGGAAGGATGTGAAGTTGGTGGGGATGGAAGGCAGGGACAGATACTTTGAACGAAGTTAATGTATACAAGGAACACGCGATGGAATTGTAGATCATGAATGTTTTGAGTGCAAGATGTATATAACAGAACAATAAACAGTCGAGTTCGTAAGCGCCAACCCGACAACCACGGCCATAAAATTGTCTAAGTATGGAAAGGAATAGCAGTCATTCGGATTCGTCATGTGAGGATATAGATGGAGATGAAGACATGTCAGCCCACCAACCTTGGAACCGGATATCATAGAAAGGAGACTAAGTATATATACTGAAAGCGATAATGGGCGGGAAGAAGAAAAGGTGAGTTCGTATGCACCAACTCGGCAACCGCGGCCATAAAATTGACTAAGTATGGAAAGGAATAGCAGTGGGTCGGATTCGTCATGTGAAGATATAGATGGAGATGAAGATATGTCAGCCCGCCAACTCTGCAACCCCTGATCATAGAAAGACGACTAAGTATAAAACCAGAAAGCGATAATGGAAGGGAAAAAGAAAAGGGGAAAAGGGATAAGTATCTGTCAGTCGAAAAACCTTTTTTTTCGTTTTTTAATGGCAATGTTTTCTAACCCCTGCTGGGTTCTCACTAGTAAAAGCATAAACTGCAGATCACTGAAGTTCTTTGGCTCCAAGATGTATATGACGGAACATGGGACATAGGTGCTGAATACCGTGAACCTGGGGCCTGGTGGCCAGATAATTGGCTAAGTATTGGATACTAATATTCATACTAAAAATAGTATTCATACTAATATATATTAATGGATTGTTTCTATTTCAAATTCAAATGATATCCCAATTTGCACGATGCTCTTCGGTTCGTAAATTTCGTTGAAACCACGAAAGTTTTGACTGCAAGATGTATATAACGCAACAAGAAACATGAATTTGCATTGTGGTTTCAACGAGATAAACTCCTTATCATCTATTCATCTTGTATTCCTTGCAATGACATGAGAAAACGTCGACTTTCCATAAACATTAATATCTAAATTTAATTTAATTTAATCAAAAAATGGTGTAATTTAAGTAATTAAGGCAGCTTCGGTCGTTCCTTTATTAATGCCAAGCTTTTCGAACCCCTGGTGAGTTATCACTAGTTAAATCATAAATTGCAGATCACAGAATCTCTTTGGCTATATGATTAAACAGGGAACATAGTTGTTCAATACCGCAAACCCAAGACCCGATGGCCAGATAATTGCCTAATTTTTGCCCAAGAGGAAGTTTTTATATTTATTCCAATAGTACTCATATTAGTATATATGCATGGATATTATCAAATAGAAGAAGCTCCAATATATGCAAGATATTGAACAGGAACATGGCGTCAACACTTGAGTTGCCTTGTTGTAAGTCATTAATTCATTTTATTTACGGGCCTCGAAGAATGAAAGCAAGACAGGTCCTCCAATTTCTTTCTTTAAGTATAGGGTCGGCGCCACATAAGTATGGCCTATGACAAATTATTCTTCAATGTAAAATGTAAGCAATGAACAGAGTAGCCTTTATTTAAATTGAAGTAGTGGGCAATAGAAAGAAAAGCTTGGCGTCCATGTTTAACAACACACAGGAAAGAAGGTAGAAAATAAAATGAAAAGCAATACCAGAGATTGGAAAACACTATTAAAAAAAAAACCGCAATTATTCTATATTCAAATAAGATGGGTTACAAAATACAGCTGATATTATTTGCCACAATGATTGTGATTTGGCCTGCCGCCAACCAATAAAAAATATGTACATTGATGAATCTCGTTGACAGTTTTCTTGAGGATCAAATCCTTTATTCGTAAAAAATGAGTTGAATATCAATTTCGGGTTTTGGACTTAATTGGTGCTGCCAACTAGATCTATCCCAGTTTTTTGAATAGTTTGTCTCTTTCGGATATGGCCTGCTTACATTGGCTGGTTATTCAACATTCCATTCTTTGTCAAGTATTAATTTCCCTCTACTGTCGAAAACTTGGGGTTTAAGGTGCTTTCCTTGTAATTTTCTTGACCATCAACATCTAAGACAACTTAGAAATGTGATTCAGGCCCAATTCAAAGTCGAGGGAGTCATTTTATGTGACATCAGCTATGGGATGGGAAACAAATTAAAGTATGTTGTGACTGCTATTCTCCCTGTATTCGATCATTTGTTTGGTTGAAAACCTTGCCTGAATATTTGTATGTTGAACTTCTTTGTTTTATTACGGTAAATTGGAAGGAACATCCAACCTAGCTGAAAAATGTTATCTTGTTGAAGTACATGACTTCTTCGGGCAGCACAGGTCTGGCAAGTGTATCAAATGCTGCAGAATACATTAGCACAGGTCTAGAAAGCATATCAAATGTTGCAAATCGCATCAGAATATATCTTTCGTCATAATGGTGGTAGATATGGTGGCCCACAGAAAGGTCTGGAATGTTCAGAGGTGATGCCAAATATGTGGAGTCTGTAACTACATCAAGAGAAAACCAACCAAACTTTGACAAAGAACATGGCCTTTTGTCAAGTCGTTACCACACCCAGAAGTATCTCAGCAAACTTTGAAATAGAAACTTTCATAGTGATAATATGTTGTTTTATCCACCCATACAGTTTATGTTACCTGCTTTTGGTTACATTTGCAAATGGAGTAATATTTTGCGTCATTCACGAACATCACAGACCATTTTGCAAGCCACAGTAAGTGTGATGCCCCCGAGGAAGACAAATTATTCTGTGATCTGTAGAACTCGATACACTTGCCAAATATGTGTTGTTGGAAGAAACTATATACTTCAACGAAGAAGTATTTTTCACGTGACCTGAAAATCCATTACAACTCCTAGCAAGAAAACAAAGAAGATCAACAAACAAATCTCCATGCAAGCTTTTCAACCAACCAAAGCATCGAATACAAGGAGGACACCAACCAGAAGATACTTGTTCTTTTTTTTTCCTCCTCTCTGAGTTTCTGTTGGATAACGGAGTTTTTTTTTTACTCAAAGCTCACGTTACATAAAACTAGACTCTCTTCTTTCATTTGGGCCTCAATCACATCTCTAAGTTTTCTTACATGTCCATGGCCAGAAACATTAGAACAAAGGCACCCTAAAGCACAACTCTTTGACGATGGAGAGAAATGGCAATAAGTATTTAAAAGCAACTCTGGATGATCTTTCGTAGATTTTGTGTTAATTTGTTTTAATGACAAATGTTCTCGATATTTTTTCTTATTAATGACAATCTTTTCGAATATGTACGTTGAATAGTGACTAATAGCACATATTAACATTCCCATATCTGAGCAAATTGTCAAATCTGACATCTAAGATATGCACAATATTAAAGAGGAACATGACATCAAGGCCTTTGTGGGTGACACATTCATGGACTATGTTGAATCCTTTGAGAAAACTAAAAGAGCCAAAAAAAAAAAAAAATGCAAATTCAAAATGCAGGCAAAAGAAATTACCAGATCCCGTAATATTCACCTGACTATTCATTTTAATGAGAGATGTCCTTGAGATTTTCTCTTATTAAAGCTAATCTTTTCAAACCTATCTGGTCGGTTGTCACTTTTGAAATTATAATTAATGTCTATTGGGAAGGGCGGAAGGTAGCAGGGATGGAGGGGAGCGACAAATGATTTTAAATTTTCTGAACTTGAAAAGG
>JZKD02S2111028.1:330-16374 GCA_000966675.3 Picea glauca
GGGGGGGGGGGTCCGAAAAGTTTGTTAAAGGAAGTGCTTAGATCTATGGTCCAGTAGCAGGCGCGTGGATGAATGGCTGACAATACTTTTCGGACCCCCCAAACCGTTTTGCTTTTAACAGTAAGGGGGGGATCTAGAATGAAATAATTCTCTGGCAGCCCCCCTACTTTAACGTGGCAGGAACCTATTGCACCAGACTCCCACCACTTACCGCAAACCATTTTACCACTTACTATTTACCACTTTTTTGACATACCACCACCATATTGTGGCATCACTTTCCACTATTTTTCCCTACAAGTCCCATCTCGTAACTCTGTCATTCCATCCCCCCTGTTTTACCTGTCACAAGTCCCCTCACCATTGCTGGTATCCAATCAACGCCCTCCACGTCACTCGGTCATACTCGTCACCTGTTTTTCACCTACCATCTGACTCTTCAAATGACCCATTGGCCATTTATTACAGGTTAATTTATCCGTTAAGCCTGTTGATTTATCCCCCGTTCCCAACGGTTATCCGTTCACTCAAAACTAGCCCCGCTCCTTAATTCACCCATTGATCATCTTATCCTCACACCAGAAATTTTTCCTTGCCTCCTCTCCGATTCAGTCAGTAGCCCAACCACAACTATTACCACTAACGTTTTTTTTTTGAATTGCAGGTACTTTTCACAGTGATGGCACCAAAATCCAAGAAAACAAAAGTCGGGGAAAGTCCTTTCCTCCCACCTCATGTTGACCTCGACAAGATCCCATTGGCCGACAAAGATCATCTAATCTCAGATAAAAGGTGCGAATTTGACTTCGCGGATTTGCAGTCATTGCTCAAAGACACTTTCTTAGATCAAAGCGATGAAATTGGACTCTGGGAGTCCAATCTTCCTCTATACCTTTTCCCACAGGTCCATAATTTCCCTGAATTTTCCCTCAAATGCTAGGCTCATTACCTCCCCGACCAAAGATCCATAGTCTCATCATCGGGAGAAACTTTGTTCTTCATCACACCAGAGGCCATTGATCAGATGATGTAGATACCCAAAACTGAATCTGCCTCCCCTTTCAATCTTGAAATCATAACAAATTTATACCGGAAACTATCTTTTCCTCAAAGAGCCCAGATCTTTGAATTTTTCCTCCCGCAGGATGCTCAGTTCCCCAAGTCAAATCCCCCGTATCCTTCCTCCCTATTCTCAGAAAATGGAAGCCAATTCATTTCATCACTCTGTTGTATGCTTGGTTATTTTTTAGACGAATGGGTGGATGAACCTATATTGGGTTTTCTGTCCATTTTCTCTACTGAGGAAAAACCCACCACTCAATTCGACTACATCACTTTCCTAGCAGAGAATATTCATGAGCAGTTTTCAAAATTCGCCACAGAGGGCATGTTCTGGTATTCCTCCATACTGGATTACATGTTCACCTTCTTTCAAGCAGATATGTTCTCTTTMTCGATGCAGAAAATGGACAAGGACRGGAAGCTRCAAGCGGTAACATCTTGGACTTTGTTGCTSAGATGAAATTCCAYAGAGTTCAGTTTCAAACAGTTCATCGAGCAGTTTTACCACCCATTGGTGAGAATGCTTAGTGGAAGACCAGAACCAAGAATAAATGAGGAGATTCAGAGGATCTTACACCTCTCAKACCTTGCAAAAACTGGATATTGGTATCTTTACCAAAATCACACTAAGATCAGAATATATGGGTGYRAGTTAGCTCCATACAAGCTACCCAAGTATTTACCCATGAGGATATTTTCCCTAGAGTACATAAGATAGATGATAAACTCAGAYGACATAAACTTTGTGTCTCTGAAGAAGAAACCATAGCTCATAATTAAAGGGMAAATAGGGTCTTTTATCTGCAATAGCCGAGGCACTGGGGAAGAGGAAGACATGATTTTGAAGGAAATGAAGTTCGACACTAGTTTCCTATGGAACTATGATCCATGCGGGATCATTTCAGAGATGAGGGTTAAGAACAAAAACATTCCATATGTTCATTCACCCAAGCCCGAAATAGAAAAGTTCGCAAATCAAATGGAGTGGGAGGTGAACACTCTAGAAGAGACAGAACAACAGTCTCCTCCTATTATTATCTCACAAACAAACACGCCACAAGTTCCAAAGGAAAAAAGGCCCAGGAAGGATACTTCACCTTTTGTCGCTGAAGACTCGGCCGAAGATTTCTGATTACACACCAAAAGGCCAAAATCCAGTCATACAAATGGCACAGCTAGTGAAAAGAAAAACCAATCCACTACGGCTATGAAAGATGACCAGTCACCACTTATTGATAGAAGCCAACAAATCACATCTACTTATTCATCTAAGAAATAGGCGGATACTTCATTAATCAACTAGCCAAAACAAGGAGGCATCAAATTGAACATTTTTGAGAAATATGACCTGATCAAGAAGAGGAATCAGACACTGACCAACATCACTTATGCTCAGTTTTGGAAACAAACATCCATGACACAACACAGACTATTGTCTGCATTTGATACAGAGAAGGGTAGAATGCACATGGATTTTCTGCAAGCACAGGTGCCCGACCCAAAGGCAATCACTGATTACAAAAGGGCAACGTTCGAGTTCTACACTAGAGCTGTGCAACCGACCGATCAAATGGATCTACACAACCAAACTGGAGAAATGGTTTTCTCCACTTTGGCAAATGATTCTACATTGGCTGCTAAAATGCAGGTCTCTCTGAGAAATGTTCATACACAGTTAAAGTTATAAAAGATATCATCATTTGCAAAGGATAACAAAATTAAAATGTTGGAAGAATTGGTCCTCAAGGTCGGGTATGACCCCTCGAATGTGAAAGAAGTCGAAGAGATGCTCAAAAATAAAAATGCTTATATAACATCTTTGAGGAAACAACTGAAACTGCCTCCAACGAAAGATGCACAAGCAAAGGAGATAGCTGAGATAGAAGGTGAGAAGGATGAGATGCTCAAGTTGATCATGGAGCAGAATGCATAGTTGAAAGAGATGGAAGCAGAACTGGAAAGGTTAGTGAAGGAGAAGGAACAATCAATGCCTATGGAATTCATTCCATTGAATGTAGTTCCACTCACAGGGGTAAGCACAACATCTATAGCAGAAACCCCCACATCAGACATTCCCTCAGCAACTCCACTGACAGTGGAATTAGCAAAATACACAGAGGAAATGAACTTGCAAGAGATAGAAATTAGAAGACTAAAAAAGGAGGTTGAGGATCTTTAGGAGCTCAAGTCCTCTTACCAAACAAGCTACTCCATGGAGAAGCAAACATTAGACAAGCTCAAACAGGAATTACAGCATCTTCAAAAACAAACAGTGGCGGGCAAGACACTTGCTAAGGCCAAGAGAAATATTTGGCTAGATATCTCCAAATTCCTAAATGAAACATGGCCTATGGTGCAAATCATGTTCGAGAAAAAAGAACTGGTACAGAGGAGAAAACAAGCTATTGAGAAAATAAAAGGAGAGCTAGGATAAATGCCCATAGAAGCCACTAAGATCATTAGAATCCTGAATTCAAAAACCAGGGAAGAGTTAGAGGATTTGAAGATTGAAGACAAGATGGAAACCATCCATGAAGTCAAGAGGGTTTTGACCAATAGAGGACTAATGTTGCAGTTGGAAGAGAAATTCCAGACTATGGACACAGGAGTTCAAAGATTTTTTGGCAAGATCGAAGCTCTGCAGAAGAAAGGTCTCTCGGGCTTAATGGTCCTAAATGAAAAGTTAATGACCCTTCCTGATTATAAACAGAAGCTGGCCACAGTGGCCAAAGATAGTTCAAAATTTTCGGGAATACAGGGCAGCATAATGAGCAAGGCGTTCTTAGAAACTTTGCATCTAGACATCAGCATACAACACGAGATCTGGTATATTTTCATCGTCAAGACAAATTTTTCTAGGTACACAGAGATGGATGAAATATACCGAAGATTACTCAAAGTCATTATTCCCAGTCAGCTACGATGGGAAGAGATATGCAATCTGATTGAGTAGGAGATGAGGTGTCCAATTCTAGTTAGCAATCAGATCAGATAGAGTCGTGCAGATGACTCACCAACGACCTTCCCCAAAACCAACTTGAATAAATCGACACATCATTGACAGTCCCTAAAGTTTTGTATCTTGTTGAGTTAGTTAGTTAAATTTAGAATCCGCCACGTCCCGATCATTAATGACAGGGTCGTTTGTAATTTTTTGATTATAAATACTTCAAACTTTGAAGTATCAAGGGTTGATATTTACGCTCAAGCAATCTCTGATCATTGTAATTTTTATCAAGAAGTTATTCTAGTAATACAAAGAGAAGTTTCACAGGATTCCTCTGTGTTAATTGTTGGTGAAGTTTCCTCTATCTGCGTAAAAGTTTTTCCTTCTTAGTTATCATATTGTCTTTCTAAATCTAATCTTTAAAAGAAGTTGAAGTTGCATAATTTTCCATTGTGTACTTTGTTCTTAATCTTTTATAGATTTAAATGTTTTTCTTCTGATGTTATAACAAAGAAATTCTTAAATGCTTTTTTGTTTCAACTGATATCTCACCTTTTTCAGCGATACACCATTTTATCCCTAAATAATCCAGCATTAGCACCATCTTGCCCTGTAAAACAAATCTTGTAAAAGTTGTCTTTAACCTCTATCTTTTTAAAAATAGACCCCATAGCCCAATGGAAGTGTAAGTGATATTCAGCCATTTCATTTAAAAACAATCCGAACAAATCAGTTATACTCTTTCTAACTAGCCTAAAATCTTGAAAATCCAAACAAATCTAAAACTCACAGAGAGATCCCTCTCTGAAATTGGTAGGGCTAGCTTCCAGTTTCAAAGCGGTTGGTTAAGGTTACCTCTGATAAATTTCTTCTTACTGCACAACAACCTATGGGAATTTACAAAGTGATAACAACTCACACTCACAATTCATGGCTTATGCATTAACACAGGGATTTACACACTCATTCCACAATATTCCATATGAAATTAACACATAAACATACATGATACATAAAATAAATTATACTTCATTATATTCGAGCTTGAATTACATATGCATGACCTCTCTCGGCCTAACTTGGTTTACATCATGAATGGTTTCCTCCTTTACAAACTTCTGAAGGATGCAATTTATAACCATAATCATAATAGGGATCGGATCACTGAAAGGATATAATCTACACTCAACAATATCGCTTAACAATCCCTCAAAATCTGCTTAACACATCAGTTACAAACAAATTCAATCAAATATACAGGAAATATTGTCCCCATGGCCATGTTGACTTCTGGAAGATTTGGAAAATCGAATTTGACTTGGGGGGGGTGTGATGCTTCTGCATCAGATGTTATGTCAAACCCCTTATGCTTATGATCCTTAATCCCTAATTTATTATCATAATAACCCTCACTCTATAACTCATAGCCATTAATTCCTATAACTCTTAACCCTTAACACCTACATCTTCTAAACCTTAAAATTGATAGACTTTATGGCCCCTTTCACCTTAAATCATAATTGTAACAACCCCTAACTCTTATATAGTCTAACTTACAAATCATATAATTCTTAACATATCTCCCCTATCCCATTTAACATATTATAACCCTAATCCCTATCCTTCTTATCAACTCTAACCATTGATCTCTATCAACAATAACCAGTATAAACCATATCACCTATAACACCTAACCCCTTAATCCTTGATTACTAACATCCAAAACATGAAGAACTAACACTTTAACCCTAATTTATATAATTCTTAGACCCTACAATTGCTAATACTTATAACAACTAGTCATGTTATCATGCTATCAACCTTAACACTCAATCCCTATAACACAAAAGTACATAAACACTTAAACTTATAAAACTTGACCAATCAATATAATTCCTAAGCATTATAAACCATAACCTATATAATACATAACACTTAACTCCTATATATCATATAAATATAACTCATATAACCCCAAATACCTAATCCCTATATACTATAGATCCTATAATCATTATCCCTTAAAACTAATCCCTAACTCTTAACCCTTACATCATGTATCCTTTGTAACCCTTAAACCATATAACCCTTAAATACTAACACATATCACCTTTAACATATAACATATAATACAATGTATCATCAATCAATATACCATAATCCCTAACCTATATTCTTTATAACTCTAATGAACACTAATTCATAATATCTTTATCACCCTTAATCCTTATAAAACATATCCCTTGAAATTTATAAATGTTAAACCCTATTCCCTATAACCTCTAAGTAGTATAATTCCTCATACCTATAAACATTATCACATATCATACTCTACTTTCAAACCTTTAAAAATTATAAACCATAACATATATAATCTTTAAAATATTAACCATATAAATCCTAACTCCTAACATAAAATTCCTATAGTATAATCCATAATTCCTTATTTATATAACTCTTAATCTCTAATACCTATAAATATTAATCCTTATAATTCTCAGTCTTTAATAACTAAACTTTTCCAACCCTTAATCCCTATAAAATGTAAAACCCATAAATCATATACCCATTATAAAATGTAAAACCCATAAATCATATAACCATTATTGCCCCTAATCCTTAATCTTCGTAACCTTATAATCCTTAATTTATATATCCCATTACCCTTGTAATCCATAAACCCTAACCCTCTATTATAAAAATTATAACCCCTTTCACTCAATATTAATCCTTATAATTCTCAATCTTTAATAACTAAACTTTTCCAACCCTTAATCCCTATAATGTAAAACCCATAAATCATATACCCATTATAAAATGTAAAACCCATAAATCATATACCCATTATAAAATGTAAAACCCATAAATCATATAACCATTATTGCCCCTAATCCTTAATCTTCGTAACCTTATAATCCTTAATTTATATATCCCATTACCTTTGTAATCCATAAACCCTAACCCTCTATTATAAAAATTATAACCCCTTTCACTCTAACTACTTGAGTAAACCCGTACTTCTTATAACCCATATAACATTTAACTCTACCTCTTTTACCCTTAATTCCATACTTATAACCATTAACATGCATAACCCTTATGTCCTATAAACACTAATATCTCTAATTACTAACTCTTAAAACAAACAACTCTGATCCGTTACCATTTCTAACCCCTAACTCTTATATATTTCCACATTTATAATAAATTATAGCCCCTAACTCTTATATATTTCCACATTTATAATAAATTATAGCCCCTAAAACATATATACCATAGCATTTAACCTTCTAACCCCTAACCCTTATGTCTTTCCACATTTATAATAACTTATAGCCCCTAAAACATATATACCTAGCATAAAAACCTTTATATCTTTCCACATTTATAATAACTTATAACCCCTAAAACATATATACCTAACATTTAACCTAAAAACCCTTGAATATTAATAATTATAACCCTTAATCCTTAATATTACTAATCAATTTCTACCCATAACCCCTATCCCAAAATGTCACCCATATCAAATAACCCCTATACCCATTATATTAACCATTATATACCATGTAACTCCCTATAAATAATAACATTGACTTCATGTGTCCCTTAAAATATTTAGGATTTGTTAGCACCTATGATCCCTACACACTAATGTTCATAATCTCTATATTCCTAAATAAAATAACATAATACTCTTCTAACCACTAATTGTTAACCCATATCCACTATAAAACCTATCCTCTATAACCCTTAACATGCACCCCTAAACCTTATAATCCTTATAACCAAAAAACCCTATAACCCTTATCCCATCATTCCTCATCTGCCATAACATTTATACCCTATCACCCTAAATCTTTGATTATGATAACCCTTAACTATATTAATAACTAAACAAAAAAAATCCTACAATATTTAAGCCCTTTAATCATAAACCCATAAAACCCTTTTTCATGATGCCTAACCTATATCCCATATCCTTAATCATTAATTCTTAAACTTTAATATTAGTAACCAATATCCTATCCAAATACAAACCTCTACAACTCCTAAAGCAATGAATTGAAAATCCATATAATTAATAAACTCTAGAAAATTATCACCCCTACATTCCGACCCTAAACACTTGTATCTCTAATATTAATAACCCCTTCTCTCAATTACCTCTATTTTGTAACCACCATATTCCCTTATTTATATAAATTCTAACCCTTCTCCTTTATAGCCTTTGAATCCAATGACCCAACATAACCAACCCTCATAGAACCTATATACCATGACTCCTATAACCACTAAAAATAAAATGGTATAGTATTTATACTTACTAACTCCTAATGACTCTAGCCATTAAGACCTAAACATATGAACCCTTATAATTCTTAGCCTCGTAACCATGACACCTAAACCCTAAAATCCATAACTGAAATAATTACTAAACTTTTGAGGGATCAATCTTAAGCCCTCCACCTCCTACAATGTAACCTAGATATACAAGAGATGTTTTTCCAAATTCACACTTTGACAATTTTACAAAAAGTTTCTCTCTTTGCAATGCTGAAAGTATCTGCCTAGCATGTTGGACATGCTCTTCCCTGGTCCTACTGAATATAAGAATATAATCTAATTTTACTATTACAAATTCATCAATGAAAGGCCTGAATACATCATTCATAACTCTCATGAAAGTAGCAGGTGCGTTAGTAAGCCCAAATGGCATCACTAACCATTCAAAAAATCCTTGTTTTGTTTTAAAAGTAGTCTTCCATATATCCTGTTCAACAACCTTGATCTGATGGTAACCACTTCTTAAGTCTAACTTAGTGAAATAAACTGCATGTTTCAGTTGATCTAATAAATTATCAATGTGAGGCAAAGGGTAAGGATATTTTACTATGATTTTGTTCAAAACTTGAAAATCCACGTACATGCGCCATGTGCCATCTTTCTTTGGCACAAGGATGATAGGTGACCCACATGGAGAAGAACTAGGTCTAATGACCCCTTGTTCAACCAACTCTTATATCTGTTTCTTTATCTTTGCATTTTCCAAGACTGATAACCTGTACATGCCAATGTTAGGAAGAGAAACATCCTGTTGCAATTGTATCTCATGTTCAACTTGTCATTTTGGAGGCAATCCTTTCAGGACTTGAAATAACTCATCATAGTCAGAAATAATTCTAACTAAATCATCTTTTAACTTCGCATCACAATTTTTGAAAGTATCAATTCCGACAATGTCTTTCTCTTTTACCACCATTAAGAGATATCACTTATTGACATTTACAATCCTCTTCATTTGTCCTGAGTTGATTAGTGATAAATTCAATTTATTTTGATGAGCCCTTACTATATATTCTTTTCCATCTTTAGTTAATTGATACTTATTGTCNAAAAACCCTATAACCCTTATCCCATCATTCCTCATCTGCCATAACATTTATACCCTATCACCCTAAATCTTTGATTATGATAACCCTTAACTATATTAATAACTAAACAAAAAAATCCTACAATATTTAAGCCCTTTAATCATAAACCCATAAAACCCTTTTTCATGATGCCTAACCTATATCCCATATCTTTAATCACTAATTCTTAAACTTTAATATTAGTAACCAATATCCTATCCAAATACAAACCTCTACAACTCCTAAAGCAATGAATTAAAAATCCATATAATTAATAAACTCTAGAAAATTATCACCCCTACATTCCGACCCTAAACACTTGTATCTCTAATATTAATAACCCCTTCTCTCAATTACCTCTATTTTGTAACCACCATATTCCCTTATTTATATAAATTCTAACCCTTCTCCTTTATAGCCTTTGAATCCAATGACCCAACATAACCAACCCTTATAGAACCTATATACCATGACTCCTATAACCACTAAAAATAAAATGGTATAGTATTTATACTTACTAACTCCTAATGACTCTAGTCATTAAGACCTAAACATATGAACCCTTATAATTCTTAGCCTCGTAACCATGACACCTAAACCCTAAAATCCATAACTAAAATAATTACTAAACTTTTGAGGGATCAATCTTAAGCCCTCCACCTCCTACAATGTAACCTAGATATACAAGAGATGTTTTGCCAAATTCACACTTTGACAATTTTACAAAAAGTTTCTCTCTTTGCAATGCTGAAAGTATCTACCTAGCATGTTGGACATGCTCTTCCCTGGTCCTACTGAATATAAGAATATAATCTAATTTTACTATTACAAATTCATCAATGAAAGGCCTGAATACATCATTCATAACTCTCATGAAAGTAGCAGGTGCGTTAGTAAGCCCAAATGGCATCACTAACCATTCAAAAAATCCTTGTTTTGTTTTAAAAGTAGTCTTCCATATATCCTGTTCAACAACCTTGATCTGATGGTAACCACTTCTTAAGTCTAACTTAGTGAAATAAACTGCATGTTTCAGTTGATCTAATAAATTATCAATGTGAGGCAAAGGGTAAGGATATTTTACTATGATTTTGTTCAAAACTTGAAAATCCACGTACATGCGCCATGTGCCATCTTTCTTTGGCACAAGGATGATAGGTGACCCACATGGAGAAGAACTAGGTCTAATGACCCCTTGTTCAACCAACTCTTATATCTGTTTCTTTATCTYTGCATTTTCCAAGACTGATAACCTGTACATGCCAATGTTAGGAAGAGAAACATCCTGTTGCAATTGTATCTCAYRTTCAACTTGTCATTTTGGAGGCAATCCTTTCRGGACTTGAAATAACTCATCATAGTCAGAAATAATTCTAACTAAATCATCTTTTAACTTCGCATCACAATYTTTGAAAGTATCAATTCCGAMAATGTCTTTCTCTTTTACCACCATTAAGAGATRTCACTTAYTGACATTTACAATCCTCTTCATTTGTCCTGAGTTGATTAGTGATAAATTCAATTTATTTTGATGAGCCCTTACTATATATTCTTTTCCATCTTTAGTTAATTGATACTTATTGTCKTCACGATAGAATATTKCTTTTCTATCATACAAATATGGACATCCAAGTACGATACCACATATATCTAGTGGAAMTACATCCAACTCAACCTCATATATGAATTGTGAATTAATTGTAAACTTTAGGACACATTGTCTTTCCACCTRCAACTGATTATCATTATGAATCCATCCTAAGGGATATGGTTTCTTATGAGGTTTAGTGATTGATCCCAACTTTTTAATGATTTCTTCTGATATCAAATTTACTTGTGAGCCATTGTCAAATAGAGTATCAATTTTTGTATGTTTAGAAATTACCATTATATGAAAAAGTTATGTTCGTTTGACCTCATCAACTTCATTATCAACTTTTAAAGACTAAATTGAAGAATGTGTACTAGCTTCATAATTTTTACCTTTGATTCATGTGACTGTGACCTTTGTCTGATCTTCCAAATTTGACCCCAAATCGACTTGAGTTGTTGCAGTAGTCTTTGGTTTTCCTGCAACAACAATCCTCACTATGGCCTTCCTTCTTACAATGACTACATGTAGGTTTCTCCTTATTCACTGTATTAGTTTTCTTTCCTTTTAACTTCTCTTTACCCCTTCCTTTAAACTTTCCTTCAGTAGATTTGAATGGTTTTACAAAATCAACATTTACATTCTTGCCTCTAGATTCAACATGAGTCGCTTGCACACACACCTCATCTAAACTAGTAGGATTAAACATAAGAATGGTATGTCGTAAATAACTATGAAAACCACCTATATACTTAAGCAATGTATCTTGAGTATCCAATGATATTCCCAACAACAAAGCTCTTTTGCGAAACTCCTATCTATAACTTTGAACAGTTTGTCCTTGTAACTACCTAAAGTTCTACCATGACATAATAGCTTGTTGCATGTAAGCTAGAGGATAAAATTGATTTCGTAAAGAGGATGTAAAATCAAGCCATGAAGAGAGAGTCTTACCAAACTTCTTAAAATCTTGTTTTGTCCTACTTTCCCACCAAACAAGGGTGGTTCCTCCCATCTTGAGACTAGCAAGATGGATCATAGTCTCTTCATCTATGATTCTTTGTATCCTGCAATACACTTCAATTTGTCTTATCCAATTATCTAACTTTTTTGCATTTAGTTGTCCATCATACAAAGGCAACTCAAACTTAACATCAAGTTTTAACAAAGGCATATTAGGCTTATGCTTATGTGTTTGTTTTTGTATGGTAGATGTTGTAGAATGAGAACTAGCATTTGATGTAGAACTGGAAGAAGAAGGAGAAGATGGAGGTGAAGGTGGCATAGGATGAGGCTTTGAAGACTCTCCTTTCCCTTCACTTCTACCCTTCATTAAGATATCTCCCAAGGTTGGTTTCTTTCTCTCCAAGAAATCTTCATACAACACTTTGACCATTTTAGACATGGAGAAAAGTGCATCTTCTAGTTTCTTGGTTCATGGAGAAATCTCTCCTTCTGAAGCCATTCTTTTCTTCCTCAGCAATCATTCTATCTCAGGAATGAATTCAGCCAATGATCCTTCTCCTTTTTGAGATTTGGATCTTGTAAGCATCCACCCTGCACTTGTTAAACCTTCCAAAACAACCAAAGATCTGATACCAAAATACTTGATCCAAATATGGAAGGAATAATAAACAATTGTCTTATTTAGATGCTTAAAGTTGTTTAAAGAGTTCATATATTAATGAATAATGTTGTAAAAATAGAGATATGAACAACAACAAAAGAGACAAAGACAAAAAGATCTTGATAACAGAGTTCACCAATGAATATCTACGTCTCCAGGCCCGCTTCCAAGTGAAGGACCTCTTTATTGATCTTCAAATGCTCAAGTTCTCTTACAATGGCTCCATGTTGTTACATAAAATGCTTTAGATCTACTCTACAAGACCTCCTTTCTCAGACGCATGTATGTTTCCTCAAACTCCTCTCACAAACATAACAAAAAGGCCTCTCAAAACATGAGAAAAATCCAAAATACATAAACTGCTCCTCAAATTCCCTGCATCAAAAGGTTCTCCCACAAGCTTCACAAAGCCTGATTTTTATAGTTTTCATGCTCAGTTGAGGAATTCCAACTTCCCCTGAAGATCTAGCCTCTTTCTGGGATCAAATCCCCCTCCAAATGGCCAAGATATCCTAAACAAACCACTTTCTGGTCATAATATCAGGCAAAATACAAATTCTAGGCTAAATATAAGTCAAAAACCCATTTTTTGGCATAATATATAGTTAAGCCCCTTTGATATAGGTGCGCCCCCCTATAATTGATCATATGCAACTATATATGGCCAAGCACTGGCCCATTCCTTGCGCTAGCTCCTGGATTTGGGGTGCATATCATGTGCCCTCGACCTAACCAACAAATCCGCGTGCATATAGAGATTAGCCCCCTGGCTTTGGGTTAGGGGTGTGTGAAATGATAATAGACCATGGGCTAGGGCTTATCCCCAGCCCCCTCCTTCGCTCCATATTCATATATTAAAGTTTAAATAATTTTAAACTTGTTTCATATAACAAGATTCATGCAGGCGCGTTGGTGTTTGGAACTTTCCCAAAGCGCTTGGACTATGGTGGGTGGTAATGGGTTCAAAACCCATGGACCCCCAAACAATTTTAGAACTTTCCACTTAGACTATTGAATGGTGCCATGTGGTTTCCCATGCCTAGGCCACGTGGCACCACCACATTTGCCCGAACATTGACAAGTGTCTCATGCCATGTGTCCAAATCTGATTTGATTTGTCATCTACCCATTCAATTGTTGCCACATGTCTCTGCCACATCAACATCATGAGGTGTCTTTCGTGATGTCATGCTGACATCAGCATTGACTTTTTGTCATTTTGACCTTTGAATTTTTAGTTGTTTGAGAATCTGATCAGAGTATGATAACTCTCACATACAGTGCCCGTTTGAGAAATTAAATATATTATCGGAATCAACACGGCGATCCGGTCGCAATGAAATTGATTTCATCCAATTCTGAGAAATTTCATTTTTGAGCGTTTTCTAGACCTGGGGAGCCTCCTAGATCATTAGCCACCTAGTTCATTGAGCAGATCCAACACATCCACCAACAGGTTTAGGATATATTACAGAAGTCCAATGACAAGTACAAACAACAACATGATCAACATCGGGTGCCACATAAATTTCAGGTGGGTGACAAAGTTTGGTTTCACTTGCAGAAAGAACGCCTTACATGACCCCATCGGAAGATTTTCCCACTCTGTTATGGGTTGTACACTATCACCAAGGTCGTGGGAGATAATTCTTTTGAGCTCAACATTCCTCCCTTCCTTGGCCTGCACCCAATGTTCAATGTGGATCTCCTTCGCCCTTATTTCCCACCATTATTGGACACCTCAGAAGTAGCAGAACAATTGACACCAACAAAGCTCAACCCTGAATGCATAAAACAGGAATCCAATGATCATATTGTTGAAACACATATCAAGGTCACTCGACAACAAAGGATCCAGCTTTATCAAGTCGTCAAAGCAGGGCAGCTCCTGCACCAAGGCAAGAGGCTCACCCGGGACCAAATTCAGCAGAAATTTCCTCATCTGATGGGGGAACTCAAAGCAATGGATACCATTTCTTCATAAGGAGGGAGTATTGATCCATATGTATATTGGTGGCCACCCACCTTTTCCAACTGGCTCAAAACAATTTTCTGACAATTTTGGCAATTTACTATTTTTCGCAGTTTTAACTTCTGGGGCCATTTTGAGGGCCTAAATGAAGGTTTTTCGGGATCGAGCTCCTAAATTATAGCCAAAGGAATGATTGAGACACCAAATTGAATCTTTGGGATGATACATTTCCAACGGGATATCACATGCCTAAAACGGAGATCGTATGCAAAAGTTATGACCCTGGGAAGTTCATGTACTAACTTACCCAAACGGGGCCCACATGACTTTTGGCGCTTCATCTCCTAGGGTTAGGTTTTTGTATGTGTAGGGATTTTGGAATTATTGTTTATTGTAAAAATACCTTGAGAGCCTCATTTTAATCTTCTTCTTGCGGATGCACGCAACCGTCACATCTCTTCTCAGAGATAAGTCGCCACCATTCCAACAAGCTTGTTTCCGCTGCATTTTACAGTTTCAGCTTATTTTGTTATTGAATAGAAAACTAGTTTTACTGTATCTATGTTATTTTGTGTTAAGCACATGTTAAGAATATGTATTCATTTCATTCTTCTCATAAAATTTGGATCAGTGGTATCAAATCGGTCTGCTCCTTTTCGTCTTAATGCATGTCCCCAACGAGGTCGGAGTACAAAGAGTTGGGACTTGAGCTTGTTTCTCTTGAGGACAGAAGCTCTCGCATGCCCAAGCGACCTCTCATGGCAGGAGAAAAAATATATGACAGGACAGGAGATCCTTTCAAACTGTTGATTGTGGAATCCTTCGTGCAACAGAGGAACAAGATGATGGATAGTTTCGCGCAAATCCTTCGGTGGCTACCAACAGGAAACACATCTTCTTGTAACGAAGGCGCTGCCCCATTCAAGGTACAAATAAACTTTGATATTCCTATATTTGAAGGTCAGATAGATGCATATGATGTAGACAAGTGGTTGAATCTACTAGAAGGGTATTTTTCTATCCATAACTTTTCGAATAGAGAAAAGATTACTTTTGCGCTCCTCAAAGTCGTTCCCCATGTCAAAGATTGGTGGGAAACTTTCTGTGAGCAAAAGGAAACAGAGGAAACCTCATTATTTTCATTCATGGTTACCTGGGAATCCTTCATGGATGTTATTAAGGAAAAAAACTACCCTTTCAGAAGTTATGACGACTTGTATACCAAATGGACCACACTGGGGCAAGAAAGAGACCAAGCAGTGCCCGATTTCACAAATATCTTCCATACCTTGTGCACCAAGCTGGGTATCAAAGATTTGGAGCGACATCTAGTGCTCAAGTATCACGATGCTCTACATAGATACATATAGACCGAAATGGAACTTTGTTGGCAGCCATTTCACTTTTTATCCTATCTCTATAAGCTACCTA
>JZKD02S2111039.1:7908-20590 GCA_000966675.3 Picea glauca
GCAAGTTTATCAATATTGTAGGTCTTCATACTTGAAGTGGTGGTTGATTTGAGTGCAATCTCCCACAAGCTTCAAGCTATTTCTAGAACAAGTACCTTATCCATTCATTGGAGGAATCCATACCCCAAGGAATTTCATGTTGCAAGCTCCTCTTCTCTTTCTCTACCTCATCAAAATCAAAATATTCTTTGGTTACCCTTTTATTTGCATGAAAGCGCTTAACTTTAATTTCAAATCTACTATCTAAGTTTGCAGTTATAATATACGTTAGATATACTTTTGTGCTTTCAAAGTTTCATTTTAAGGCTATATCTAGCATAGGAAAAGTTTACTTTTAGCAAGCTTTGTTTCTTCAAATTTAAAAAGGATAGAAGTATTTCTTTTTCTAAGAGCTTTAAATCTAAATTTGGGAAAACTTATTGATACTATTTACTATTTTAGGACATAAAATAATCTCATTAAGACAATTCTCTCATTTCTTGTTTCATTAGGCTTCATTTAGTTAGTTTAGTATAGATTTTACTTATAATTTTTTAGATTTTTTTCTTTTCTTTTTTTGCACATCATCTAACATAATTTTGCAAGGTCTTCCAATATATTTTTGGGCATCTTTTGCCTATATTACTTTGTTCTTTTTTGTAGGTCTGGAGACAACCAAGGGGAGACTGCCAAAAGTTGGTGGATTTGGACCATCTGGGACCCCAGAAGAACATATCTTCCTCCATAAACATTTACGAAAACTTGTAAGCTTAGTGGTCTCGTTCTTATAAGGGACCACAAGCATTTCCAAATTAATATTGTAACCTCTGAAAATTCTTAGAGGAGTTCCAATGCCAAATTTCTGTATGCTCTCAGCCTGGGGTGTTTGGACTGATATATGCCTTTCCCCTGGTTTATAATCAACTTGGAGTCTTTGCGCATTGCTATCCTTTTCACACCCAGTTCTTTCAAAACCTTCAAACCCAAGATCAGTGCCTCATACTCGACCATGTTTGTACATTCAAATGCGAGATTGTATGAACACATCTTTGTGCCCACCTTGGGGGGGTTATCCATACATTGACACCTGCTCCATCCTTACTGACAACACCATCAAAACTCATGTTCCATATCTTGTTTTCCGTGTAGTTCTTTGGGTCGACGCACTCTGCTGCTTATCACATGGTTTCCTCATTGGCTGTTATGATGGCTGTCGACTCCTCCTCTTCAAAGCTCAAGTCATTGTAGAATATAGAGGAACCAAATTTAGTGTTGACGAAGTATATAGGATGGTTATTTAGCTGCGTTTTGCTGCTTAGCATGTATTTCAACAACACTTCTTTGTACAACCGTCTGTCCTAACCAAAGATAGGAATGGTGGCGTATGACATGTCCATTTTCCATTTGCAGGGTCCCCTTTAACTTTGCACCCCACAAACTGGATAGCAGCATGCCAAACTTAGGGGGTATGTCCGCCATGACCACGTCCATCATGATGTTCTTTGAAGGAATTTGGGCCAATGACATGGCCAAGTCCTTGATGAGACCCAAGCACTTGACTTTCCTCGAGTCAAATGAGAAAAGGTCCTTATAAGGCTTGGTGATGTCCAAACCCAATTCATCCATGATCACCTTTGGCATGAGGTTGTGCGATGCGCCCGAATTATGCAGGGTCATGTCATGAACCTTTAGACTAACATAGAATGAAGGGATGTCCTGAATATCACTTGTGTCCTCGATGCGCAGACCAAACATAATAGCAGGGTGATCGTCTTGGACGTTCAAAGTGTCAGGAGTTTGACCCATTTTAAGCATTTTGATATTTTTCTCCCCATGTTCACCCTTTCTGATAAGTTCGTTAAAAGGGACAGAGATTTTGATCTTGTCCATTTCATGCTCAAAGTTAAAAGGAGGACATGCCTTCTATACCTCTTTTCCACTCGCTTCTCATCTTACTTCCGACGTTTTCTTCGAGGCCTCCTCTTCTGACTTTGATTTTTTAGTCATATCCTTGGTAGTGTTGTCCAACTTGTGGAAGGGGTTTCCGCTGAAGGTTTTCTTATGGGGTTTTTCTGTTGAGATTCAATGTGTGCCTCCTTGTTCCCGAGGTTATACTTCTTCTGAAACTACATGATGGTGTTCTGGTAACCCTTTCTAAAATCTACCATTTCCCAGGACAACGCATCATCCATTTCCCCAAAACATGCATCATTCGTCTCCAACATAAAATCGTTGTTTTTTCTCATGTACCGATCATGTTCGCTCTTTTTCAAAAACACGCGCGGGTTCTTGTCATCGCAACCACACATTTGGTATTCGAACATTTGATTGAAGTCTTCGTCCATGTAGTTGTTTTTGAATGGAGGCCTTGTCTACTGGTTGCCTTGATCTCTTTGCTCCCTCTGTTCCCTCTTTCTGATCTGAGGAACTTGACCTGTCCCGAGGTTTTGATTTCTGTGCTGGGGGTCATTCTGCGCTCGGGCACCAGGTCTATTTCCCATGGACATTATCTTCATTGTATTCATCATCAATTCGAAATTGTCATCCAAGGACAGAGATGTCGATGGTTGTGCATCTACCTGGGGTTTCTTATCACCTCTGTTGAATCTCTGTTTGATTTTCCCGACACCATCATATTTACCTCGACTTCGATCGGGTCACTCATCATCACGTCTAGATTTGTTGATCTTCTTTCTCTCAGAAGCAGGGCGAAATCACTGTCAAAAGAGTTTGCGTATCACAACTGCGTGGCCCCAGTGGGTGGCTAAACCTCTACAAGGATTGAGTTGTAAAATCTCATGAAACGAGTTGAGAATTCTTGCACCGACGCCCTCTTCATATTATTATACTGCGTCAACAACTATCAGGGGTTCTTCTTCTCTCCCCATCTGGTAATGAAGGCCTCTTCAAATGCAACGAAGTCGCGAATACTTGTTGGTCGTAAGGATTTGAACCACTTCCTCACCTCCCCCACAAAAATCTGCGTGAACAACCTCATTTTCACGTCTGCAAAGTCTACCTCTTCTAGATTGATGAAATCGTTGAACCAATACAAATGTTTTGGGCTAAAATGTTTCGTTCAACATCATAGAGCTTAATCCTCTGGCTGTAATTCTAGGGAAAATCATGCAGTTGGGTAGGTAGAATGAGGGAGGTGAATCTAGCGGCCATGAATCTAGGAGGGTTAGGGATTTGGGGGATATTATTAGGTATCGGAGTTTGAAATCTCTTCTGGTCGAAAACTATTTTGTCCAAACTAGTTTCTGACTTCGACCTGAATAGGGTTTGCTCAAACAGTGCGTCAAAATCAATGTGATCGATGCTTTGCACACCGTCTTTGGGTAAGGACAGACTTTTGTCCAAGTAATATAATGGGTCCGACACTTGCTCCCTGCTCCTGCATAGAAGTTTCTCGGGATCGCAAATAGGTTTCAGAGGGTTTGGATAAGGATTTTCTCTAGTATAGATCATTTTCAGAGCCATAATTCTCGAATCACGCTACTTGGTGTTACTGGTATTTTTGACTGATGTCACCAGGGTAAAGGTTTCAGCTGGTACAGATGTTTGTCCCTCTGTTACCCTTAGGGGTCAAACTACAATGTTCATTGTTCTCCTAGGGAAAAACTATTCAATTTTGCTCCGCGACAACGACGTCGGAATGTTAGCACTCTGTAAATATGTTTGGTTGATAAACAAACAATGTAGGTAACTATTTCATCCAAATTTGAGACCCGAAACTAGCCTTTCGGATTTGGAGAGGGCTCTCTCGGGAGACAATGTCTCAGTGCGAGATATGGCTTTAAAGCTGTTGGCTAGATTTAACACCCTTGAAATAATGGGTTCTAGTTATATTGGCACAAGAGAGTAAGACCTTGGACTATGGAGTCAGTTGGAGAAAACGATAGAAACAAATGACTCAATAACTGAACTTGAGAGGATAAAGGCTAAGCGAGCAACAATCTCTAGTGTAAAATCGTTGTGTGAGGCAGGGAGAAAACACAGAAAGCAACTCGAAGCACGAATAAGGATGAATTAAGAGTTTAACTTAGAGGAAAACGTTTTGTCTAAATGGTGCAAATCCCAGGGCACTGCGCAATGAATCCCAGGTTCGAAATACATTCTTATTTAGACAAAAATAGATATGAATAAAGAGTACAGGAAGTACATACGCAAAGAAAGGAAACAAAACATCGAACTGCTGCAATTAGAATCTTTTCATCAAATCTTCATGACTTTTACATTAAATTTCGATCGAACTCAAACTACATTCAATAGACACTGTCTATACTAATTTTTCCAGCCAACCTAGCTTACATAAAAAAGATAAACTATATAGGTGAGGGCACCGCTTGGGCTGCCCTACTCTTCTAACTAATATCTCTAAAAACTAGGAAATTGACTGTTTGCGCCAAATGACTCTTCGCATGACACTTTCCAAAAATAGACAACAAATACATCTGGCTACATCATGATTGTTTTTAATCTGCCATGGGGATTCGGTTATCGATCAGGTCTCGTCATGAGAGAGTGATGTGTCAATTCTTTCCTTCAATCAGATATCTAAACAGACAAGTGTTTGTGAGAGTCCCGTAATCTACTGCAACGACTTTGATTTCTGTCATGCGTTCATTCGCTGGGGGAATGTGAGCGACAAGTGGTTGCTGACTGTCACGGTCGTTATCAAAATGAAAAAATTTCTTAGGGCAATGTCTTCTTCAAAACTTTCAATATTTTCTTTTTGTTTACAGATACAGGAACAAACTCAGTTAATCTTGTTTCTTCTGTTCACTCGTGAGAGCTGGACGGGCTTTCTCCTCGGTCACTTCACATTCTCTGGAATGCTTCGCATACCTTTCTCCTAACAACCTATGTGCTTCGCGTAGCTATACGATTGTATCCCGCACCTTTCTAAGCTGTCTTTTGAGCCACGTCACGTTCCCTTCGTGGCCTTGCGCTGCTGACACTTCAATGGTCTTTGTCGCTAACTATCGTCTTAGCTCCCTATTTTCCTGGGAAAGTTCAGCGATAGCTAGTTTTTCCTGCTGAGATGGATATTTATCATTTGTACCTACAACATCCACCATCCTCATTCTGCTCCCACTTTCTCAGCTTTTACCTTCAACAAGTTCCAACCGAACATCGCGCATAAGTAATTTTTCAGTAACCAATCTTGCATGTGGCTCGTTTGGGATTCGGGTTTCCCCAGCTTCCTTATTTTTCTTTGGCTTGCCCCTTCTCTGAGGTATCTATTGTTGGGGATTCGGGGCTTATAATATCCTTCCTTCTTGCACAGGTCCTTCCACTCCAGGTTCCGCGCAGTGTGATATCATCGTTTCCACGAGTAAAAGGAAAACTCCCTTTGTATCCTTGGGGATACCTGTTGTGAGTGATAACGAATCCCAATCGCTTTGGGGCTTGGGCTTGGTTATTTTTCCACTTCGCGTGCCCTTCCTTATGTTTTGGGAGGTCGCCATGGCGCGACCGGTATTTATCTTGTACGTAGTGGATCCGGCGAATGCCCGAGGCAGAGAATTCGATCAACTCGGGCTTGCGAGAAAATTTACAGACAGAACATGAATCTGATTTCGTGAATAAAATGGTTGTGGAGCATTTGGAATTTATAATAGATCGGATGGAAGGATGAATCATGCCAAGGAACACTGAATTCATGGCGACTAGATGTTTCGAATCGAACTACAGATTTCATTGCACATCCCCACGTGTAAAGTACAAGCGATAAGGGTTGCAAGGCATACATGATACAAATGCCGTGATTCTTCATTCTCCCAGCCTTCATAATCGACTGATAATGGTTACTTCACTTGCTGACATGAATTCTATTAACTACTTGAATCGAACTGGGGCACGTAGAGACTCCCTTTTTAATATGACTCGACTCCCTGGGAACAACATACCCATACCATTTACACATGTTTCGACTCTTAGATCCCTTCCCATTTCCAAGGGCCAACCGACCACTTGTTGACTTCGACCCTTATGTTGTTAAGTACCCGAACTCATGTACTTTGACACACAAACCATGACTCGACTAAAACGATCCTAACCAAAGAAAAATGGTAGCACTAACAGGGTCTACCTCTGAGAAGAGACATTGAATTCTCCATAGAACTTGCACCAGGAGCAACACCAATGTCTAGAATTCCCTATAGGATGAGTGCACTATAGATAGTTGAGCTCAAGATACAACTAAAGGAGATGATGGACAAAGGATACATCTGACCCATTGTGTCTCCATGGGGAGCACCCACCTTGTTTGTGAAAAAGAAAGATGGCACACTCCAAGTGTGAATAGAATATAGACAACTCAATAAGACAACCATAAAGAACAAGTATCCCTTACCAAGAATCAATGACTTGTTTGACCAATTAAGGGGTGCTTCCATTTTATCAAAGATTGACTTAAGGTATGGATACCATGAAGTCCGAATCAAGGATGAAGACATCCACAAAAAAACTTCAGGACAAGATATGGCCACTATGAATTTGTGGTCGTGCCATTTGGATTAACCAATGCCCCCGCCACTTTTATGTGCTTGATGAATAATGTACTCCGCAAATTCCTAGACAGTTTTGTATTGGTTTTCATTGATGATATCCTAATATACTCCAAGAAGAGAGAGGATCATGAAGAACATCTAAAATTAGTTCTTCAAGTACTAAGAGAGCATAATCTCTACTCTAAGTTTAGCAAGTGTGACTTTTTCCAGAAGCAAGTCCATTACTTAGGCCATGTTATTTCTCAAGAGGGAGTGGAAGTAGACCCTGACAAGATCATATGTATCATGGAATGGCCTACCCCAAAGGATGTATTTGATATCAGATCCTTTATGGGCTTAGCAGGATACTATAGAAGGTTCATAAAAGGATTTTCTAAGATTGGTTGTCCAATCACTGCCCTTCATAAAAAGGGGGTTAAATTCACTTGGACATCAAAATGTGAAGAAATATTTCAAGAACTGAAATTCCTTCTAACCCATGCACCCGTGCTAAAGATTGCAGACCCTGATAATGACTTCCTCGTGTGTACAAATGCCTGTAAGGAAGGACTTGGAGGGGTCCTTTTTCAAGAAGGGCATGTAATTTGCTACGGATCCAGAAAATTGAATGAGCATGAATTCAATTATGTGACCCATGATCTAGAGTTGGTTGCCATAGTGCATGCTTTAAAAATGTGGAGGAATTACCTCCTCGATAGGAGATTTGTACTTATGAAAAACCATTGTGGGTTGAGGCACCTATTTGATCAACCAAAACTCAATGGTAGACAAGCTAGGTGGATGGCTCTTCTTAATGAGTTTGATTTTGAAATGAACCACATCAAAGGAAAGGAAAACAGGGTGGCCGATGCCCTTAGTAGAAGTGTGAAAATGATTCACCTAGAAGTGGTAAGTACCTGTGAAATGAATGTCAAGGATAGAGTCAGAAATACACTAGAAACATATGCATTTTTCAAGACCATGACATCATACCTAGAGAAAGAGCCCACAGGTCTAAAGTATGAAGGCTATAAGATGCTTGATGAAGGCCTGCTGACCTACAGAAACAAATTGTATATTCCAAGTTGTGACGACTTGAAGAGGTTCATAATGGATGAACTACACAAGAGACCATATATTGGTCATCCAGGTTATCAGAAAATGATCTCGCAAAGTAGGAAACAATTCTATTATCCTGGATTGAAAAAGGACATAGCTGACTATCTAGACAAGTGTCTAGAATGCCAGCAAGTTAAGGAAAAACACCGCCACCCAACGGGGTTGTTACAACCTCTACCAATTCTAGAATGGAAATGGGAAACCATCTCCATGGATTTCATCACCTGATTACCAAAATCGGCCAAGCATAATGATGCCATCATGGTAGTGGTGGACAGATTGAGCAAGTCTGCTCACTTTGTTCCTGTCAAGTCAACTTGCAAGGAAATAGATATTGCCAACATCTTCATGAAGGAGATATTCAGATTGCATGACATGCCTAGGGAGATTATATCTGACAGAGACACAAAATCTACTTCAAGATTTTGGAAATCCTTAATGGCTGGTTTTGAGACTAAATTTTTATTTAGCACAACCTATCACCCTCAAACTGATGGACATATAGAAAGAGTGAACTAGATATTATAAGACATGTTAAGGTTCCATGTAATGCATTAGCCTAAGAAGTGGGAAGATTACCTACCATTGGTGGAGTTTGCCTATAACAACAGTTATCAAGAGTCATTGAAGATGAGCCCTTTTGAAGCCCTCTATGGTAGAGAGTGCAAGATTCCAATGAGTTGGAGTAATCTAGTGGATAGAATTACAATCGGACCTGACATGTTGAAATAAATGGAACAACAAATGATTCAAATAAAGCAAAATATGAAAACTGCTCAAGATAGATAGAAGAGTTACGTGACAGAAAGAGGACTCCCAGAGAGTTCAAGACATGAGACCATGTATATCTCAGAGTTAGGCCTAGGAAGAGTTCCTTGAGAATGGGATCTTGTGCCAAGATGGCACCTCAGTATTGTGCACCCTTTGAAATCTTGGATAGAGTGGGACTTGTAGCCTATAGGCTAGCACTCCCTCCCATAGTGAAGGCACATAATGTTTTCCATGTTTCATTATTGAAGAAATATGTACATGATTATAATCACATAGTTGAGTGGTATGTGATCCAGGAGAAGTCGGAGGGAGAATTCCTGCCAGAACCTCAATGCATATTAGACCAGCAGGAAACCTCACTCAGAAACATAACCATTGCACATGTCAAGGTGCAGTGGAAACACTTTGGCCCAGATGAGGCTACGTGGGAAATGGAGGATGCCATGAAACATGCCTATCCATTTTTATTTACTTCTATATATACAGAGCACATTGACAGATAGAACATTGAGGATGATGTTCCTTTAAGGGGGAGGGGATTGTAACACCCCTGTTTCCCCCATTTTGTAAATACAACTTTATTTAGCCAATAGACTATGGCAAACTCGATATGTGTGAATGTTTGATTCGATGAACCTTTGTATTAAAGGTCAATGAATGTAATTTCTATTATTAATAGAAAATGGATAAGTGTTCCATAAATGTTGAAAGGGGAGTTTGCCAGGATAGACCACATATGCTATGCAAGAGATGGTGAGGGGAACCGAGAATGGTTGAGATAACCCCCACCAAACCAATACCTTGCTGGATTTAATTTCTTAGGACCAGAACAATTGTGTAACCTAGGAATGAATTACCGGTCAGGTTGGTAGGTGGGAAGACCTCCTCAAGAGTTAATGAAGGGATGGGGCAAAGCACCCATCTGTAAGGCTTTCAGACCTGACCACATACTAGGAATTTGGGCCACATACAATCTTGCTGAGGAAGGCAAGAAAGGAAGGCGTGGTGGGTAGATGAAGACCTTGGCAGGTAAAAGTAGGGGGAGGAGAGCAGTTGTAGCTCTCTGGTTTGAGAAAGAACTGAGAAACAAGCGTGTTCTGGTCATAGGAAGTGGTTGGAAGGGTTATATTCCAAGCTGATAAACGAGGCTGATGAGTTACTGAGGAAGTACACATGAATACCTCCTTGCTTGGTATAGATAAGATCTATTTCCAAGATCCCGTGGGAGGAGGAGAGTAACCTCCATCCCTAACTGTTGTTGAACCAAAAGGAAGGGTTCTCTCTCAGAGCATCATGTTCTATCTCGGGGGTGGCCAGTGGTAAATCCGTCAGGAGTGACTGAGCCTATGGTTGAGTGGAAACATACACCCATTTCAGCAGTCGCATCACGTCTTCTGGTTCTGATAAGGGTTTTCATACTTTTTTCATTGAAATGGAATACTGGATGAACACATGTATTTATACATCTAAGAATGGTCTCTGCATTGAATGATCAAGCTATGTTTATGCATTTATCTTCTTGTGAACTTATGCTTCTGATTGATCAAGCTATGTGTATGCATTTATCTTCTTGTGAACTTATGCTTTTGATTGATTGTCTATATGCCCTAGCTTAACCCTCGAGGTATTGTGGGACGTAAACCTGTAGGAGCACCAAGATAGAAAGTATTGCGTCAATCTAGCCCTGTCGGTATGAAGATGCTACTGTCTTCAGATTCCTTGCTATGGGACCAGGATCTCATGCCTAAGTCCCTAACAAATTCACGATGAAGGAATTTGTGTGTAAGTGCGAGAGTTAGAAGGACCCATGTGACCAAGATCTGGGAACCCTATGCTAAACCTAAGGGAGTTAAGTCCTTTTGGCTTCAGAGCTTCGGGAGTCCGGGACTTCGGAGTATTTTCGGCCTTAATAGTCACAAATCAGTCGAAGGCAACCGAGAATTATAGTTACCTGTAAGGTTAACCGGTGTTGGGCGACTTCCCTACTGGTTAGAGGAACCTGTCTTACCGACTAAACCGAGATCCAACTCTCCATCTAAAAGTAGCGCAAGCCGCCGATCGAGAATGTTCGGGGGTTCCCTCAGCCGTCGGATCTACACCGAGACGACCTCAACGAAGTTCCACTTTAGGAGAATGTAGATGTTATAGCCTCCAACTCCCTGAACAACGAAGTTACGAATTAAGGAGAGCCGTAGATCTGGGAAGATCATAGGAGCCCTCCGTAATCATCTGATCACTAAGAAGGAGGGACCCATGTACAATACTTCAGAGAAGTCCCACTTCGAGAGAATGGAGTGGCAGTAAAGCCAAAACCCCCGAAGGCCAGAGCTGTTGGATCTACGACAAGGTCAACCTGACGTTGACCACTTCGGGAGAAACAAGAGGAGACTCACCTTAAGATCCTCGAAGGCCTAGGTTACGATGTAATGAAGGCTGTGGATCTAGGGGTTACGTGGAGGCACCGTAACAATAGGATCGAGGGATCGAGAAGGTGATCGACTGGGTGAAGCAATATTCCAGTGAAACCCAGGGTGAAGTGGACCCACTTGGATACAACACATGCCACCCTAGTTATGGTCCATGTGTCCTCTCTATCTTGTCACATGTCCCCTCCAATAACTAACCGTTTCGTCGATATGGAGGGAGGTGTATTAAGGACCTATTGGTAATTTTCATTGCATCTAGTACGTCACTTCGCGAGAGTGGACCCCTTCGGGAGTCCGAGAATTTGGGCGTTTGGGACACAACATCATGCGCAAGGTGAAAGGCTCGAAGGATGGAGCCACGTGGAGGTATTTCAGGACTTCGGGATCTGGAGGTAAAGCACTCAGGAAAGAAAATAGATGTTCAACGCTGAAGTGATGAAGCACCAAAGCGTCGAAGTGTCGAATTCCTCTACAACCGGTATGTTAAAAAGGGATTGATACCATCGTTGGTTTAGTAGGAGAATTTGATGTAAGAGGGAAAACGAAATATGAACACCCCATCCCTAGGAAAGGTACTTAGGGGTTGGGTGTGTTACAACAAGCCACCCCCGAGTTGAGGCTATGAGTCCATAGGGAGGTCTATCCCTCTTGGCTTTCTACTCTCCAAATTTATCCCCCCCAAACCCATGCTCTACTCCAACAACAATTCCAATCTGCCAACCATCTTCCCCTCAACCTGCACAACCTAAGGAATGGGATCCCCCTTCTTTTCCACGCACTCTCTCAAGCCTTCCCATTTCCTTCTAGGGATCCAATGCATGGTTGATCTGGATTATTTTCGGCACGAAATGAGAGCGGAGATATAATAAAGAAATGCACAAAGATATTGTAGATATTCAATAATATAACAGAAATGCATCAGAGATGCAACCATAGACACAGATATACAGTAATACATGATTTCTATTAATCAAAGAAATGTATAGGGACTGTAAAAATACAAAGTGCAAAACTCGCTAGAATGGTGGCAACTTATCTCTGAGAAGAGATGTGACGGCTACTCGCATTCGCAAGAAGATGATTACAATGAGGATATGAAGGCTCTTTTACAATAAATAGGAATGCCAAAAGTCCTATACATCCAAAAACCTAACCCTAGGAGATGAAGCGCCAAAAGTCATGTGGGCCCCGTTTGGGTAACTGAGTACATCAACTTCCTGGGGTCGTAACTTTTGCATACGATCTCCGTTTTAGGCGTGTGATAGCTCGTTGGAAAGGTATTGTCGAGGAGATTCATTTTGGGGGATCAATTATTCATTCAACTATCACTGAGAACCTTGATCTCGAAAAACCTTCATTTGGACCCTCAAAATGGCCCCGGAAGTTCAATCCTGCTAAAAATAGTAAATTGCCAAAATGGCCAGAAAACTGTTTTGAGCCATTTGGAAAAGGTGGGTGGCCACCAATAACCACCTGGATCAATCCTCCCTCCTTAGGAAGCAATGGTCTCCATTGCGTTGAGTTCCCGGGGGAGAGGGAAAAGCGTTTGTTGGATCTGCATCTGGGTGAGCTGCTTGTATTGCTGGAGACGTCGCGCTGCTTGGTTTGTGGAAGTCTGCCATGAACCTGTTGAAGTTGAGGCTGTTGAACAAGTCGAGCTACATGAGAGGAAGGTGTGCAGAAGGAATTTTTTTTCCTTTGCTGCAACCTTGTCGACCTTCTTCTGTTGGATAGAAGGTGCAGGGGGCAGAACCGTAGTGGTTGCAATGTCCTTCTGTTCCCCTTTCGAATAGATTGTGAAGAAGCTGAATTTTGTAGTATGAGATACTACCTTGCGACACTTTTTAGGTGGAACAATAGTTGGAACTACCTCTGGTATTCTGTAGAGAT
>JZKD02S2111050.1:32975-47386 GCA_000966675.3 Picea glauca
CCCTTAGCCGTACTACCCGACTACCCAGGTACTAGAGAGTATCTTCCCGAGTGCTGTTCTCGGTGACACTATAGCAGTCCGGCGGCCGATAGGTTTATCTAAAGAGGGCTTCAGGTAATCTAGGCTGATCCGTACACAGGTGTTGTCTGATGCGCTACCACTCGAAGGGGTACCAACAGGGGTTACAAGGGTGGCCAACAGATGTGCATTTAAGAAACACTTGTATTTCCTGCGTGTATGAATCCCTCAACCGCGGGTTTATGCGCGTAACGACAGATCTCTGTGGCTTAAAGACGTCGGAATACGTCTCTAGCCTGAAAAAAAATACCCACAATTTCTGCCAAGGAAAGTGCTCTGATACCACTCTCAAGATACCAGATATATAAAATATGCAGAACATAAATGAAATGCTAGAAATGACAGAATAATAGTAAAATATCCATCATAATCTTCACAATACACAGAAATAATATACGAAATAGAAACAAAAATAACACTTTGATTCAGATAGCAATGTTCACAGGCCTCTTCGAGGGGGCAACCTCCAGTCGAGCAGCACTCTGTTACAATAATCTCCAAGCTAGGGTTTTCATACCCTCGACTCTTATTTATACTAAATATGTCTATTAAGAGAAGCATCTAGAGGAAGATCCTTCTAGAAGAAAAAGCTTCTATTAGGTCTTCTTACATCCACCTTATTCTATTTTATTGAAAGGTCTTATTAATATTGACCTTTATTACATCTGAGTACATTGATCTACCTATGTGCGGGTTAGGACCTTAATAGTGTGACTGTAAGAGATCTGTGTGTGCTATAATAAGTGCTGAGTGCTAGAGTGTGAGAAGGATTAGTGCTTGGATATACCCAGGGAAAGAGGATCTAGAGAGCTACACAGATCTCTTGTCCTATGTGGGGTAGGATCTTGTAGTCTTAGTGTTGTAACTGCTTGACCAAGATAACATAAAGAAGACTTTGTGGACATAGCCCCAGGGTGGGGGTGAACCACGGTAACTCTGTGTACTGTGTTGATGTGTTTTTCTTTCTCTTGATAAGTGCTATGATATGTTTAGATAGATCTATTGATGCTTTGTTATTATGAGATATGAATGCATGCTAGATATGATACATAAGATGCTAAGTGCTTAATCTATTGAGTATAACCTGGTTATCATTGCTAAGTGCTAGATTTGAGTAATTACTGCGTTGCTCTGTGCTTTCTGTGAAGTGTATTAATGAATGTATGTTAGGAAATAGCTGATGCTAAGTGCGTTGTAATCAATATAATCATAGATCTGTGTCCCAGCTAAGGTTGCAGACACTTGAGTCGTGCAACCACCCCTGCCTCTACCTCGAGTGAGACTTCATCTGCTTCGCAGGTGTTTTCGAAAGGGCCGGTAGTTAGGGATTTGTTGGTGCGGTCTTGAGCATTGAACCCTGGGTCTGCCCCAGTGCCAACAATACAACTTCCTGTTGTCTCAGCCTAGCCTAGGAATCCCTTTAACTGGGTGGATTTTAGTCCTAGCTTGGGGGTGACCCACTGCTAAGAGTGATGAGCAGTGTGGCCTAAGGATGGGAGGTTCGTGGAAGGTATTGATGCAATTGGCGATCATATATAAAAATATAAGTAAGATTTGTATGTTCATTTACATGTTGTGTATTTGTACATGTTTTATATTGAAGAGTATTGCTTGTATACGTTGTATGTGTAGGTTTATTATTATTCCACATTAATTTGTGTAGTTGCATAATATAATATTCTGTTAATATTTATATGTATGATGTTCTGGAAGAGTTATGTGGGGCATAACCCAACAGGTCTATTGTTGGGTATGCTACAAAATTAGTATCAGAACTTAGAAAGAGTGGATCTATGAGGTAGCACGACCTGTCCTGGGTGGCCAGGGGTGTTACAAAATGGTATAAGAGCTCTAGTTTTCAACACTGAGATTGGATGGGCCGTATAAGTTGAAATTGAAGAAATTTTTTAGAATGAATTGTTGTCGAAATGGACATAATTCGAATTTCATAGCATTCATGAGTTATAGGAGGGTGTTGAGGGAACACCTTGACTATGTTAAGAAGCTATGGAAGTTTAGAGGTTCAAGAAAGCCAGGAGAGGAAGGAAACCACAATAACCATGGTTATGGGCCACATAACTAAATTTCAGTTGTTGGATCTATTCGAGAGAAGGAATACCCTTCACAACCGTTAGATCTAGAAAAAGGAGCATGGTAGTTAAGCACCGAAGTCCTTTGAGACTTTTCCACTCCAATTGTTTTAAGTTCTTTGTCATAAAAGAGGAAAAATCCCTAAAGATCCAAAATCCTGGAGAGAATCTACATCGTAGATCACTTGGGAGAAGGAAGACCATTGGATTTACCAAGCGGTTTGGCAGTTCAATGATTTGGGTAAGTCCATTTAAGACTGCGCGGAGTGGATTTTTCTCCGAAGTCCTAAATTCTGGAACCAATCTAGACCGTCCATTATTAGAGACACGTGTCTGTCGATCATCCTATTCAAAATTTCAACGTTCGACAATTCGGGGGTTGGGTGCAGTTGAATAGAGAAAACCTTCGAAGTTGGGAGCTCCAAAGTCTCAGAGCCTCAAAGTGTTAAAGTCCCGAAGCTTTGGGAAACAACTATTTAGAAATTCGGCATTCGAGAGTTATAATGTGTGCTGGAGTGGGATCTTCCGAAGCCTGAAGTGCCAAATTTCCATAGCGCTAATATGACATGACAGGATGAAGTCACCTAAGGAGGTGGGGAACTACCCTAAAACTGCCACGTATCATCTTGTTTCGTACCTTTAACAAGTATTTTCTACCAATTTTGGCCTAACACACGTCGCTCATCGGTGGGGCCATGTGTCACCACCTAATTGTTTGTCAGCATAACTATGTGAACTCGAAAAGTTTAGAGTTTGGGTGTTTTGATGTGCTACGCTGTGTGATTCTTCGAAGTCCCGGAGTGTTGTAGTGATGTAGCGTGATGAGGTCACCTGGAGTGACATGGACGAGATCGATAATTCAACATTCGAGAGAGTTTTTGTGTTATTCTATGAAGTTCTCCGAAGCACCGAAGAAATAAAGATCCATAGAGCGACGGTTCGAAAGTTCTCCAGTCTGGATTTTGAGTATTTTGACGTTCTCTGGTATAGAAAGTTTCAAAGTCCTAGATCCCTGAAGGCTCGAGGCTCCGAGAAACAACTGTTCATAAGTTCAACATTCAGGAGTTATCAAGTAATTGGGTGCAAAATATTTCAAATCCTGAAGTGTCGAAGTCCTAGAATGACAAAGTGACGTGTCTTGTTGACGTCACCTAGGGTGACTTGCACACATTTGATGCTTTCCACATGTCATCATGTTCCATTCTTCTCAAATACCATTCGTGAAAATTAGTATATGACACATGCCACCCGTCAGATAGGGCCACGTGTCCACTCCTTATTTTCTACAATGTAACACCCCCCTGGTCAATGGATACTGACGGGACTTTGGGAGTTCATAAATTTGGGGAAAACATGATAAGACGAAGGTAAAACCTCTGAATCATGAAGCTCCAGAGAACTTCACTAGTTCAGGGTTCGGAGGAAATAATGGATGCTATAGTCAGAATCCCCAAAGATCTGAAGAAGTACCCTCCAGGACTTCGCCACTTCGACACTTGGAGGAAATAATGAATGGTGAAGGAGAAACCTATGAAACCCAAAGCTCCAGAGTCCTAAAGTTCCGAATATTTGGATAAGAACCTATCAATTAGCGCTTGTTCACAACTCATGGTCACATGCGATTGGGGGTAAAAGAAAAGGGCTTGTGCCCATAAATTATTTGTTTTTAAGGAAGAAAAGGGGCTTAGAAAGGGAGCCCGTGGGATTTTGATTGTTCAAACCTGCACCTAAATGAGTAATAAGGCCGATGAACCTTATGATATAATCCAGCAAGGGTCTAAGAGACAATTTGGCTATGAGAAATGAGAACGGATGTACAAAGATTACGTCATAGAAAAGACAATTTTCAATTGTCCATAACTTTTTGCTCAGGACTAAGAATTGAGAAAGGAAGTCAGAAATAAGATTGTTGGTGACCATAAGAGGAAAATTGTGCATCTATTACCAAAATGGTATATTATGGTTCTATCTAATAGAATTTGTTCAATAAGCAGCTTGGAAAAACCTAATGAAATTCTTGTTTGGGGAAGACATTCCAGGTGACAATATTTTCACATCAAATGTGAATGATAGGTGAGGAAATCCATTTGCAATACATGATAACACATGAACCATAGGTTCATATGGAGATGCAAAGCATGGGAATAAGGAAGGTTTTATGGAATATGAAAGAGTTTGGACCTGATATCAAGAAGGAACAAAGGAACTCGAGGACATAATGTTACACCGAGAATATTCCACAAGAGGATTGAAGGTCAGGACTGAAAAATGTTAAAATAAAGTACATAGTGGGAAGACCTAATCTATATATATTGATATATCAAGATGCTATTTTTATTATAAAGAAATACATAGTGTATACATGGAGTGAGTGACAACATCTTCAAAGATCAGTCCTACAGTTTGGAGATAGCACCCCCATTATTTCTATCAAAGTGCGTAGTGGAAGCATGGTATGAAGGGCATCATTATGACATGATAGAAGTTGATTATGCATGTCATATTGAAACCATATGGGTCAATATAGAATAAAGTAGTAACTCTTCAAGAAAATTCAAGTGCTAATATAATCAGTCAAGAAAAGGCTAAATCAATTGATACAAGAAATAAACTGGCGTTAAATATCCACAATTACTCTGAGAACATGACTAGAAATATAATTGGGTCATGTAGGAGTTGGATCACAGGGATCCAAGTAATAGGGGAATGTTGAAAATTAATATCATCATAATATGTGGTTGCAAGTATGCAAAGTAGACAAGGAAAGATTCTTGGATGGAGTCAAGTCCTTGAACATCCTAAGATAATGGAAGAAGAGATCATGAGGTAGATATAAATCTAATAGGAATGCATGACAACACTCTAGGAGGGTCAGCAAGAATAGAAGAGGATTGTTGATGCATTCCAAAGGTGTTGAAGGTATTTCCACAATAGCATGGAGATATCAAGTTGAGAATAACTTAAAAGTGAAATTCATTTCTAAAGATAAATCAATAAGGAACCATGAAGAAGAAAATGGTTCTACGCATGGTTTTGAATGAAAAAAGAGATGGTGCCTGACAAGAATCCATATCAAGTGGAATAGAGCCATGAGTGACATTCCTAGGGGGTGGAAGTATCACTTGAAATTACGATGGTAAATTTAAAGTAGTATTAAGTACTTTTAATTAATTCTATGGAGCTAGCGAAGGAGGCATATGTGCATCCTTACAATATGCTAGAGATTGGCTATGCAAGTCAAGTTTGAGTCCAGTTGGCAAAGAGAAGAGAAGGGTACAAGAAAACTCAAATACTAAAGTATTCCATCAGGAAGGGGTTGAAGTAGTTCCATATGAAAAGTAACTGAGTGTTGAAGACCCAAAGTCTATAAGACAACATGTTTGCAATTGTAATTCGTCCAAGTATGAGTTGGATTAGTTGGATCCAGGAAATAAATGAACGAGGAATATTAACATCAGCATTAGTATTTGGATGGAAATGCAAAGGTACCCAAGAGTGATTTGGCTTGAAAGTGATAAGGACATAAATAAGCATGTATAGTGATTACAATGAGAGAACAAGAAGATTTAGGAATCTGAGAAAAAAAGAAGACTTTTGGGATCAAAAAAGAAAAGTGATATAGGAAGAAAGAGGTTGTTGTGATTAATATAGCAACAATTATGTTATGTCTTGTTGGTCATCCATACACAGAAAGGGAGAATTATCGCATGTTTTCAAGTGTTGTTGATGATGTTGTTGCATATGGAAGGAAGAAACGAAAAGCTGTAATGTTGATTATAAGACTGATAAAGAGGCATGAGAGCTTCTACTATCATCAACTAATCAGGTAACATAAATTTATTTAATGGAAGTTATGCAGGTAAGTATTTCTTTGGAAATTATGTTGCATAATTGTCGAAGGGGAATTTAGGTGAGAATTTCCCCAGATAGAATTTTATAATACAAATTATGGTATTATTTAAATGCATTAACATGAATAAGATACCGCTAGGTGTGGTAAAGGCAAGAGGCATGTTATAGTTATCAAATATTCTTATCTTTTGAATGCACATAGTGACATAATAGCATGTCATGTTAATTTGGTTATGAGGTAATAATCAAAGAAATAAAAGATAAGAACTTGTTATAAGAATGGATGCCAGGAAACCTAGTCATGTATGAGACCAGGACATGGTTGGATATGGAAAAGTATGGATATAGAAAGGTTACGTACCACATAAATACCCAATGAGATTTGTACCTTTAAATAAAAATTGGACTGCAACCTTCTTTCTAACACTAATGCACACCACAAAATTATATTTTTGGTGTAGTGTTTGGGTCTAAAAGATCCAAATAATCAAGAAGACAATGGGAAGTGTGTGGAGAATGTGTCAAGACATTGGCCAGATTTCAAATTTATGGGTGGTGAGATACATGACTTAGATTAAGATCATTCTTAAAATAAATGCAAAGGTGCATTGAGAGTTGCACTCATTCCTAGTAAGTGGCAGAGTTTCACTCATACATGATAGAATTGTATACTTAAATGCATTTGTTGAATGCATTTTGTGAGTGCATGCATATATATTATTGCATGGAAACACTTATACTAACGAATGAAATGTTCCTAACTCATGGATTTGAGAGCATTTTAGGAGATGTTAGACATTGCAACATGAAAGTTGCAATTCAAGTAGTCACATGAGCATTGACTACAAGAAATTTTCTGTTCAGAAAAAGAAGTAATGAACTTATTGATATTAATTATGAACACGCATATGCATAGAATGATAGTTCATTCTATCTAATAAATTGTTTTGTAGTTGTGATTGAATTGTTAATTATAGATAATTCTAAAAACACTTCATAACGTTTTTGTACACATTGCAATGTGAGTATGATGTACAAGAAATACTGACAATTTGTTGGTTGAATGCAAGATAAAAGCATTGCAAGAAAAATGGTATTCAACATGGTGCTTGTTGAAATCCAGAAGGAAGACTGCATCCTATTATTGTAACAACAATGAAAAATTATGAAAAAGAAATTCATATTTTAGGGAAAATTTGAATTACTTATGAAATAAGTTTGAGTTCTAATGAATTATTTTATGTTCTCTCATGATAACTGCATGTGTGTGATGCATATGAGATAATATTGATTAAAGTTGGAATGTTGGGAAAGAACAACTAATTTTGAGGACACTAAAGCCATATAATTGTAGAACCTTGGTGGGGTTCTAGTAATGGGTTAGTTCTCTCCTTATGTGTGAAATCCTTGGAAATATGGATCGTTGAAGGATTGCTTAGTAGTGAAGGGATTCCTAAGCCTAGAAGGGTGAGTGCAAAAATGAAGAGGAAAATCAAGGATGCTTATGGCATGGTAGCTACCATAAGGAGTGTGTGGCAAATGAAATAATGAGCTGAATTATTTCTGGAAGCATCTTTATGGAATAGAGAAATTGAATTCCTATTGCAGTATGAATACCAGAATTGGTGTTGGAAAGTAGAGCACCAAATGTATAACAAGCTTCCAATAGCTAAATATTGGATCTTTTTGAAGAATTTGAATTGTACATGTATAAACAAGTTGAATAGAGGACAATGCAAAAATAAGGGGAGGGGATTGTAATATCCCAAGACCAAGCACCAATTGTAATTGAGAATGTAAATATGTTTTGTAGGTTGGTGAGCCAAGTGATTATAAGCTAGGAGGCTTATGTGATGATTAGGCCAAAGATCCTAGATGTTAAAGGCCAATGAGCCTATTCTTATATATGTAAATACTCATATCATTAATATAAATATATCATTGTGTGTAGAAAAACCACAATAAAAGAGAATGGGGGACTAAGCTCCGCTAGGTAGGGTCGAAAGGGAAGGGGCTAAGAGGCTACGAAAAAGAGATAAGCTTGAGGGCTTATCTCTAAGGGAATACTATAATATATTTCCTAAAAGATTAAGGTTTGGGAAATAACTCATGTTATCCTAAGTTCCTTTGGGAAAAGGAAAGAAATCCAAGTGGAGAGGAACGAGCTCCAAGAGAGACACGTGTCAATATTGGCACATGAAGTTATATGTGGGGAAATTAGTTCGTTTTGGCGGGGTTCTCTTCCATTCTTTCCATGATTTCCATGCATTCATGCATGCACGTAGGGAGACATTACCTCCATTGTTGACCTTTGATCATGGACGCGCCTATGAAACCTAAAGACATTTTAAATATCCCAAACTTTTCCCGTGAATCACAATGAACTGTACTTTTCCTGAACCTATACCATGCCTTAATGATTGGCTTTTGCTGCCAACACAATTCCTTGGATGAGCATGGCTTGCTACCATATTTTGTGTCCTTACCTATTTGCAGTAGCTACCTTCACCTGAGCCTGTTGTTGCTTGACTAAGAGAGGGAGTGAAGAGGCGGGTTGTTAGGCCCATGGATTGAAGAAGCAGGTTTTCAGGCCTATGAGAAGCTCTCTCTAGGTGAGAGAGTTTTTTGGGAAAGAAGAATCAGGTTGTCAGGCCTATGAGAAACTCTCTCTAGGTGAGAGATGTTGTTGGGGAAGTGATTTTTCCTAGAGGGAGCTCAATTGCAGCTATAATTCTCTGAGAATTCATGTCTTGCCTATTGTTGAAGCCCTAGAAGGGAAGTGGGGAGGCTGAAGGATTGTTGATAAGAGAAGTGGAACACTTCTTGGGGTGGGACAAGAATGTGGGGAACGAGAGGGTGTAGGTTGTTAGTGTGGGTTGGTTCATAGGGATAAATCCTTCCTATTGACTGTGCAACTTCCTGTTGTCTTAGCCTAGCCTAGGAATCCCTTTACCAGGGTAGAGTTTAGTCCTAGATCAGGGGTGACCGATTGCTGAGAGTGATGAGAAGCATGGTCTAAGGCTGGGAGGTTCATGGAAGGTCTGCACATAGTTGGTGGTCATCTATAAAAATATAAGTACCATTTATATGTTCATTTACATGTTGTGTATTTGTACATGTTTTATATTGAAGAGTATTTCCTGTATATGCTGTATGTGTAGGATTACTATTACTCCACATTAATTTGTGTATTCACATAATGTAATTGTGTGTTAAGTTTTATATGTATGATGTTCTGTAAGAGTTGTGTGGGGCATATCCCAGCAGGTCTATGGATGCGTATGCTACAAAATTAGTATAAAAAATTAGAAAGAGTGGTTCTACAAGGTAGCATGACCTGACCTGGGTGGTCGAGGTTGTTACAATTGTGATTGAATTATTAGAGAGATACTGATACTTATTGATCTTTTCCTCGAGGATAAACACGTCTCCTATCAAGGAGTCATAATTACTTCAATGATTATGTTCAATAGACACAATCCTTAGCAAGGTTGTGATTAACCAATGTAATTTATTAAACCCAATCTCCATCTTGGCCAAAATGTAAAGAATTCCCCAACAGATATTCTTCAGCATTTTGGGGTGACCGACTGCTCAACTATCAATGTTAGAGTAAATGTTGCTGAGACAAGTGAATTTTTCAATTGAATTTCTTGGAGAATTTGTGCACATGTTTTCCTCATGAATATGGAGGAAAACCAAGATTAAGCCAAACTTTTAGTTAGAGGAAAATGAAAAGAATTTAATGAAAAAAAAGAAAAATTTGATGAAAAGTGACTTGAACTGCACACTAGAATAATCGCAACAAGTGATATTTATTGAAGCAATCAAAACAAAACCAAATTTATGCTAAAACTAGAAAACAAATCAACATCTAAGTTATGAAATCATAAAATAAGAAAAAAAAATTATGTTAATCCTATTCCTAACCTAACCTATAATGGACAAACGAAGGCCAGGTGTAGGCGTACTATCAATGAAGCCAATCGAGCAACTCCAAACCTGCAATCACATATTGGTTGAAGGGCAATTGGAGATAATGGAGTAGCGAGGAATGCAAGATTGGAAGAATTGATTCAAACAAGTCTCCACTCAAAGAGTTAAATTTAACGACATTATGATTCATAGTACATGCAAATATGTAATATTCCTCCAACCATGACTCAATTCCATCATAAAATTTACAATTGTCATTATATGATTGTTGGATTAAAATCAACAACGAGATACATACCTGATGAGGCTCATGAATGAAAATTGCATGCAACGTACTTTAGAAGGGAGTCTCAGAGTGGGTGATATTTCTCATCCCAGGGGGAGAAGTAAGACAACATGAACTTAACATAATCATCGATAGAAATTGGAGTGTCTCATTGCCTATGTAGATCTCCCTGGGTTCAAATTTCACGTACTTTGCATGTTGAGAGGAGAGATAATGGTGGATTGTATGACGGAAACATTGATTAAAATATAGCCCTAAATATTCTCCTATGACATTGTAACACCCCATGTTCTGAACCCCCATTTTAAATAATGTATTGTTACAATGTTGAGAGGCGAGGGTGCCCAAACAATTATTAAAAGGGAATTGTGCCCAAAAAATTTAATGTTTTGATCATTATTAATAATAAACACATTGTTGGTTGCTAGATGGAAAAGGACTAGAGTTATAGGGGGCTATGATTCCACAAGAGAGGGGGCTTGAGGGGATAAGTGTTTATTACTATTTTAAGTACCCTTTTGTCTAAGGAAGGGGATCGATTATGTAAGATTCTTAGGGAAGGCCAGGAGGTTCTTGATCCCCTACGAGAGATACTTAAACCCATCCCTAGTCTGATTATGGGGTTGGTCGGGTTGGTCATGGATCATGGGTCGTTGGTCGTTGGTCGCTAGACATTTGACTGATGGCTTGTTCACTGATTTCTTGTGCATTCCTTCATTTCCCTCACGCACTTCCATGCACTCACTTACCCATTCATTGATCCATCCTCATCCGCATATTGGCTTAGGAAAGGGAAATGAAGTATTGAAGAATTAGCCATAGTATGGTGGGTTGTAACGGTCTCTTGTGTGATCCATCCATGACCTGGGCCCTGCATGTCTGAGATGTGTTGGCTTGTGCCCTGTTTTTCTCACAACTATGACTCTTGAGAGTTCCATCTTTGAGATTTCAGACCAGCTGTGATGGAGGCCCCAAAATAAAAGAGAGGGACTACTTGAGGGACTTCATGGCAGATAAGGGTGGAGGTCCATTCTCTTGGGGTGGTATAGGCTGGGTATAAGAGAGCTGGGTTCTTGGATTATTGTGGGTGTTGGGAAACCTATGAGAGATTGAGGGATGACTAGTTTAGGAACCTAAGTAACACTCTGGAACTATCCTTATGGATTCATAGCCCTGTCTCGGGGGTGATGCTGCTGTTGAGATTTGGAACAATAGTGTCTATGGTTGGGTGGAATGTCCTTGGTCTGCAACCAGTTGGTGTCACCTTTTTATAAAGATAAGTGCTATTTGTTGTGATATTATTATCTGTGTATGAATGTATTTCTGTTGTATATTTAATTATTGTTTAATTGAATCTTTAGACTATGCATGCTTGCTGACTACTGTTGTGCATGTTGTTAAAGTATTTTCTTGTATGAATCCTTAAATTTAAAAAATGTATCATAAGAGAAAGAAGACCAAGGGGGGGCTTGAAGGTGGAATGCCTCGGCCTGTGGGTGGCTGGGGATGTTACATAATTGTATCATAGCTTCTGGTTGAAACACCGAGCTGGTATGGGCCAGGTCTGTTGGTCAGAGTCTCGTGGTCGAGATCGAATTCTGACCGTGGAGTTGAAAAGATCAGGAGGAATGGAGTTGCAGAATCTATGCAAGATATAGAATTTCAGAGACCCATTTAATGGGTTCGAAGGATCGTGACCTTCCCCTTCAAATTTAGGAGTGATCGCCACTATAGGATCAGGAGAGATATAGGATCGTTGGATCAGAGGACAAGTGAACAGGGGTCGTCCATTGAAAAGGAAGCAAGGGATAAGGTCACCACAATCAGATCCCATTGGAGAGTGAGATCAACAGACAAGAGGCAATATGGGGAACCAAGTTACACGGGAGATCATTTCCCAAGGAGGTCTCACAATCCAAACCACGGTTTCCCCAAGGGGTTACCTGTCAGCATCAGGAGAATTGCAGGGCAGAAAGTGGGTTACTCCAAACCGTCGATTCGTGCCCCCGCAAATTGAAAGGCATGCAGTGATGTGACATGTTAGGGCTCAAACATAGAAGCTCCATATAGCCGAAGTAGATCCTGACCATCGATCACTAAGAGGTACGTGTCAGAAGATCAGTAACTCTAGAGAAATCTATTAGTGAGGTTTTCAGTTGAGATTTGAAACTTCCAAAGATTGGAGAGCCGGAGAGCTGAAGTAAATCTCGATCATCTGATCATCTGAAATAGATCTCAGTCGCCAGATCGTCCGGGGTAAATCTCAAGCGTCAAATCGCCTGAGGTGAGTCTGGGTCGTCTGATCTAGAAGAGACGTGGTGTAAATCTATATATTTCAGGTGAAGGCCCGAAGTAATCCTCGACCGTCTGATTCAAGAGGACATGCAGAAAACTATCCTGTGCTTCGAGGGTTTTGAAGTTTGAGATTTCTGAAACCCAAAGACCCAAAAGGATCTCAGCCATTGATATGCCGAGAGCCACGCATCACCAGATCGAGGGCTTCAAATAAAATCCAGTGGGGCCAGATAATTTTTTAAATTTTATATTTTCAAAGTCCGAAGACCTGAAGTAATCCTCAATCGTCGAATTAAGGAGGACATGCGGTGCAGATCCGTGGACTCCGGGTGAAGACTCGAAGTGAATCTTAGTCGTCCGATCTAGGAGGACACATGGCGATAGATTGGCCAGTTCAGGAATGCAAATTTTGGGATAATTGGAAGTTTGTTAGCATGGAAACTCCCAAAGTCCCGAAGCCTGAAGAGTCGAAGCGATTCACAGCCGTTGATCTATGGGAGGACACCTGTCGGCAGATCATGAACTCCAGGTAAAAGAGTTCTGGGAGGAGGAAAGAGAGGAAGGTTGAGACTCCCAAAGTGCGGAGTACCAAAGTAGATATGAATCGTTGAGAATGAAAGAGGACGAGGACCGTTGTTCCGGTCCTATTTGAAAAAACTGAAGTCCTGAAGCTCTGGACAAGCAATTTTTCATCTAAGCGCAGGGTCATGGTCATGGTTGTTAGAATGTGCTTGTTTTACCATAGAAAATATTACTATTGTGACCCAGCCATAGGCTGAAGCCACCTTCCGAGCACCTTAACCTTGACAAAGAACCATTTGAGAAGCAAACCCTAGGCTAGATAGTAAAAAAAGGGTGGTGCACCTTTCTCCAAGGATAGCACACCAAGCAAGAGCTGATCAGAGAGTCCAAACCATAACCAAGAGATAGTCCAAGCCAAAAATAAAATATGCTAGATGAAATAGCTGCAATGACAGTTTTCCTCCAAACTTGCACACAAACTGGCCAACTGCAGTGTGCACAAGTGTTGTTTCTACAATTCTGAGAATGCCTACCAAAATGAAGACTGGTCTCCTATATTTATACTAAATCTAGAAAAATTCCTGGGCCGAATTCTCATTCTCAATGCCTATTTGCTTAGTATATAATATTTCCTTTAGCTGAATTCTTCTCTTGAAGGCTAATAACCTAATACAAGTTATCCTCTTGATCCGACTTGTCTTCTAGGGTTATTAGCCAACTAATCAGGGTTTCTTCTTGCTTCCTAGAATATTCTATTCTTATCATGTTTACATGTGGAGGTAAATAACTCCTGCAACTACCACAATATCAACACTCCCTCCTAGATAGAGAGGTATTGAAGGTAATGGACTTGAGCAAAAACATGCCATTCACCTGGTAGCATCAATATAGTCATATAGACTATCTCATGACTAGATCATGAGCACCATCATCACTATTAGTGTGATCAACTACATCATCTCTCGAAACCATACTCCATCTAAGTAATTAGACATGATGATGGATAAGTCACTCACTCCACAGAGTGACATAAGAACCATTCTTATAATCTGGACATATGTCCTAGAAAAATAAATGTCCTGGACCATTTTCCATCTGGGAAATCTCTTTCCATTGACTATCCATCTAGCTGATAATCATTTCCAACACTATTGATAGTCTTCAAGTCAATCAAAACAATATCATTCAATAGAACACAACTGTGTCTATCCATAGTAGTACACAACTACAATCCAGTGGTACACTACCACACCAAGTAGCACACAGATACTTGATCAGTGACACATAGTCACAATCAATGGAACACATCCACCACAGTAGAATACATGTACTATCTAGAGACATATAGTCTC
>JZKD02S2111072.1:28682-47384 GCA_000966675.3 Picea glauca
CGATTTGAAGGAAAATTGTAGGTTAATTTCATTTATGCATAGATGTAGAATTTTCTAGATTTAAGACCCAACAGGTTTTAAACTATAATGGAAGACAAACAATCTCATTTATCTTAATAGGACTTCTAGAAAAATAAATAGGAACTAAAGGAACAAATCAATTCTTTAAACAAGGATTCTCGAAACGAATTGTTAGAAGGGTGAAAAACCGATGAGCTCAGTAAATAGAAATACGAAAACCCTTTTTCATGAATATTCACAGTTTGATAAGTTTGAAATATGATAACTGTATTAACGAGTAATAAATAATTCAGATAATATTGAAGTAAAGAAAATGATAGTTTTCTATTGACTACAATGAAGTTTTATGAATACAATAATTAGGAAGGTAACAAAACAAAATTTTGTGAAAACATATTTTTGGAAGTATACAGGATGATATGCCTTCTTTATAAACAGTATAGGCAACATAAAGAACCATAATACCATTAAAATTGGATTCAAATTTGCTAACCCTGGTATTTTCAAATACAAGTATACAAAAGAAATAATCCGGCGATAAAACCCTTGAAAGTTGGTAATACAAATCCTTTCATACCAAAATAAAAATGTGTCCAACCTTGTGCATTACTGTGTTCTCTTCCAACAAAGATATATAGACATAAAAACAAGATTACCCTTAACCAATTGATACAGGAAATTAGGACAAAACTTCACATATTAAAGAAAAAATGGAATGGAATCGTGGCCTTTATTCCTAGAACCGGGAAGGCTAAGTCTGAGAGTTACTGGGCAAGGAACCCAAATACCTTTTGCACGAAGGATAGGAACTGACATCCAGAATTATGTGCGGTCAAAATCTCTGCAAAGAATTATCATTTAAAACATTAGTAAAATATATGAAAGTAAAGTGAACGAAAATTTCAACAGAATGATAAATGATAGAAACAATGTATTCCAGAGTGGCACTCAACTTATGACATGAAGACCCTTGTCATTTCCTTGTCGCATTCTGGTTGGATAGACATCCAGGCCAAGGGGAGGGTGGTTCAAGGACTTCTTGATGGGTACCATCGCATCAACAAGGTCCCATCATTAGTGTTGGCACCAAATCATATAATCAATTTCATACAAAATGAAATAATCAACAATGCTAACATTTAACATACAAATTGTATAAGACATGCCATGCGAGCAAGCTGAAGACATAGTGTAAATGTTACACAAAGAACAGAGGCTATATCTAAATGTTGAGTTTAAACCCTTCCTGAACCAACTATCTAAATTGCAAAGAGTACTTATAAATCAACAATAAATACAGATTTAGCCTTCTACTGAATCCAAATGGCATATATTAACCGTAGACAACGATAATGACAAGAATCCCTAAAAACTCAAACATTGTATGTCGTGGGAATTTTTAATAAACTGTTCAGAAAACACAGGAGTCACCTTTTTAATTGTACTAGATAGGAATGAATTAGCCATTAAGGAAGCATTATATTCATAAGGATCAACTAAGGGCCTGGTAAAAATTACAGAAGGGTGGATTCACCATTTACAAAGAGAAAAAAAGAAAAACAATATAATATGTTGTACATAGTGTGAAATTTCAACCATAGACTAAACCTCACATAGCCTCTCAAAGGTTCAACATCAGGTCTCGACACACATCAACAGAAAGACTGTGGTGAATAATGATAACAGGGAATAATGAAACCCTAAGTTTGAAACACATATGAGAACTAATGCAAGTGTAACCCTTTGAAAGAGAAAACAAACAAGGGGAACGAGACGCCGAGACATCTCAGGAAGATGGAGAAAAAAACCATAGTAAACATCTACTTATCTAGAAATGGGAACAACCCAGGGAAGTCACAAAGAATAACGACAATGGGAGTTTCAATTAAAGAAAAATAAGATTTTAATCTGAGGGTCCTTCCACTGTAATAAAAACCCAAGCCTTCATTTAATAACCAGACTATAGTGGTAACGTAAGCTTATCAGGGAGGTGAATAACGACGATTGTTCCACCGGGTAACATCCTCCAAATCGAAAACCTTTACTGTTGATAAAATAACATGGAAAACCATTTGGAGGGCTTCACAATGACAAGATAAAACTCGCTTAACCCTAAGAGAATCTCTTAGTATGCCATTTAAATGCTGAGGATACAAAGGGTGGTCTGGCCATGTGATGAGGGTGAGTTGGTGCGATTATATTGGAGGAAGGGTCAGATTAAATCCATCGAAACCCGTACCCACAAGGCCTCCATTAATGGAAGGTGCATAGATTTAACTTCTTCTGACAAGTGAGCCATTCATCCCATGTCAAGAAAAAAACGTAGTTAGTTTAGTCCCTTCATGGCACGACCAGTTGGGGCACGTCCAGTCCAACTGCTTCCTTGCAATTAACACATCATTCAATTGAATACTTCATTGGAATATAATTTAGTGAAGATGGATTTAAATGAGGATTAGTGTGGGATTTCGTTACCCGAACCCTTTAGGCAAATGGTGACTGGAATATCAGTAACCACGGATATCTCATAAAGGAACCCACTTAATTATTTGGGCTATACGAATGATGCCAAGTATCATATATTAAGTCACTTATAATCTACTAAGGGGTACAACCTGACCCCGTTACTTTAATATAGTATATGAATTTTATTCCAAAATCAAGTGAGATAGTCTTGTGCGCAAGCATAAAAAACTCATGTGTAAAGGAGATATTAGGACTATAAGTCCTAAGTCCAAATTACTGTGTGTGTGTGTGTGTGTGTGTGTGTGTGTGTTAGTGTTTTTGAGACTGAAGGGAATTGTAAGTTTTCTGTTCCAAGTAAGTTAGACCGATGTCGATTTGTCATCGTGTGGTAGTCAGAACATAAGAATTATAACAGGAATGTAGATTCCCTCCTCTTAACTCCGAATCTATTAAATTAAATTGGAGATTATTGTCCCATAGAAAAACAAATTATGACAAATTTGAGGTACATTACATATGGTATCAGAGAAAAGGTTATAGCACTTGGACCTTGAACAGGGAAAAATTAATTAATTAGCACATATTTTTGTCTATGTAAAACTAACAAACCATTACTGTTACAAACATAAATATATTTTATGTTTTGTGTTAATCATGGCAGTCAAGGATGACGCCGAAATCATACTTGCTGGGAATCCTGAACAAATACCTCCTGAATATCCGAGACATAATAGTGACAGAAACTCACCTACTGAAGTTCTGGAAATGATGAGGAATCTCATTTTTGAACTATAGGTTTTCAAAGAAGACAATGAGAAGCTGAAGAAGGCATAACAATAACATAAGGAAATAAATGAAGTCTTGCTGCGAAGTATAGTGACAAAGAAAACCCCAAAGGATGACAACCAAGAAGAAGAGGTCAGTAAAAGGGCCTCCAAGAATTCTGGTCCTGAATAAGAAAGAGGGGATAACTCATCTGAAGGTACACCTTCAGCTAAAGATAAAACAAAAAATGACAAAAAGAAAATAGGTAGATCACCTTGAGGGACAATTTAAGAAAATAAAACCAGCTACCTTTGATGGGGAATCCAGAACAAGAGAGGATGTTGAAGCATGGTTATTAGACATCAAGAAGTATTTCCAAATATACAACTATTCCAACAATATGAAGGTTAGAATGACCATCTATAATCTGGAAGGAAAAGCCAGCATTTGGTGGCAAGGCCTGAAATTGGCCAAGGGCCTAAAGGAGAAATAGATGGAATGGTCAGACTTTAATAAATACTTTAAGAAATAGTACATATCTGAAATTTACTATGAAATAAAAAAGAAAGAATTTTATGAGCTACGACTTGGTCAAATGGCTATGGAAGATCTGAAAAATAAATTCCTGGAATTACTAAGGTTTGTACCTTATATCCGGGAGGATAAAGTGAAAATCCAGTGGTTCCTAAGCTGTTTAGCATATTCCTACAAGGACAAAATCGGATTTGATAATCCCAAGTCCTTGAGCGAAGTATTCAGGAAAGCCCAAATGTGTTACGACCAATACAAACAACGAACATAATTTCCCAAGGCTTGGAAATACAAGAAACAAGACCGAATGAACCAACAAAAGAAGGGATACCAACCAGCTCCCTATTGGAACATAGCAAAAATCTTTCCAAGGAAATATTTTCACTCCAACAATCCAAACACACAAGGAGGCGATAAACTGGTAAATCCGGGAACAAAGAAGTTTGTGGACATCCCCCATGAACTGTTAAAATGTTGGGAATGTGGAGAACCTCATCTAAGGAGGAACTTTCCATGTTTGATTTCAGCAAATAGAACTACTGTTCACAATTTACAGGAAGGCTCTACAGTAGGAGATGTAGGTAGAAGATTACATCGGATCAACGCAACCGTGGATGGTCGGCAAGCTGACCACCAGTCCTCTGTGGTGGAAATTGAAGGTAAAATCAATAACACTCGAATTTATTTTTTAATTGATTCGGGAGATACATTAAGTTATATCACTCCTGGTATAGTGGAGTCAAATAAACTTAAGAAAACAAGACACACAAAATCTTGGTTGGTACAACTAGCAATAGGAACAAAAAGAAAAGTTATTGACTTTATTTCTGATTATGAGTTCAGTTTAGGCAGCCAACACATAAAGACAAATCTGAACATTATACCGCTAGGATCTTATGATGTAATTATCAGAATGGATTGGTTAGAAAAGCATAAATAAGTACTAGATTGTTATTAAAAATCACTTAAGTATAAAGACGAAAATGACGCTGCTAGGACAATTCAAGGTATACAAAAACCAGTATCAGTTAGACAGATTTCAGCAATGCAATTCAAGAAATGCATGAGAAGGGTTGTCAAGTTTATTCCATCCATGTAACAAACCTGTTAGAAAAATAAAATAAACCCAACTTGGAAGATTTTGTCGTGTTGCATGATTTCAAAGATGTGTTTGTTGATGAGATAATTAAATTACCCCCACAGAAGGAGATAAAATTTTCTATCGACCTACTACCTGGTTCAACCCCTATCTCGAAAGCACCTTACCGAATGAGTTTTCCAGAATTAACAGAACTAAAAATTCAACTACATGAATTATTGGACAAAGAATATATCAGATCAAGTGTTTCACCATGGGGAGCACCAGTCCTCTTTGTGAAAAAGAAAGACGACACTCTAATATTATGCATCGATTATAGAAAATTAAACAAAATGATTATTAAGAACAAGTACCCCTTACCTAGGATAAATTATCTATTCGATCAAATAGGTGGGGCAAAGATTTTATCGAAATTGGATTTACGATCTAGTTATCACCAGGTTAGGATAAAAGATGAGGACATAAGTAAAACAACTTTTCAAATGAGATATGGACATAACGAATTTGTGGTTATACCTTTCGGACTCACTAACGTGCCAACCACGTTTATGTGTTTAATGAACAATATTTTCAGTCAGTACTTGGACAAGTTCGTGTTAGTATTTATTGACGACATTCTAGTATATTCTAAAATAGAGGAAGAACATGAAGAACACTTAAGGATAGTGTTGCAAACTTTAAGAAAGCACAAACTATATGCTAAATTCGATAAGTATGATTTTTATCAGAAGAAAATACAATATCTAGGACATGTAATATCTATAGAGGGAATTGTAGTCGATCCTGAGAAAATAAGAGCCATCATGGAGTAGTCGATTCCTAAGGACATGGAAAACATCCGTTTGTTCATGGGAATCATTGGATATTACCGCAGATTTATAGAGGGATTTTCCAAAATTGCATACCCTATCACATCACTACAAGAGAAGGGAACCAAGTTTAACTGGTCACAAAAATGTCAAGACTGTTTTAATAAGTTAAAGGAATTGTTAACAACTGCACCCGTTTTAAAGGTAGCAGATCCAGACAAAGACTTCACCGTCTGTGTAGATGCGAGTAAATAAGGACTAGGTGGTGTCCTAACCCAATAAGGGTATGTTATTTGTTATGAGTCCCGAAAACTAAAGGAACATGAATGAAACTAAATCACTCATGAATTAGAGTTGGAAGCTGTAATACACACCTTAAATATGTGGTGACACTACATAATGGGTAGAAAGTTTATGTTATTGATTGACAATAGCGGTGTGAAATTTTTGTTTAGTCAACCAGACCTTAATGCAAGGCAAGCAATATAGCTAGCCTTCTTGAGTGAATTTGACTTTGAGGTAAGACATATCAAGGGTAAGGAAATTAAAGTAGTTGATTCTTTAAGCAAAAGAGATCATGGGTTGTTTGAAATAAACATTAGCAGGGAAGAAATCGATCTTGAATAGAGGATAAAGACTGCAGGTAATAACGACGAAAATTACACTCAAACAGCGACAAAATTACATAACACTACAAGAAATTCAGACAAAATAGATTTGAGTGTGGACAAAAATTGTCTACTATGATTCAAAAGCAGACTATACATACTAGATTTGGTTGAGTTAAAGTTAACAGTTTTGGATGAAGTTCATAAGAAACCATATTCTGGTCATCCAGGATACCAGAAAATGATAACAACACTAAGAAATTTATTTTATTGGCCCAATATGAAGGGCGAAACAACATAATACTTAGCTAAGTGTCAAGATTGTCAGCAGGTAAAATCCAAACACCAACATCCAACCGACCTGTTGTAGCCCTTACCTGTGCCAGAATGGAAATGGGAGACTATATCACTAGACTTTATTACAGGTTTGCCTAAAACTCAGAAACATAATGATTCAATTATGGTGGTAATTGATAAACTTAGTAAGTCTGAACACTTTATTCCTGTAAATTCTACTTTTAAAGATATTAACATTGTTGAAATATTCATGAAAGCAATTTTGAGATTGCATGGTATTCCTAAAATGGTGATTTCGGATAGAGACGTAAAATTTACATTTTCTTTTTGGAAAGAATTGTCTGCAGGGTTAAATACTAACTTGAATTTCAGTACGAGTTATCATCCACAAATGGATGGAAATACTGAACAAACAAACCAAATCGCAGAAGATATTCTCCGCATGTATGTAAGAACAAAACCAAGAAAGTGAGAAGACTACCTGCACTTGGTAGAATTGGCATACAACAATAGATACCAAACTTCGGCTAGCCCTTTCGAGGTACTGTATGACAGAAAGTGTACGAATCCAATTAGCTGGGAAAACCTAGTTGATAGAATAATGGTTGGACTTGAGATGCTCTAAGAAATGGAAAGCATGGTAAGGAAAGTACAACAGAACTTGAAAGAGGCATAGGACAGACATAAAATTTATGTGGACCAGAAAAGAAGACACTTGGAATTTCAAGTGGGAGACCATGCCTATTTAAAAGTCAAATCCTAGAAAAGTTCACTAAAGCTAGGAAGCTATGCCAAGTTGGCACCCAGGTTTTGTGGGCCTTTCGATATCTTAGCTCGAATTGGACCCGTAGCATACCAACTTGCACTTCATGCCAATTTAAAAATTCATAATGTATTTCATGTTTCGTTGTTAAAAAATTATGTTCATGACCCTACTCATATGATCGATTGGAACTTGCTATAGGTGGAACCAAAACGTGAGTTCCAAGAAGAACCTCTGTGCATTATGGATAGGAGAGAAATAACACTTCGGAACAGAGTCGTCGCCTAGGTAAAAGTGCAATGGAAGAACTTTATCCTTGAGGAGTCCACTTGGGAGTTGGAGGGAGATTTGCAAAAATATCATCCAATCTTATTCCAAGAAAGGAACAAACACTGAGGAAAGTGTTTTACTTAAGGGGGAAAGGACGTAACATCCCCAAAAATAAATTATTTTTGAATTTGAAATTTCTTAGGAAATTATTTCGTTTTTGGTAAATTCGAAATTGGAATTTTTTTTCCATTTATGGAAATTCTGAATTCCGAATTTATTTAATTCTAATTGATGATTATGATTGTTGGGCAGAGATTTCATTTGACCCAACTAACTATTTGACTATGCCACTTTTATGAAACAAAATATTTTATAATTATTATTGAAGGACAAATGGAACAACCATGTTAAAAATTAGCTGACCATGACTCCATGAGTGGGGAACATGTTGGAACTACCTTAGGGTTGATTGTTACAAGTGGAAAATCTTGAATTTTCCATTGGCAACCCCTGAAAATCACATATTTGGAAAGGTGCTAAAATTCCCAAGGGGGAAAAGACCTAGGCACTTTTGCTTTTGGATATATAGCATATGTGAGGAGGCAGGACACTGCCTAGTATGCTGGGGAAAACTATTTATCTCTTGTTGTTATGAACACTGATTTCTGAGTGTGAGGCAAGGAGAAGTTGTTGAGAATAAAGGACTATTGTTGAGGTGGAGTTCTGAGTTTTCCCTCATGGATTCATGGTCGGGATAGGGGGTGAATGGAACAAGTGACTTTGGATATTCTGTTCTAAGGTTGGGAGGAACGTGGTTGTTCCCTTTGTTTTTCAGCGAACTGGTTCAGATATGTTCATCTACCCTTTTCTGGTTATATATATCTTGTTTTAAATGATTGTCAGAATGCATCTATATATTTATGGGTAAATTATTTCTGATGAATTTCCTTTTAATTAAGGGTCTCTTGGATGTAAATGACTGAAAGAGTATATCTAGCATAATACTGGGTGATTTATGGCTGAAATTTAAACTACGAATGGTTAGGAACAAACGTAGGATAAACCCCTTGCCAGTTTAAAGTTATGCTTCGATTGAAAACTGCCTCTATACCTAAATTTCAAGTAGAATCAAAATGGTGTGAGCATGCTGGAATGTTCCTAGTTAAAGAATAAAGTCAGTCCGAATCTATTTTCGGATAATACAAATCCTATGTTTATATAAATGCAAGAATAGAAAGTTAGTATATGCTTGTATCTTACTGTAAAAAGAATACACAATGTAATAACACTACCATTATATTGATGCATGACGAAAATGAATATTCGTATAGAATAATAGGTGTGTGATGTTCTAACTCGACTTCGTCGAGATTCGATTTGAAGGAAAATTGTAGGTTAATTTCATTTATGCATGGTTGTATAATTTTCTGGATTTCAGACCCAACATGTGTTAAACTATAATGGAAGACAAACAATCTCATTTATCTTAATAGGACTTTCGGAAAAATAAATAGGAACTAAAGGAACAAATCAAGTCTTTAAAAAAGGATTCTGGAAATGAATTGTTAGAAGAGCGAAAAACCGATGAACTTAGTAAATAGAAATATGAAAACCCCTTTTCATGAATATTCAGAGTTTGATAAGTTTGAAATATGATAATTGTATTAACGAGTAATAAATCATTCAGATAATATTGAAGTAAAGAAAACAATAGTTTTCTATTGACTACAATGAAGTTTTCTGAATACAATAATTAGGAAGGTAACAAAACAAAATTTTGGGAAAACATATTTCTGGAAGTATACAAGCTGATATGCCTTCTTTATGAACAGTATAGTCAACATATAGAACCATAATACCATTAATATTAGATTCAAATTTTCTAACCCTGGTATTTTCAAATACAAGTATACAAGAGAAAGAATCCGATGATAAAACCCTTGAAATTTGGTAATAAAAATCCTTTCAGACCAAAATCAAAATGTGTCCAACCTCCCGCATTACTGTTTTCTCTTCCAACAGAGAGATATCGACATAAAAATATGATTACCCTTAACCAACCGATACAAGAAATCGGGACAAAACTTCACATATTAATGAAAAACTGGAATGGAATTGTGGCCTTCATTCCTAGAACCAGGAAGGGTAAGTCTGAGAGTTACTAGGCACAGAACCCAAATACCTTTTGCATGAAGGATAGGAACCAACACCTGGAATTATGCGCAGTCGAAATCTCTGCAAATAATTATCATTTAAAATATTAGTAAAATATATGAAAGTAAAGTGAACGAAAATTTCAACAAAATGATAAATGATAGCAAAAATGTATTCGAGAGTGGCACTCAACTTATGACATGAAGACTTGAAGACGTCCAGGTCAATGGGATGGTGGTCCAAGGAATTCCTTATGGGTACCCTTGCATCAAAAGGGTCCCATCATTAGTGTTTTTACCAAAATCATATAATCAATTGATTACAAAATGAAATAATCAACAATGCTAACATTTAACATACAAATTGTATAAGACATGCCATGCGAGCAGGCCAAAGAGATAGTGTGAATGTTACACACAAAAAATAGGCTATATCTAAATGTTGAGTTTAAACCCTTCTTGAAATGACTGTTTAAATTGCAGAGAGTAATTATAAATAAACAATAAATATAGAGTTAACCTTCTACTGAATCCAAATGGAATATATTAACCGCAAACAACGATAATGACAAGAATCCTGACAAACTCAAACATTGTATGTCGTGGGGATTTTTAATAAACTGTCCGGAAAACACATGAGTCATATTTTTAATTGTACCAGACATGAATGAATTATCCATTAAGGAAGCATTATATTCGTAAGGACCAGCTAAGGGTCTGATAAAAATTACAGAAGGTTGTATTCACCTTTTACAAAGAGAAAGAAAGAAATACAATATAATATGTTGTACACAGTGTGAACTTTCAACCACAGACTAAACCCTGGTAGCCTCTCAAAGGTTCAACATCAGGTCTCGACACACATCAACAGAAATACCATGGTGAATAATGATAACAGGGAATAATGAAACCTTAAGTTTCAAACACACACGAGAACTAACACAGGTGTAACCCTTTGAAAGAGAATAGGAACAAGGGGAATGGGATGCTGATACCTCTCAGGAATATGGAGAACAAAACCATAGTTAAAATATACTAATCCATTAATGGGAACAACCCAGGGGAGTTACAAGGAATAAGGACAACGAGAGCTTCAATTAAATACAAATAAGATTTTAATCTGAGGGTCCTTCCACTGTAATAAAAACCCGAGCCTTCATTTAATAACCAGGCTATAGTGGTAACATAATATTACCAGGGAGGCGAATAGCAACAAATGTTCCATTGGGTAACGTCCTCCAAATCGACAGCCTTCACTGTTGAGAAAATAACACGTAGGGCCATTTAGAGGGCTTATCAATGACAAGAGAAAACTGGCTTAACCCTAAGAGAAGCTCTTAGTATGATGTTTAAATGCTAAGGGTACAAAGGGTGGTCCACCCATGTGATGAGGCCAAGTTGGTGTGATTAGATTGGATGAAGGTTCAGATTAAATCCATCGAAACCCGCACCCATAGGACCTCCATTAATGGCAGGTGCAGAGCTCTAACTTCTTCTGACAAGTGAGCCATTCGTTCCATGTCAAGAAAAATGCGTAGTTAGTTTAGTCCCTTCGTGACACGACCAGTTGGGGCACGTCCACTCCAACTGTTTCCTTGAAGTTGACACATCGTTCAAGTGAATACTTCGTTGGAATATCATTTAGTTAAGATGGAGTAAAATGAGGATTAGTGTGGGATTTCGTTACCTGAACCCTTTAGGAAAATGGTGACTGGAATATCAATAACCATGAATATCTCATAAAGGAACCCGCTTAATGATTTGGGATATACCAATGATGCCAATTATCGTATATTAAGTCACTTATACTCTACTAGGGGGTACAACCCAACCCCCTTACTTTAATATGGTATATGATTTTTATTCCAAAATTAAGTGAGATAGTCTTGCATGCAAGCATAAAAAAATCATGTGTAAAGAAGAGATTAGGACTATAAGTCCTAACTCCAAATTACTATATATATATTAGTGGTTTTGAGACCAAATGGAATTGTAAGTTTTATGTTCCAAGTAAGTTAGACTGGTGTCGAATTGTCATCATGTGGTAGTCATAACATAAGAATTATAACATGAATGTAGATTCCCTCATCTTAACTCCAAATATATTAAATGAAATTGGAGATTAATGTCCCATAGAAAAAAAAAATTATGACAAATTTGAGGTACATTACAGTCCACCACACACTCTGGTCAGTATTGGTAGCATTCACCATGAAATCAAGAAGGTTAAATTCCTCGATTTCTTTGGTGCCTTGGACGACGCAGCTGCTGAGGCATGGTTGGAGAATATGGCGATGTGATTTTCACATTGAGACTATACCTACAACATGAAGGTCTGCATGGTGGTATTTCAACTAAAGGGGAGTGCTCTTCTATGGTGGAAGATGCTCCTGCCACAATTGAACATGGCCTTTGAAGACGTGTCATGGGAACTGTTCGAGGAACGGTTCTGAGAGAGGTACCTATCAGAAGAATTCATTGAGCATTAGCTCAATGAGTTCAACATCTTGCGATAGGGTGGTCGTACGGTGCCCGAGTACGAGGCCCATTTTATGAAGTTGCTTCAGTATGCTCCTCACCTTAATACCGAGAAAATTAAGGTCAACAAGTTCTTGTTTGGTCTTAATGTCTGTTATAGAAAGATTTGCCTCACAATTGCTATCTTGCACAGAGGGCCTTTTTCCATTTCCTTATGCAGACTTATCATCCCTTTTTGATAAATCCATAGCTAAAAATAAACATTTTTACACATATATGCAGCCTATCAACTATACAACAACCATATATGCAGGTTGCTCCACGAAAACCTGCGTACATCGGGATTTGTGACAGAAAATACAAAAATGGATTCGGGTTTCCATGTCACGACAAGAGATATCTGATCCTTGGCCTTCTATATACTGGAAATGTTCTGACTTGGCCCTTCAGTTACATTTTGAAGGCTATAAGAGCACATTTTTGAGCTATGGAAAAGAGGAGAAAGCATTCAACTTTGAGAGCAAAGTTACTCTGGAGAAATTACTTCATATTGAGTCTGCATCCCTTTGTCCCTCAAGTCTAAACACAGTGTTCAACCCCCAAGCTCTTTCCCTATTGTTGAGAGAACCTCATTGTCTCTCTCTTTTGAGCTTGCCCTTGGTGGAGGATTGAAGTGGTGGAGACCCAGTTGGAAGGAACTTGGTTCCTTGGTTTTGAACTGTGCCAACATGAAAGTCTATAATGTTGACACTTCTATTGATCAATTATTAATAGAAATACTCCTTTCCCATCCTATTGGTATCGTGCAAATATATGATTATTATCCATGGGAATGTTTGTAAGGTTTATTAATGGATTATGCTATTTGATGTGCTAACCCTTTTACATTATCACTATATACTTTTTTTTCTTTCTTGTTGAGAACTTATTGCAGGTACAAAGATTTGGTTCGAAGGGCTCAACGGTGGAACATCATCAAACGTTGGATCGAGGTAGGCCTCTTTCTTATCTTGCACATTAGTTTATATAGCATACAATGGAATTGAGTTGATTTCTRCAGTCATACTTGTCTGTTGTGGTTTACCCTTAGCCATAGATATTTTTTCCCTCATAACATAAATGGCAACTCCACTGGGGAGAGATCTTCCTTCCAAGGGTTGAATTACTTTTTCTTCTTGCATTGCTCATTTTCCTTTGTGTTTCTTGTCGTATCACTACTTGGAAGATTTTGTTCACTCTGAGTCTGATTTTTCAACATTTTTTCTCTTGCCCGGCCTTGTTTTAAAGCATGTACTCTCTGTTTTCCTTGATAGTTGCGTACACACGTGTTCTGCCTCTCTGCAAGTTGTGTATATACACACTCTTCTCCTGAACAGTTGTGTATACAACTTTTCCTTGTTTTCTTGGTTTAGTGACTGTTGGGTGAGTTTTGATGTTTGTCGAGCCTTCTTTGGTCTTTGTAGTTCCTGTTGAGCTTCTCTCGGTTGACAAGAAGCTTGTTGGGAGTTGAATTTATGGGCGTAGTATTTCTCATTGTTTTTCATTTTTTGGTTTTTCCTTGAACCCTGGGCTGTTTGCTTGGCTGCTTGGTAATTTGATCGAGTTATTTCGTTTATACACAGTAGAATTTATATATCAGGTTTCTTTTCAGTCCATGCATTTTCTCTTTAATACATTGAAAATACAAAAAAATAGGCATTTTGCATTGGTTAACATTTTTGTCTTTGAACCTTTATCATTATCTTAGTACATTTAGCGAAAGACTGCATTTTATTTCTGAATTGCAGAGTTGAAATTGAAAATTGCACTTTTTTTATTAGCATATCATTCATTGAAAAGTTAAAGGTATACTTTGCATTATATTCATATTTATATTTTGCAGAGTCATAACATCATGAGTTTCGCTTCCATACCCTTTTGAGTAATCTCAACCAATAAAATCTATTCTTTAAAATAAAATTGATTAGTCACGATTTTATTTTTAGGGTGCACAAACTAGCCTAGGATTTAGTGCCTTCGAATAGGATTTTGTGAGTAAACTTCTCCAGGTAAATTAATTCAACATATGTGTCTAAGACAGGGAGTTGAGAAGTCCATTGTATAATTGGTAATATCAGGAGGCTCTGCTCACATCGGAGTTAATCATGAGGTCATGCAAAGTTAGTTGAAGGGATAACCCCTGGATACTTGCCTAGTGTCAGAGATATTTCTGTAAATTTATTCGTATTTGGGGATCTTGCTAGTACCCATACCTCTGTGAAAGGCGGTGCTTTCAAGGTTTATGGCTTTTCTACCCTACCCATATGGTGATCCAGACTTATGACTGCTCGCCTATGCATCAATTATATAGTGGTTTATTAGTTTCTCGACTTAGGTACCGCATAGGTTACTTGCAGGGGTTATTCTGCTTATATCCTGGCTCATATAGAGGTTGGACAACAAACAACCTTTATAGAGGATTACCTCTCCAGGGGGATCTGAACGACTAGTTGTTAAGCCCACGAGGGCCTCTATAACTAATTCTGTTACCTCCAAACTTTAGCAGGGAGTCTCAAGTCCCTCTTGGACGAGGCATACTTTCTTTAGCAAGGGAGGCCACTCAGCCACTTTAACCCATTTGCATGCATATTGGCCATTTGACTTTGTGGTATTCTCTTTGACTACTAGTTGACCTTAGGAGTCTATTTTGGGTTTTTTAATCATGGATAGTGGATTTTCTTTTTCTCCCTCATTTACTGCTACCCACCCAATGATGCCTACTCATTTCATGGGGATGAATCCTTCCACTTTTTACAATAGCATGTAGAACTACAACACTCAATCCACGCCTTGGGTCTCTAGTAATTTTTCTATTGATATGTTGTCACCCATGCAATCCTCTCCCTGGTCCACATATATGAATCCTAGCATGGGATCTGGGGGCATCATGGCTCTGATGCCTACTACTTCATTTGATATGAGTTGTGTCCCCATGGGAGGTTGGAATCTCTTCTAGGAGCCAGTGCTCAGATAGGTTCCTTTCCCACTAATTATGCATCACCCATGCATCTATCACCCACCATGTTAGTTCCTTTGAACATTCTTCCCATGACTGGACCTTAGATGCCTCTAGGTATTTCATACGAAGAAAACCAATTTTACGGTTCGGGCTATCCTATTTACGAGACCGCTTCACAAAGGGGAAACATATATCATCACTCAAATAATTCTTATCCGACCTCGGTCCCTTCATAGGTCTCAATGTTGATTCCTGTACAAAATTCTCCAGAACATTTTAGTGCAAGCTACCACCCTTCTAGGCAGGGATGAGGAGTACACTGGGATTCTTCCTGGCTTGCAATGTTTCAGAATGAATATTTCCTTGGACCTTGGAATCAAATACCACCATCTATTTCTAGCCCAGTCACTGTCAATCACACTGGTGTTCCATCCCCAACCTCTTCCAGTCATGTCGAAGATGGGTCAACATTTTCTACAAATTATGTCGACAACTCGCACCCAACCTCTGCTAATTATGTTGGGGGCACCATCCTTTTCACTTCGAATCATAGTCGTGTCACATCTCTGGTCTCTGTTCATCATTCAGGAGATGACTCTCTTTCCCCTGCCAATTACATCGAGAAGCCTAGATGTCTCAGACGTAAGACTAAATTCCTTTGCAGGACTTGTGAAGGAAATCACCTTACTCATTTGTGTCCAGTTACTGCTGAGATACCAGAAGCGTGGGGCTCACCCAAGAGCCCTTCTAATTCTGAGACATCCCTGGTTTCTCCTCACACTACTTCTCCTTTAATCGCCTCAGTGGTCCCACCACCACAATCCCCTTCTGACATCGCCTCCTTTTTCGAAAGTGAAGCACCTCCTGCCCCCGTTACTATGCATCCTCTTCAACCTAGAATTGAATAAGTTGCGACACTAGTGCAATATTTGGTCAACCCTACTCTCCTTGAAGAGAGTGATGCGCCTCTTAGTCATGTCATCAAAATTCCTAACTCTACTCCTTTTGAACAAGAGAGATTTATTCTTCCCCCCAATGCTCTTTATCCAAGTCCTAACAAAGTTCCCTTCGATTGGGGCATCCCATACCCCCACCTATGTCTTTTCCATTAAGAGACATTATTCGAACCATCACAAAAACTGTATCCTCCATCAACACTTTCTCCTTCTCGACTTGGAGAACTTTGAGTTTTCCCAAGATTTTTTCAGCGATCCATGAGATACTGACTTTTCGTAGAAGACTGAGATGGGAGCCTTAGCCTCCCCCTTTACATGTTGATTAAGACACTAAAAACGAGTCTTAGTTAATCTCTTTTCCGACTCGTCTAAAAATTGAAAACATTGCCGAGTGATTTTTCCCTTTCACACTTGTTAAAATGGATTTGAAAGGTCATGAGTCTTAGTTAAGCTCTTTTCAGACTCAGTATAAAAAATGGAAAATATTGCCGAGTGAACTTGTCATTTTCACATCGTAAATTGGATTTGAAAAGACATCTATTTGTCACAAGTTTGCCCCTTTTTCACACCAAATAAACTACAAGACATAAAAAATGATTTTTTTGGCGTTAAGTTGTGATTGCATCTCATGCCCTCACTTGCAGTATTGAGCCTTTAGCCAGTTCTCACTTTGCGTTATAAACCGTTGCCTAAGAAGTTTTGCACCCTGAACCAAGCAGATCCTTGTTTATATCCTTTGCAATTTCACACCCTATACCCTGGAGGAAACATCACCCCAAGTTTTCATTTCCTGCATGGATTTCCTTGCATTAAGAATAGGTACGTTCCACTGCTAGAACTAGTTTTTATTACTTTTGACACTCGTTTCCTCCTCTGTATCATAGCATTCATTTGTTATGAAAAAAAATAAAATACGGAAGATAAGGGAGTACTATATTATAATTGGCAGCAGNATGTTCTGATTCCTTCCTTTCTGAGCAGGAATCCTTAACCTAGTTTCTGGCTAGCCTCATAAAATCATCACACAAGTTGCTAATAAAAAGAATTATGAATTTCATTCAATAAACTAAGACAGAGTTCAGTAGTGTTTCAGCAAAGTGAAATTCATTAAAAGTAGTGTTTCAGCAGACAAAAGTTAATCAATTCATAAACAGATATTGAACTAGCACACTTCTAAAACTAACGGGTGAATCTTGTGATGAAGGTGGGCCCTCCCTTCTCACAAGATTCCCCTGGAACGAAAAAGCTAGAAAAGGATACTCAAAGCAGTCTTTTATTCATTTGTCAAAATATCATATTACAGTCTGAGAAAAATGAAGTACGTCCCTCTCTCTGAAGATTTTCAATACATAAAAACTTGGCCTCTTGAATGATGATTTCCTCCTCCTTAAAAGAGGGAACCCCTTCGATATAATTGATCAAGAATTGCAATGTGTGTCTGAGTCCTATATTTAGTTGGATCTACTTTCTAAACCAGAATCAAATGTCCTAGTCTCACGCAACCAAATTCTATTACAGGAGTTGAATGAGGTATTGTTGTTACGGCTGGTGTAACAGCTTCTTCTCATTGCTACTGATGTTGTTTCAACATCACAATTCACGGGTTGTTCAGCCATGTGAATTGCGCTCTTGATTGTGTCGGCATTATTATGTGGGAGAGACGGTTGGTTCTTTGTTGACCGCTGACTGTAACGGCTTCCTTGTGTTTCAGCATCGTCGGTCCTGGCGGTTTCCTCTGTGTTTCATCATCTGCAACTCTGGACTGTGTAACAGCTCCGTGTTTTAGCATCTGTGACCTCGGACTGTACAACAACTCTGTGTTTCAGCATCTGCGACCTTAGACTGTACAACAGCTCTGAGTTTCAGCATCAGTTCTGTGTTTCAGCAACAATGACCTTGGACTGTGTGACAGTTCTGTGTTTCAGCAATGACGACCTTGGACTGTGTGACAGTTTTGTGTTTCAGCAACGACCTTAGATGCTAATATGCAATTTTGAACACTTATGCATTTCTAATCAATGGTCAAGTACGAGAGTGATATAAAATATTATGCAAAACAGATTAAACGTATAGTAATGAGAAGGGACGTTGTATTACCTTTGGAATGATCAGATAAAGTGATAGTATGAGTTTAAATATGATTGATCAAGAGTATAATAGTGGMAAAAAGTATAGGCAAAAAGGTGCATTGTGTGGTCCTAACATCCCCCCCAACTCAAGGTGTTGCATGTCCTCATGCAATTCACTCTGAATCAGAGTCTTGATACCGACTCTGATCATGTAAGTTACTCAAGCTGTAACTCTGGGAGGTACTGTCTGTTGGCGTTCTGGACCCTTGGACCTACTACAATCTTTTCCATGCTGCTGTTTCTTCCTTCTTAGGCAGCTTATAACTGACTTGATACCTTTCTATTGGTAACCAGAGAATGGGAAAATAAAACCTGTACCCTATCCAGTTTTCAGCACAATGCCTAACACACTGGATGTA
>JZKD02S2111083.1:0-19020 GCA_000966675.3 Picea glauca
GGTGCATGGTTGATGCACTTGTTTATGGTACAAGTTGAGGTACAGGTTGATACATGGTTGATGCATGGTTCATATTTATTGGTACAGGTTTACAGTGGTATATCTCACAGTGATAGTTTGATAGTGGTTCCATCATTCTACTTCTACTTCAAGGCGATTGGATAGGGCAAGGACAGGTGGTTGTAGCCACCTTCCAGTTGTAGTCGAAGAACGTAGGGGGTTGTAGCCTCCTTCTGGTTGTAGCCAGAGAATTGGGGAGTTGGAGCTTCCCTTAGGTTGTAGCCTGAGAAACTAGGGGGTTGGATCCTCCTTATAGTTGCAGCTGGAAAACAAAGGAAGTTGGTGCTTCCAATGAATGTAATTCTTCAAGACATATAAGAAAAAGCATTATGTGGTTTTCTCCCAATTTGGGTTTCCACATAAAACACTGGTGTACTGTGTATGTGTGTGTTTGTTCATTTGTTCATTGCTTATTTACTCTGTAGTTATTGGATGATAATGCTTCATTGATATAACACTTGGATTATATGCTTAAAAAGGATTAAATTTCTCTATTACTGATTCACCCCCCTCTCAGTAATCCAACAATCATCACAATATTTCATCTTCCCTTGGAATTGTGCCCTTATTCACTTCATCTTCTCTCTGAAATTTGTTTCCAAGATTGTGCTAAGAGATCACAATATTGAGTTATGAAAATGGGAGGTCCTTAATGTGTATTTATACCCTTCCAAGTGCTTCCTTTACTTAACTTTAGGGTGAACCTATAACTTCTTGTTTGCAACACTTTTTAGGGGCAAATTTTACATGATCATCTTTAAGAGGGCATATCTCCTCAACTGTGAGGAACCACGTGATGTGCCACCTACCATTTGAAACAGCTTGATGAGGACTATCAATCCATGGAGAATTTGCATTCATTTGTGATGTCCTTCATACTCTTTTTCTTCAATCAATTTTGGGCTTCATGACCACCCCTTTGGGGCTTCCAAACCATATTTTTAAGTCTTCTTGACCATACATTGTAACTTATTTTCTTCACACCCGGGACTTCCTGTAGGATTCTTCAAAGTGTCTTCCTATGAGGGTCATCCTTATAGCTACACCATAAGGGGACCACTTTGGAGACACCTTCAAACGAACCCATCACTTCTAGGGGATTTTGGACCTGCTTTCGGGCTTCTTCTAGGGTTGACATCAATGACAACCAAGTTTCCAACAATCTCCCCCTTTGGCATTGATGGTAACACTTATACTCCCCTTTGTTGAGGAAAAGATATGAAATAATCTTACTCAAGCATTTTCAGACTCTGTTTGGCTAGAGCAAAGTAGATGAGAATATCACCCTATTTTTATAGCCAACGAAAATAACATCCTAACTCACAAGTATTAATTACGAGTGCTTAGGCTAATCTTTTATCAACAAAATGCTTGTTGGAAATTTAATTTTTATGTAATTTTCTGAACATATCAGTAGCTGAAATAGATGTAAAGATAGAAGTAAAGTTACCAAGATGATAATCAAGACAGATGAGACATAAAGCGATCCTTTATTTCATTCAAATTCACCAAAGAGTCATTTTATTTACAAAATCTCATACATAAATTTTGGGCCAAAATCAAACTTAAACATCTCCAATGGAACATACAAAAGGACCTCTGACAAAAAACCAAAACTAAACTCTAAAAGCTAGATCAACTTGCCACAGATCGTTGCCCACTCAACTATGCACAATAGCCTTTGTTAGTCATGAAAATTAATTCACAAACAGACAAGTCTACACAGACTATCAAAGATAGATCAACACGTCTGAAAAAAAAGTGTATGAATGATGTGATTCAGCCCTGAATATTGTTGTCTACAATAAGACCCTGTTATCATAAAAGAGAATTAGGCTTGTGATGAATAATGAATGAATGAAAACTGAACTATCTCAACATAAACTCAAAGAGCAAACCTTAGTATGCTTCTGCTTATATCCTCCCCATGTTCCTCCCTTTCCTTTTTCTTTTAAACAAATTATAATAGGTTGAAGTAGTTGAACCAACTCATTAGTTAAGTTAATTTAAAGACTCAACTAACTTTAGTTGAGGGGAAGAGTAATAAGTATAATAAGGGTTATAATAAATAATAACTAGTAGGTGGGACCCCTTGTGACTCCCATTAGCTTATGATAATCATAACATAACTATTAGTTAAGAAAACCACACCTCCTTGTGACTCCCATCCATATCTTCACATACATTAATTTAGCTCATGATATTTTGAATTATTTTCAAAAAAAACATTACTCATATATCCACAATAAAACATATTGTCCAAACATTCCTGAAGTCAACTGTCACCAATAATAGATAAAATAAAACTCAAAATCCATATTTTCCAGTTGTGAGGCCATGTTTCCTTTGTTGATGTTATCATCCTTTAGTTCTTCTCTTTGACAGAGGCGTAATAGGCTTATGTTTTTAGCCTTTTATTCGAATAGCTCATCCATGCATGTGTGATTGATTCGCAAATGATCTTTTAATTAACCATACATGACAACTCTTTTAAAATATGAAATGGATCTTGGCTCAGCAATATATTATACTCATGTAATCCAATCCATACAAATTATTTTACTGTTTATCAATGAGCAGAGGGTGGAAAAAAAGGTTATGGGATATGTGAGGGGTTTGTATTGAGCGAAACATGATATAATGAGGGGGGGAAAGAACATGGTTATTGCTCAATGATAACAACAATCAACTATGAAGCAAACCAATAAAACATCAATGTAATCTAAACAAGACACTGCCACTTTCTATTACTTTAACACCGAAATTATCTTGACTATAATCAATCTTAGAACGGGGAGTGAAAAATGAATATCGAAAGGCAAAGGGATTTTTAATTATCGGAAAAATAAATAATTGAAGGGAAGAAGAATGATTATTGTTCATGAAATTAATTAAGTGATCCATAAAACATTCTACGAAAAGAGACCCACCAACCAACAATCATCGTGACCAAATAATAATCAATGTGTATTTAACTAGTTCATTGTTCATAATCAAATATCCAACACAATGCCATCACAAGATAGTATGCATTCCGTGCAATCTGTAAAGGGGTTATGTTCCTTTCATTTATATACCTTGCATCTTAAAACAATTTTCAAACAATAACCAATCCCACTCTGTTTACCATCAAAATAAACCACTTCCCATACCTTTACTTCAATAAACAAATATACTCAAAGTCATGTTCCCAAAATTTACAATGAAGTCACACTATCACTGCAATCAAGCCTGTCATTTAAATGTAGTGATATTCATTAAACATATATAGGGGAAGTCAACCAATAATCCAAATTAAATTGCAAAACCTGAATTTACATTTAAACAGATAGACAGCAGCCACCATTCAAATGCAAGATATGCACAGAATAACTCAATCATGCAAGTGTAACTCTGTCAGTGTAAATGCCCAATTCAATGTGACTCTAAAAGTTGGGCCATCCATCCAATACGATGAGGTATCAACAACATGTTTGTCTCAACAAATGATCGGATTGCAACAAATCATGCTTAAAACTATGTGGGTATCCCTAAGTGTGAAACCCAAGCTATCCATATTATTCACAGTGCACAACCACTAAAACACCACGATGCAACATCTCAATTTTACAAAAACAACACATAGTCACAGTAATAACTCAACCCATCGTGTTGATCCATCACTCTAATATAATATTGCTTTGATTTAATCAAACTGTAATCAACTACATTCTGAAAAACTTGGCCTATAGAATCAGACAATTCTAAACATACATTGGACGTAGTTCCTACAGTCATCCTAGTTGTAATAACCATTCGGCCCCAAAATAAACTAACAGTTACAATGACCATTTATTCATTGTGTAAAAACACCAAACCTACGAATGTGGTATGCGTGAGTGTTATTTAGCAATTGTAACCAATGCCAAATCAAAAATCCAAATAATCTTGGTGCAAAAGACAATGACAGTGTATCAACCGATCAACCAATTCAATGTTGAGCTTAAACTTGGATTGTCGGAAAAATCAACCACCGACCTACCATGTTGTGGCAACCACTCATACTCATGCATTGACGTGAGGCGAGGCTGCAACTTCCTCAAAAGACAATCCTGGGTTATCAACCATAAAAGGGAGACTATATTATTTTGAACCGTCCAATTATCGATGCAGGGTTTCCATTTCAATAACACAGGCAATGACTAGACGCCAAAATCCACACGATTGTCACATAACCAATTCTGAGAGCCTGTATTTAAATTAATCAAGAATACATTTCAACCACAATAACCCATAGTAACCCTGACAAGCCCGACAGTCTTCTTTATAAAACCCTCAAACTAGAGGAGTTAGGGTTTTCTTCGAGCCAACACTAGAGTTGACTCTTTTCAAAGGTAAAACCTCCGAGAATAAGGCACATACACAAAGAACACCCCAACTTACTTCATGGAAAAAGTGATGAAAACATGTGACAGGAGAGGCCATAACAAAAGAATAGGGTTATACCTCAGCCTGGTAATGATACCTAAAACACACAGGGTATAACCCTCGTGACTCCTCAATCAAACAACCACAACGCTGAGGTGAAGACAGGGCTGAAAAGGAACAACATAACTCACTGCACGACCCTTGGCAATGGAAATAACCCAATGCCCAAATGAAAAATGCGCGGTGACACAAACCCTTCAAATATTAAACCCCATCAAAACCCACAGAATGGATACAACAATATGAACGTGTGAAGATATCCCACCAAGACTAACAAGGATCTTCCAACTAAACTAGCAAGAATAACAGAGATCCCTTGTGATTGCTAACACTCAGGATAACCAGTAGTATTATGACTTCAACCTCATTGCAGAGAGAATCATCAACGTTTCATTTCACAATCACAAATTTACACAATTACAATACTTTAAGGAAGGCACAAACCAATACACTTGAGCCAACATCCATTTCATAGCTAGAGCAAACTCATGAAGGGCCAAAAAAAGACATACCTATAATCGAACACCTTAAAATGCGAGTTGGTCAAGCGGTTTATCCCTGCTAAGAAATCGGAGCATAACCAATGAAGCAATGTTTCAACAATAACCTGACTAGGGTGGCGACCAATGAAAGGAGTAGAGGTGACGTGTAGTAAATGCACATCACCTCCACACTACAAGTTCATTCAATTCTTAGTACGTGCCAGCTACTAATCAACAAATCATCCACCTTGAACCATGCATCGAGACCAACAACCTTTAATTTCCAAGAGCACCACCCACATTACATATTACATCTCCACTACACAGAAATGCATGTCAACCATGTTCTATAAAACCTCAATAAATCACATGGCTATCATGTGTTATCTAGGATTTGCCACATTCTTTTAAATGCATGTAGTATAGCATATTAGCATAGGGTAGTTTCTCCTTTTAATTGCTTAATCTCCTTCTAACTCCCTTTCAATTGTTGTTACTAACATATGTATGTTGCAGGTGTCCCAAGTAATAGATCCAAGAGCAGAGAGAAAAAACATCGGTATAAAACTTGAGCTTGGAAACGTAAGGGGACCATGTATAATATGCATGATCCATTTTCCAATAAAACAAGATATCGTCAACCATGAAAGCAGTGTTGAACAGTAGCATAACATCAAATAAGCACCAAATTCTATCTTCAATCTACAAGGGGGTCCCACCTACTACTATTATTTAGCTTTTATAATAATAGGCTTTAGCAAAACTTTGCGGGCAAAACTTCGTTGTGAATTTAATTGTCAACAAACTGGCGACTCCACAAGGAAAAAAAAATTCAACATATTGAGAACTCAGAACTCGGGGTTTTACAGACCAAGAACGGTAACTTTAGAAGACGTGACCAAAATAATTATGCAACATGGGGAAGTGAACGGATTTAATGGAAAAATGATCAGGAATTTGGGAATAACTCATGAAAAATGTTCAGTATGAGGGGGGTTATCCCTGTATGCATAATCATTCAACTAGAATCGACTCTTAGTTCAAGGAGAAAAATTAAATGCTCTGCTCTTTTATTTTCAAATGGATGAAGAAATGGGAAGAAGAAGCGGGAGATAACCAACCTCTTTATAAAAAAACAGTGAAAGTAGACAACAAATTCAAGTGTGCTCTCAAGGAAAACATCATAACAATCGTGTAAGCTTGATTGTTATTGGCTAACAATATCTCGCAGGAGTGTCACTGTCGCATAACTGATCGAACATCTTATTTCCGACTAAACTAAAAATGACTAGATTTGAAATCCAAGAGAATAAAATTGCAGAAAATTAAAACAACAAAAATAAAGTGACAAAAAGGTAAAAACAATAGGAAATGCTTAAAACAAAAAGAAAACAGAAATCAACTTACTGTAAGCAGGAAAAGAAAAAATAGCGAAAACTGAAACAGAGCTATATTACTAAAATATAGAAAATCCAGACAACGTTAGAGCTTTTCAAGTTGGTTCCACGTAATGATTTAGCTGAGAACCATTAGTGCTGTAGGAAAACAATCGCTCATGTAAGTCTTTTAGAATGTAAGAATTTGTACCTAAGACAAAATCGATCTTGAAGGGACCCAGCCATAATTTATGAAATTTTGAGTGTCTTACCTTATCAGTGTGAGCTAAATCCCATAGCAAGACCTTTTCATTTACCTTGAACTTGACAGTCTTGACGCTCTTGTTGAAATACTTCTTAACAATTTGTTGTCTCCTTTTAATATTATCCAAGGAAAACATCATTTGTTCTTCCAAATTTAGTAGTGCATTTATCCTTTGTGACACATCTGAAGAATTTAACTCTTCGATCTATACCATTAACCTTAAGGAAGAAATTTTCAACTCTGTTGGCAAGAGGGCTTCTTAACCATAAACAAGCTAAAAAGGAGTACAACCAATGCTTACCTTCGTGGTAGTTTGATCTGCCTAGAGGGCGTAGGTGAGGAGAGTATTCCACTGACGAGGCTTATCTTCGATGAGCCTTTTGATGATTCTTACCAGATTTTTGTTGGTAGATGCGGCCTGTCTGTTTCCTTGGGGGTAATAAGTTGATGAGGTGAAATGTTTAAACCCCAACTTGGCTAGAAATTGAGTCAATTTAGCAAAAATGAAAGAAGGGCCATTGTCTGTAATGATTTCTAGTGGAAGACCAAATCTGGAAAAAATATTATTTTCAACGAAAGAAATTACTTGATCCTCTGTGGAATGTTTAAGTGGGACAGCTTCAACCCATTTCGTAAAATAGTCTATGGCTGTCAAAATAAAAACTTGTCCGACTCAAGAAGGGGGATTAATAGGACCAATAAAATCCAATCCCCACTTTGAAAAGGGAAAATATGGAAGGACAGGTTGTAATGGCATGGTTGATAGGTGTTCCTTTTTTGGCACTTGTCACGAGACCTTGAAAAAACATAAGAGTCACAAAAGATCGAAGGCCAATAATATCATTTTTCTAATAATCTTGAAAGCAGTGGTTTTTGCAGAAAAATGAGCTCCTACATGGATGATATAGCTTGAAGAACTGTGAGCTTCCTGTAACAAATTTTGTGCATCTTCATTATTCACACAGCGAAGCAGCACACCATCAACTGATCTTTGAAATAAAAGATCTCCTATAATGACATATCTTGCAGATTCAAGATAGAGTATTCTCCTTTGATGAGTATCTAATTTGTTTGAACATCTTTGGTTTTGTAAATAATAAACCAAATTCTTGTACCAAGGATGCTCAGACACAGGGAGGATCTAATCGTCAATGTAAAAGAGAGCTAAAAGGGAACTATCTTCTTCATCAATACCTTCACCGTTCTCAGCATGTTGAGCCAAGTGAAGGGTTAGGTCACAACCCTTAATAGTGATAGAAGTCATGATATTTAAATCATGCTCCTGGATCTTGGAAAGCCAATGTGCAAGCTTTCCTGAAAGATAAGTCTGTGAGAGAAAAAATTTGACAGCAGGTAGCGAGACTTTTACCAATGTATGCTTACCTAAGATGTAGTAGCGAAACTTTTCAACGGCCTTAACAAGAGAAAAAGTATGTTTCTCAATAAAAGAGTATTTAAATTCATCATCAAACAAACTTTGAATCATGTAAGCCACAGGTTTTTCATTTCCTTGGTCATCATTTTGCTTAAGGACAGCAGAAACTGCCTCCTTAGTGGCATTAGTATATATCGTGAATTCCTTCTCAAAATTCATCTTCGCCAAAACTGGTGCAGAACTGATTGCTTTCTTAATCCCTTCAAAAGTATTTTCGACATCATCTGTCCAAGAAAAAGAATGATCTTGCTTATGCAGATTATGGATTGGCTTAACCATCACCGCAAAATCTGGAACAAACCTACGGACAAAGTTAATAACCCCCATAAAGGCTTGAACTTCTTTCTTTGAAGTGGGAGAAGGAAGATTAAGGATAGCAGCAATCCTTTCAAGACCGATGCTTATTCCCGAATTGGAGACAATGTGTCCAAGGAGCTTGCCCTCGGTAACACCAAAAATGGACTTGGAAGGATTTAGAGAAATTCCAAATTTCCTACATCGCATGAGAACCTTTCTCAAATGACCAAAATGATTTGATCTGATTTTAGAGTAAATTGTTAAGTCGTCAAGGTATATCTGAATGATCTTACTGATCAAATCGTCAAAATCTAATTGCATAGCTCTTTGAAAGGTGGCACCTGCATTAGATAAACCAAAAGGCATACATTCATAAGAAAAGGTAACCCACTGAGTAATAAAGGTGGTTTTATATATTTATCTGCCCTTTTTACCTTGATTTGATTGTAACCGGAAAACCCATCAAGTAAGGACATCATTTGTGACCATGCCACTTGCTGCAAAATCATTTCCATGTTAGGGAGAGGGAAGTGATATTTTATACTAGCTCGATTTAATGCGTGAAAATCAATGCACAATCTGATCTGACCAGTGGTTTTCCAAACGGGGACTAGATTAGAGACCCATTCAGAATATTTGACCGGAAAGATGATTCCAGCCTTCAAAAGTTTTTCCAACTCCTTTTGAATAGTTGCTTCTAGTGCAGGGTTGATAGGTCTTTGTTTTTACCTAACTGGTTTTACGCCTTCCTGAATGGGGATGGCATGTTGTATAAGGCCAGGATCAAAACCATGAAGATCCTCATAAGACCAAGCAAAAACATCTTGAAATTCACCAAACAACTTAGCAAACTTCTCTTTCTCTTCTTATGAACATTTGGCACCTATTTTGACGTTCTTTGGAGTCTCGGGTGTCCCAATGTTCAAGGAGATGGTTTCACCCACCTTCCTTTTCGACTCTTCTTTCTTTTGTTTCTCCTTGTTGCCTACGTCACTCGAAGAAAATGAACTCTCTAGAGGAGTCAAGCCTTTAGGAATCTTATTATCTGCTATGGATATAATTTATTTAGGCTTAAAAGGTTCATTTTGAATAAAAGCACAAATTCTCTCATCGTTAGGGAAGACCTGCCAAGATTCTATATTGCCAGGAATATGCAGACGATATAGGTATTGAAAGGTACAATCAGGTCTATGTGGCAGAAGTTGTCGATTAGGGGAGGCTGCAAAAACCGTTAACCGATCAGCCATTGAGTTTAACTCCCTCTTAACATGGGTGATGTTGAAAGATAAAAGGTTCAATCTAAGTGCTCAAACAGTTTGGGTGTATCGTTTCATCAACTTGTTGCTAGGTGAGTAAATTTTACGCACAAGATTCACAACAAGCTCTGAATCCCGAAAAACTGAAAGGTGACCACACACAAATCTGCACCAGGTGTTGACATCAAGTTGCTCACACTATCACTGAAGATAAGTTTTTTCATTGTCTTTGTCACTATCATTCATACATCACCATCAAAAAACTAGGTCCACATAAATATCCTAGGTGCACTTGGGTCCACATATAAACCCCAACATCACTTCTTAAATTTATTTTGAACACTTATTTGGGACTAGTTTTTAGATTAGTCACAAAATCTAACTTCCAACAAGTATAAATACATACATGTAATGAATCAAGGTACAAAACTTGTACCCAATATTATTTTATATCTTCTCTAAAATTCCCCCAAGTTTCTCTCCTTTATTCGTCACTGAAAAAGAGATATAACGAAAATGGCAAACCTTCCTGAATTTTGGCCTATTCTAGAGAGCGAACTTGTACAAAATGCCGCACGCTCAATATTTGATATCTAATTCTGAAAATCACACACAAAATACTATAGATTTTACTCTTTCCAATGCAATTTATCTCACATAATTTGGATCCATTATGAAGAAGTTATGACGGTTTTACCTGGAACACATGTTTGACACTAGTTACAGGACTAGTCAAAAACCCTATCTTTCGCAGAGTGTATCTCCAAAATTAAAATGACCCGGGAGATGAAATTAGTACCACATGTACCTTGACATTTATTCTCAACATCCTCCAAGTTTCTCTATCTGAATCTTCTAGAAAAACAATTATAGTGTAAATGCCAAGATGACCTTTGAAGAACATACCTTAGAACACATCATCACAGGACTTCATCTTCCCCTGGAATTTTGCTAAGAGATCACAAGATTGAAATATGAAAATGAGAGGTTCTTAATGTGTATTTATACCCTTCCAAGCGCTTCCTTTACTTAACTTTAGGACTGACCTATAACTTCTTGTTTGCAACACTTTTGAGGGGCAAATTTTACATGATCATCTTTAAGAGGGCATATCTCCTCAACCGTGAGGAACCACGTGGCGTGCGACCTACCGTTTGAAATATCTTGATGAGGAATATCAATCCATGGAGTATTTGCATGCATTTTCTATGTCCTTCATACTCTTTTCCTTCAATCAACTTTGGGATTCATGACCACCCCTTTGGACTTCCTAACCATATTTTCAAGGTTTCTTAACCATACATTGTAACTTGCTTTCTTAACACCTAGGAATTATTGTAGGCTTCTTCAAAGTGTCTTCCTATGAGGGCCATGCTTATAGATATGCCATAAGGGGATTACTTTGGAGACTCCTTCAAAGAAACCCATCACTTCTAGGGGATTCTAGACCTGCTTCAGGGCTTCTTCTAGGGTTGACATCAATGACAACCAAGTTTCCAACATATGGCACCATAATCAACATATGGGAGTGAGATAAGATTAATGTGGGAAGCATCATAGGTCAAATGTCCATGGAGAACCATGGATATCATCCATGACACTGTTGTCAATGATATAGATCATAGGAGAAAAAATCTCCTCCAATTACCCCTATATGTGAGGGGGTTGCAGGACCCATAGGATCCATATAACAAAAATCCAAATCACCTAGAAAATTCCCCAATTCACAAAAACATTTTTGCCCATCACCCATAGTTTCTTACAATAAAACAATATATGGCTTATGTGAATCCGCAAGTTTATAAAGGGATTGTTTTTTGAGGGGTGACCCAACCCTTTGATGTTCAAAGTCATGCAAATCATGTAGCACACTTCACAGGTGTATGTGATACTCTAAGAATCTCTTCAATAGGATGTTGTTTGCCAACCAATATTTCCTTTATAGCCACTTATTGTGCCAAAAACATGTTTGTTTTGTGACCCCTTCTAGATCTAGAATGGAAAATGGACTCAGTGAATCCTTGACCACCTTCTACCCCTTGATCAACAACCCTAAAAATAATAGATTTGGGTCTCAAAGAATATCTAGATGAAACCTATGAATCTCCTCCCCTCTCCAAATAAGAGAAAGTTTTAACCAAAGGCATACATATATTTTCATTGGGGTTCACAGTCTGATCTACCCCCCCTTCAAAATTCTCCCTAGACCAAAGGAGATGCTACCTTCTCAACAGGGTCTGTATTCCTAGAAGAAGGAAAAGTGAAGTCATTTTTTACTAACCCTGCTCTATCCATTTTATTTTTTTTAATTATTGGATGAGTATGTGAAATATATACATAAAAAAAAATTATGTTGGCCTACAATTGCTAAGGCATTTTGTTATCATCTCCAAGATCATACTCTTGTTCAAGCTAAGCAGTTGGCCCCATGTCCTAACTAGATCACCAACCTCTTGAAGAGCAAGATGCAATTCTTGAATTTCCTTTGACTTTTTTTACTAAGCCCCAACTTTCTTCCAAGAAGGAACAACCTCTATAGTATTATTACAAATGTCTTACCCTACCTCATCCCTGATACTTATGCCATAGTTCTTAACTCAAACATGATTGTTGAGATTAAGATTACATTCAACTACTAAGTGACCATAACAATGACACCTTATGCACCTAAAAGGTATTATGAATAGTCCAATATTTTCAAATGAGAAATATAATTGCTTTTTATAATCATTTCATTAGTTAGCCCCTCTCGAATATCTAGACCTATAAGAATACTCCCAAAATTCATGTAGCGTACCCAACCCCCATCTCGGTCACGTCACTGCTAAAATGACCCACTAAAAAATTATGATACGAAATATAATTGTGGAAATAACCTACAACATGACATTCATACACTTGCAACTATCCAACTGCTTAACTATGCATAGAAATGACTAGATAACATAAAACAACATTCAACCACATAAAAAGGATTTAAATGCATCATTCTACTCACAACAAGGAACAATAACCAAATATATTTCAGAGTAAATTACACAGCAACTATATCAGCATTATACATGCATAAACACAACAAATAACAACACTTATCTTATAAAATGTGCGACCCACTACAGAGGACAGACGTTCCTCCCAACTGTAGCTTTTTTGTTCTGCTTCTCAACAACAAGACACCCCCGAGTTGGGGCTATGAATCCACAAGAGACAATGGTCCCTAAGTCTGGCTAATGTCCCCCTCTCATAGTCAAAACTTGCAACTAATCCCAGTCCACTAGTTCTCTTCCCATCAACCTACACAACCCAAGGGATGGAATCTCCCTTCACCACTAATAGTTGCTCAATACTTTTCACTCCCCTCCATGGCTTCTAACATAGGTTGGACATGAATTCTATTTCCTAGGACCTTGGGAATTCTACAACTGCAACAGTGAATTCACCCAGTAGCAAAACGCGTGCTTCCTTGGAAAATTTCGAACAACACCTTACTCTCAAGCATGACATATTTCTCCACGAGATTACAACTCCAAACAACAACCAAACATGCCCACAATAGCTTCCCTCAGGCGTCAACACTCACATCTCCATTGATGGTGATCTGGGATCACTCCAACGATGACATTACATAAATTGCATTAAGAGTATGAATCAAAGCTTATGTGCAACATTAATTAAAGAAGGAAGAAATATGGATAAAAGAAGAGAAATGAGACAATAACACAATAGCTTGATAACAGAGTTCATCCAACATGGACTACGTCTTCGTGCCCTACTTCAAAGTGGATAGGCTTTATATTATTCTCAGCAATAAAATTGGCATAAATACATCACTATACCTCAAGTCTGAAAAATGTCCTTCTAATCTATTGTCGAGATGCAAAAATATACATCACCGGTGGACTCGTCGTGAGAAAACGTGTAGAAACGACTATCAAATCATCCAAATATGACACTGCTCATCCTAGACCCCTCTTGGGATCTTCGCCTCGTAAAGCATGCCACCAGACTTCAATTAATACCCATGTACGTGCATAAAATTATGTGTCTGTATGACTTGAGTGCAGACCCCTGAGCTTTGGAAAAAGGCTAAGTTTTAATACAAAATCATGGGTGGATTAAGCAATGGGGTCGTTGGCCCAAACGGTTGGTAGAGGTATAAAACTAGAGTTGGTTTGGGAGATCCAAGGGTCGAGCCTCGCAGACCCCCATTTGGAAATGGTTATAACTTAAGGTTTTAATATAGTCCAATGACTATATTTAAATGCAACAACCCATATATATTTACATAATAGTTGTTTAGTTCAAACCTCCGCCAAATTAAAACTCACGCCAACCTTTGTGACATGACCGGTGCACGGTCATGAGCTAGATTTGATGGTACATCTCGGGATTTATGGCATGTTCATCGGATTGTGGTACTAATCATCGGGATACGGGATATGACTAGAGTTTGTGGTCCTCGGTCGGTCCGGCGGCCAAATATATAATTTTTTTGAACTTTTGATTACCGACCCTCATTGGGAATTTCAGGGCTTCCACGTGGCGTCCTCGAATTGGTTGTCCCCTGTCGAATCACCTACTGATTCAATCGCCACTTGTCATTGTGTGAGGCTACCACATGGAGTCCATGGGTGGTGCCACATGGCGTCACCTGGTGGTGCCACGTGGCACTCACCAATTGACCCAAGTGGCCACCAAAAACACCAAAAATATGTGCCATGTATCGGCCTATTAGTGGTTCCATGTCGACATGCTAAAATCATCCCTGCACAATCAGCTGCTTATTTCAGTAGTACGGATGATGATGTCACCCTATTGACTTTGACTCGGTTGACCAAAACTTTGACTAGCCATAACTCCTTCATTCGAACCCTGTTTGATGAATCGTTTACGTCGACGGAAAGATATTGACGAGCTCTTTGACTTGGTGCCATTTTTAATGAGATTTTAGAAATTTTAATTTTTTCCCTTTTAGATCCTCGATTATTCCTCCTCACTAAGAAGCTTTTGGGCCTCCAAAAGCCTCATCAATCACCAGGCAGGTGAGGAAATGGCATGTTCATCGAATTGTGGTACTAATCATCGGGATACGGGATATGACTAGAGTTTGTGGTCCTCGGTCGGTCCGGCGGCCAAATATATAATTTTTTTGAACTTTTGATTACCGACCCTCATTGGGCATTTCAGGGCTTCCACGTGGCATTCTCGAATTGGTTGTCCCCTGTCGAATCACCTACCGAGTCAATCGCCACTTGTCATTGTGTGAGGTTGCCACATGGAGGCCCATGGGTGGTTCCACGTGGCGTCACCTGGTGGTGCCACATGGCACTCACCAATTGACCCAAGTGGCCACCAAAAACACCAAAAATGTGTGCCATGTATCGACCTATTAGTGGTTCCATGTCGACATGCTGAAATCATCCATGCACAGTCAGTTTCTTATTTCAGTAGTACGGATGATGATGTCACCCTATTGACTTTGACTCGGTTGACCAAAACTTTGACTAGCCATAACTCCTTCATTCGAACCCTGTTTGATGAACCGTTTACGCCGACGGAAAGATATTGACGAGCTCTTTGACTTGGTGCCATTTTTAATGAGATTTTAGGAATTTTAATTTTTTTCCTTTTAGATCCTCGATTATTCCTCCTCACTAAGAATCTTTTGGGCCTCCAAAAGCCTCATCAATCACCAGGCAGGTGAGGAAATTTCTCCCTCACTTTCTCTTTCCTGATACACCATGCTTTAATTGGATGTGTTTCCTTAATGCCCACTTAAATATCACCCCTACGTGAAGTCCTCGTCCTTCTATCCAGGATGATATCTTATGTTAAATTGTCCAAGTATTCAGAAGCAAACTTGTCCACTGACGATACTAAAACACTCTCCTACCGATCCATGATCATTGGAGGCTCATAAAGTTTCATGTTTACAACTGAGTATATTTGCATATTTGGTGGTATATCTCGAAAGGCATTGGTTCCAATTCTCTCGAAGATGGCGAAGAGTGCATGTTTCATACATTGTATCTGATCAACCCACAACTTGGGATGTTTGTTGTGGTAGCCTCAAAGAAACTAAACCATTTTTCTACTTGCAACCTCTCCTTGATCGTCGATTTGTGGATGGAAAGTATTCCTCCTCTTCAGCTCGGTGTCCATCATTCTCCATATAAACTTCCCAAGGAATCGAATGTCTCAATCTGAAATAATGACTGTGGGCAGTCCAATATGGACCCATACGCACTGAAAGAAAAGGTGAGTAGCTCGCTCAACAGTGATCTGCTTGTTACATAACATAAAGACACATGTCTCACTAAACCTATCCACTACTACATGAAAGTAGTCATGACCCATTTTCGACATAGGAATACAAGGTTTACCCAAGTGGTAGAATGGTTTGTCCTGCAAAAAAAATGTTTTCACTTGCAAGCCATGGATTAGCCTCTCACATACATCTTTGAAGACTTCGTCAATAACATATTTTCCAACATATCTAACATGAGCATTCTTCAAAACAATAGATGCAAAACTAGGAGGTCTAAAAAGTATATCTTATCTCATGACATGTGCATTAGTACTAGTCGAAATCTTGAATAGTTGTTGAAGGTCCGGTAGAGCTAGTATTGGTGCAGGGTTGATCTTTTCTCCCAAAGTGTCGAAGGCCCTTTTCTTTCCGTCTCCCCACTAAAAGACATGTCTCATCTCAAGCATTTCATTTTTATGTAAAGGATTAAGAGCATTGAGAGCATTAGACTTATCAGTCTCTTTGGTTTTTACAATCGTAAGCACAAGATTCTTACAAGTATGTATAGCTCTCTTCATTTGACCTGCATTAATAAGTGATGGATTAGCTTTTGTGTTGTGAGCCCTAACAATATATTCCACTCCATATTTTGTGATATGATATTTGTTCTCTTTCTAGAAGAAGATTGTTTTTCTATCATAAAGATAAGGACTCCCTAATACAATAACACAGATATCCAAAGGAACCACATCCAAATCAACCTCATCTATCAACTTAGAAGCAATAGAAAACCTCAATCTACATTGATTGGTAACTTGAAGTTTTGCATTATCGTGTACTCAACCAAGAGGGTAGGGTTTCTGGTGAGGTATTGTGGTTAATCCCAATTTATTTACAATCTCTTCAGATATCAAGTGAACTTGTGAGCTCGGATCAAACAGAGTGTCAACTTTTGTGTTTTTAGTCACTACTCTTATGTGGAATAATTCACTTCTTCTTTCATCATTTTCAAGAGGAGGAATTGTAGAACTTGAACTAGCATGCAAGGAATCTTTACCTTGTAATCCAATGGTTGTGATCTTCTCTTCATTGCCTGAATCAAAACCAAATTACGTTGGTCTTAACTCCGAATGCAACTTCCAACAATTCTCATCATCATGCCCATATTTTTGGCAATGAGCGCAGGATGATTTTTCTCCCTCTTTATTTGTTGTAGTTGTCCTCTTATCCTTTCCTTTGCCTTTCCGTTTGAAATGGTCTTATGAATGTTTGTGATCTTCATGTACATTCTTTTCCCTGCTTTCAAAGTGAGTTTCTTGCATGTCAAATGTAATTGTGAAGTGCACTGATATACTTCATAAAAGTTTCATGAGAATCTAAAGGAATATTTAATGCAAGTGCTTGTTTCCTAAACTCCTCTGTAAAAATCTAAATACTCTGACCTTTACCCTGTCTTAGATTTTTCCATTCCATCATGGCTTTTTAACATAACCTAGTCGATAAAATTGCTTTTTCAACGCAGATGTAAATTCAGACCATGAAGAAAGGAGTTTACCATTATGCTTACTATCTTTCTGAAGTTTTCTCTCCCACCATACAAGGGTTGTGCCTTCCAGCCCAAGAGAAGCCAACTAGATCTTTGCCTCTTCCTCTTTGATCCGTTGTACATGGAAATAAACTTCAATTTGTCTGATCAAATTATTAACCTTATTTGCATTAGCTTCTCCATTAAACATGGGAAAACTAAATTTCACATCTAGTTTCAACAATGGGTTTTTAGAAGTACTTGGATGAAAACTAGAATGATGAGAATGAGAGGAAGAGGGAGAAGAGATTGAACTTGAAGATGGTGATGAAGGCTCAGGAGGATCTCCTCCACTTCCATGGTTCACTGAAGCATTATCCTCTTCTTTAACTTTCTTCTTTGTCTCCTTCTTTACAACTCTCTTCTCGTAATCTGCAAACATTTTTTCTAACATGCCTGACATCCAATAGAAATCTATATGGAAATCATTCTCATTCTCTACACGAAGTTCTTCATCCTCCAATTTCCTTCTTTGAGTTGCAGGTCCAATCTCTGGGTTGAAAGTATTAAGTTTTCCTTCACCTATTTTGAGCTTGGCCCGGGTAACCATTCACACTTGCAATTCAAACCAAAGAAGACTACTCTGATACCAACTTGATCCAGGATCTTTCCATCGATGACACTACATAAATTGCATTAAGAGTGTGAATCAAAGCTTATGTGCAACATTAATTAAATAAGGAATAAATGTGGAGAAAATAAGAGAAATGAGACAATAACACAATAGCTTGATAACAGAGTTCGTCCAACATGGACTACGTCTCCGAGCCCTGCTTCAAAGTGGAGAGGCTTTATATTATTCTCAACAATAAAATTGGCATAAATACATCATTATACCTCAAGTCTGAAAAATGGCCTTCTGATTTGTTGCCCAGATACAAAAACAAACATCACCAGTGGACTCGTTGTGAGAAAACGTGTAGAAATGACTATCAAATCATCCAAATCTAACAATGTTCATCACAGGCCCCTCCTAGGCTCTTCACCTCGTAAAGCATGCCACCAAACTGCAATTAATACTCTTGTACCTAAATAAAATTCCATGCTTATACGACATGAGCGTGAACCCTCGAGCTCTAGAAAAAGGTTGAGTTTTAACACAAAATTGTGGGTGGATTAAGAAATGGGGTCGTTGGCCCAAACAATTGGCAGAGGTATAAAATTAGAGTTGTTTTGGGAGATCTGGGGGTCCAGCCCCACAGACCCGCATTTAGAAATGGTTATAACTTAAGGTTTTAATATAGTCCAACGACTATATTAAAATGCAACAACCCATATATATTTACATTATCGTCGTCGTTTAGGTCAAACCTCCGCCAAATTAAAACTCACGCCAACCTTTGTGACATGTCGATGCATGGTCCTGTGCCAGATTTGATGGTATGTCCCAGGATTTATGTCATGGCCACCCGATTGTGGTACTAATCATCGGGATATGGGTTATGGTTAGAGTTTTTGGTCACCGGTCGATCCTATCACCGAAACTAGTGTCGGTTGGTCCAGTGGCCAAATATATATATATATATATATATATATATATATATATATAT
>JZKD02S2111083.1:19147-41484 GCA_000966675.3 Picea glauca
CCGCCACTTTTCACTATGTGAGTTTTCCATGTGGCAGCCCCTAGGTGGTGCCATGTGGCATCACCTTTGGGTGCCACGTGGCACTCACCAATTGGCCCAAGTGGATGCCAAAAACACCAAAAATGAATGCCACATGTCGACCTCTGAGTGGTTCCATGTCAGCATGCTGACATCATAATTACATCATGTTGACGTCATCCCTACAGAGTGATCTATCGATGTCAACAGTACAGATGATGATGTCACTCTTTTGAGATTAACTAGGTTGACTAAAACTTTGATTGGTCATAACCCCTTCGTTCGGACTCCGTTTGACGAACCGTTTATGCCGACGAAAAGCTCTCAATGAGCTCTTCGATTTGGTACCATTTTTACTGAGATTTGAGGACTTTGAATTTTTTCCCTTTTAGATCCTCCTACATCAGCTAGCCAGAAAACTCTATGTAAAAACTGCTCTACATAAAAAAACGTGAATGCAAAATTCTGGTCCCTTCCCCATACAAATTTTCTCTCTTTCTCTTGCTTGCTTGACTTTCACTCTTCCTGAAGCTAATTGTACTCAGCCCCCCGTGCTCTCAATAACTATGGAAGTGACTTCTTACACCAACCCTCTTACATGAATTCAATGATTGGGCTCTAAAGCACTCAACGTATAACAAAAGGTTCATGGTAAGGATAATTTAGAAAGAAATAAGAAATGGGTTTTGTTTTAATAGACATGGGTAACTCTCCCCCTTGGACCCATTCGCTCTCTTATGGATACTTAGCCCCCAAATCTATGTTTGTTTCCATTTGCATTGGGCTATACATTTTATTCATTATATTCAACTTACATCATTTACATATTACATCACTTTGGCTCTTGGTCTTATATCACATTTATAATATACATCGCTAGTTTGGGGTTTGAAAATGGGATGTTATATTCCCCTCCCCCTACAAATTGCATTGTCCTCGGTGCACATAACCATGCAATTTACACATTGGCATATATAAAAACATTACATCAAAATACTTAATAACTCTGCAACTTAAAGACTCACGCAACAATTCCAACCAACAACTCCCTTTCCCCCTCAACCCACACATAGGTTGGACAAGAAATCTAGGAGTTGTGGCTCGAGGAACCCCGACTGCCAAAATGGAGTCTTCATTCGTTTATGTACAAATGTACATTCAATTTTCTTCAAAATTTGCAAAACTTTGAGGGTATGCCTCACGCATGGCTTCCTCGTGCTCCCATATAGCATCTTCAAGACCGTAGCAGGTGCATTGAACCTTTACCAAGCCTATGGATTTGTTCCTTAGCACTTTGACTTTCTGGTCCATGATGCACACTAGTTCCACCCGAAAATTCCCTTCGTGTTCGACCTAGATCACATTCCAATCAATTGCATGATTAGGATCAGTTATATATTTTTTTAATAAAGAAACATCGAACACGTTATGAATTCTCATGGATGCAGGTATTGCTAGCATGTATGCAACTAGCCCTATCTTTTCTAAGATCTCAAAAGGCCCACAATATCTCGCTACCAACTTTGGGCAACTTCCCAATTTCAGTGAGCTTCTCTTGGCTTTTACTTTTAAAAACACATGCTCTCCCACTTTGAATTCTTTATATGTTCTCTATTTATCGGCATAGCTCTTTTGTCGATCATGTGCAACTTTCAAATTCTACCAGATCTTTACCATTTATTTTTCCATTTCCTTTAACAATTCGGGCTTAATCATTGCTCCGTCTGTGGGATTGTCCTAGCTTACTAGTGTTGCATTTTATGCCATATAGTGCTTCAAATGGGCTCATCTTCAATGATTCTTGATACCCATTATTGTATGTAAACTCAACTAAGTGGGTATAGTCCTCCCACTTATAAGGCTTGTACATCACATACATTATCAACATATCTTCAATTATTCGATTAATCCTTTATGTCTGCCCATCTGACTCTGGGTGATATGTTGTACTGAAATTCAAATTGGTCCCAAATCCCCTAAACAACCCCTTCCAAAAATTGAAAATGAACTTGGGATCTCGGTTCAACACTATTTCCTTAGGCACACCATGTAGCCTAGAAATTTCTCTCATGTAAATTTCTGCAATATTGGTTGCCTTATGAGTTACTTTCACTGGAATGAAATGTGCAACCTTTGTAAGCTTGCCCACCACTACTGTGATGGAATCATGTTTACTTGTTGTCCTAGGCATTTTGGTGATGAAATCTATAGTAACAACTTCCCATTTCCATTCCAAAATGGGTAGCGGATGCAATAATCTTGTTGGATGTTTATGCTCAGCCTTTACCTTTTGACATTCCATGCATCTGGCCAAATAATTAATGACATATTTCTTCATACCAGGCCAAAAATATTAGCCTCTTACATCTGTAATATTCTTCTGGTATCCTGGATGTCCCACTCATGGCACATTATACATCTCCTTTAAAACTAAATTTATCAATTCCTAAGAATTAGGAACTTAAAATATGTTTCAGAACAATAGGATTCCATTCTCTTATAGTTTGTAATCCTTGTATTTCTATTGTACATCATTTTGTTGTAATCCTTCTTTAACTTACACATAATGTTGATCTGTTGTTGCAACCTCTAGAATTTCGTCTTTTAGATCTATCATGTGCATACTAATGGATGTAGCATGCATTTTATGCACCCTTTTGATAAGTGCATCAACCACCTTGTTATCTTTTCATTTGTGTTATATGTCAAAGTTGTATTCACTGAGAAATTCCAACCATCTAGTTTGTCTAGCATTTAGTGTTGGTTGTTCCAACAAATATTTCATACCACTATGGTCTGTCCTCATTTCAATTTTTTTTGTCGATAAGGTAATGCCTCCACGTTCTTAAGGCATGCACTATGGTTTCCAACTCTAAGTCATGTGTGGCATAATTTATTTCATGTTCCTTTAATTTTCTAGGATCTTAACAAATTACATATCCATTTTGCATAAGGACTCCACTGAGCCCTTCCTTGCATGCATCGGTGCACACAAAAAATCCTCATCTCGATCAACAACTTTTAAAATACGTGCACTAGTTAGTAAATCTTTTAAGCACTAAAATTTTTCTTCACACTTGGAACTTCATTCAAACTTTACTCCTTTCTTTTACAAATATGTTATTAGGTGTGCAATCTTGGAGAATCATGTAATGAATCTCATGTAATAGCCAAATAGACCCATAAATGATCTAACCTCTTAAATGTTTGTTGGTGTTGGTCAACTCTTGATTACTTCAATCTTTTTTGGATCCACTGTTATGCCATCTTGTGAAACAATGTGACCCAAATAATGGATTTGTTTTTTATAGAAAGTGCATTTACTTAATTTGGCATACAATTGGTGCTCTCTCAACACTTGTAGCACCATCCTCAAATGTTTCGCATGCTCCTCCTCTGTCTTGGAATAGATGAGAATATCATCCAAGAATACAATGACAAACTTGCCCAGGAAATCTCTGAACACCCCATTCATCAAACACATAAGTGTAGTTAGTGCATTTGTCAATCCAAAAGGCACCACCACAAATTCATAGTTTCCATACCTTGCCCTAAAGGTTCTTTTGCTAGTGTCTTCGTCTATGATTCTAACTTGATGATTACCTAACCTCAAGTCAATCTTGGAGAATATATTTTCTCGTTTAAGCTAATAAAAAAGATCATCAATCCTTGGCAAAGGATATTTATTCTTGATTATAACCTTGTTCAGTTGTTTGAAGTTAATACATAACCTCAGTGTTCCATCCTTTTTCTTGAAAAAAAGAACTAGGGAACCCCAAGGGAAAACACTTGGGCGTATGTACCCTTTCTTTAACAACTACTCTAGCTGCATTTGCAACCCTTTTATCTCTGGGGTACTCATTATGCAGGGAGTCTTAGATACTGGGGCAGCTCCAGGCATTAAGTCAATATAGAAATCCATATCCCTCTTTGGTGGAAATTCGGGCAACTCCTCGAACACATCTTCAAACTCCTTCAAGACTTGGCTATTTATCCTTCATTGTCTCTTCCATATGGGTTGCATATATCTGGAACGCCTTTCTAAAACTTCTTTTCAGCTGCAATGTTGAAATCTCTCGGACGTATATAGGTCTTGGAATACCTTGCACTGTCCTTGAATTCCCTTCCTCATCAAGACATGTGAAAACCTTGTTATGAAAATATAAGACAACACGATGCTTTTCTCTCCAATCCATACGAATCAAGCAATCATATGACCCAAGCGATATGATGTTCAAATTTTCCTTAGTGTAAATACCATTCATGTTTATAGAACATTATTTAACAAGCTCATTAATTCTTCTCTTGGTTCTAGTAGCTAGTTGTACTAACCAACACTTTTCATGCTTACATTTCTTCAATTTAAATCTTTCAACTAGATATGGATCTATATAACTGTGACTAGATCCATAATCAACCAAAATAGCTATGGGTTGATTATCAATATTACCTTCCACTTCCATCATGTGGGATTCGTAATTTATTTGTCTATTGTCCAAGGTTGCATAGATCCTTAGCATGCATTTTCCCACATCCTCTACTATATCCTCTTGCTTGATACAACTATGCATGGTCCTCATCTTATATCCTCGATGAGGATAATCTTTATACATATGATCACCTTCACATCCCCAACACTTTATGGGTTGTTGTCTTGGCCTCTTTCCTAAGGACTTTGCCATTTTATGATCACCTTGAGATGGTTTACCTTGTTGATATGCTTGATATCTATTCCTTATGAAAGGTGGTTTGAATCCCTTGTTCATTTGATCCATATTTCCTTTTTTGTTTTCATCCCAAGCCTTTTGGAAAGTTGGCCTCCCTCTTCTCTACTTGCACAAATACTTAGCCTTTCTTATGGCTTCCTCTAAATTCTTGGGCTCCTCAAATTGAATTTTATCCATGTAGAAGGATGGAAATACACTCAGGAACCTCTAAAATTTGATCTTCTCATCTATGATGAAGCTCACATACCTAATAAGTTCCAAGAAATTTCTCTCATATTCGCCCATGTTCATGTTTCCAAGTTTGAGTTCAAAGAACTCTTGCATCTTCTTGTCATAATATTGCTCTGACAAGTACTGTTGTTGAAAGTGTTTCTTGAACTGCTTCTAGGAAATCCTCTTCTCATCAAGTAACTTAACCTACTTCAACCGATCCCACCACATATATTCCTTTTCTTATAGGTGGTAGGTTGCAATTCTGACTTTTGCATTTGATGAGTAATCTTGTAACTGGAAATATTTCCTCATTCCCAACAACCATGCTTTTGCATCTTATCCTTTCTTGTCCTCTCAATAAAATTATGGTGGCTTGATCTTCCTTGTCTCCCCTTTCAAGTTATTTGATCTATTTCTCATTCTCTAAAATGGATTTCCAACAGTTGTACCCATGCCTCATTCTGAGTTATGAGCAGAAAGTTACAACACCCACATGTTGTAATTTCCACTTTATTGCTGCTGCAAAATTTATTTATTAATTTATGAGAAAATTTTAGAACCTAATACAAAATTTTGGGTGGAAATATGTCTTCTCCTCCTCAAGACCTTTTCAATGACTATTTGTTTTCTCAAATCTGAGCTCTAAGTGAAAAGCTATGGTTCAGAGAAGGTTTGACTATTTTTCCCTATTTATCCTTGTATGTTACATGCCTCTTCTTTCTCTCCCATCCCATTTTCAGATACTCATATCTCAAATATTGCACCATCCCTATATTCTATGGATTGTAAACTTTCCATAGACTATTCCTGGGTCCCAAACGGACTTATGTGCAATGAGTTATGCCCTTTGGAAGTAAATTGGTGCCAAAATTGTACCCTTATTGTTTTGGTTGTAACTTTCTCATACGAGCTATGTTTTGCGCCCGGAATAGCTCGTTGGATAACTCTCTCCAATTTCTTTTATTAATGTCGGTACACTTTGTTCTTATGGGTTTTTATTGCCTAAAAATGTTGTTTATGGCCTCAAATCGCCCCGCAAGTTAATGACATTCAAAAACCCAAAAATTTCTTAAAAATTCGACTATTTTACTAATATAACATTGTTTTAAATCTACATTGTTGATCTAAAATCAGAAGAAATCTAGACTATTTGTTGGGCCCGAGATATGATCACTTTTATGACGGTTATTATACACTTTTGCCACATGTACATATGTGTTTTTCATACTTTAAAGGAGCTTTTTGAAGAATTACATGATAAAATGGTATGATCGCCATAAGGTACGTGTAATTCATGTTTAATGATTGTATCAAGTACAATTCATCATGTTTTATGATTTCCAAGAGCTAATTCATGTTTTTCTAGTGTTGCAGGGCAAAAACGCACTATGTTTCTAGTTCCGGCAATCGTTCTGGCACTCTGTCCACCACTGCGTATTACACAAAAACATAGGGTGACTTGGTGGTTAAGGTATTAGCGGCCAGTGACGAGAAAATCGATCACATGGGTTTTGTTTATCCTTGCCCCCTCCAGCTACTGAGCTCTAGACAACTCAATTTCAATTGTCCAAAGAGGGCGATTATTGGCTCGCTCCGTTTTATCATTTAGGGCATCATTTATTGTAATTTGCCGAATTTAGAAGTGATTCGACCCTCCTGTGGTCGACCACTTGGTTTGTAAGCTTATAAATACCACTAGGATGGTTAGATGATAGTTAACCAAGTAACATAAGCATTAGAATTGTCAGGAAAACGATTTTACTCTGTTTTGATATTTTACATTGCCAGAATTATCCCAGAACTGCGTTTTCAAGTTTTAATAGTGAATTCGTTTTGTTAATCTCGTGGTGTGATTTTAGAGAGTGACCACGACTTGTTGGAGGGCCCACCAGCAGTCTGGTAACTTTCTTCATATTTATTTATTCATTTCTTAATTTAATTGCTCTTTTTATTTTCTGTACATGCATGTTTTTTATTGTGTTAACTAGTTTGTTGTAGTTTAATTGTTTTAATTGTTTTGCAGGTTAGAATGATGAGATGTATTAGCATGCACTGATATTGTAGACTAGGAACAGACTTGCAAGTCTCTATACTAACCCCATGTGCATTTAGATGTTAGATTCTGCTTTCTTTTATGATTTTATAGTCTAGTTTAAAACAGAGTTTAATTAGAATATAACAGAGTTTGATTTGGGTTTTCTTCAACAGGGATTAATGGATGGATAGAATTAATTCCAGTTTTTTATTATAGCTTGTTTATTTCAATTTTATATAGATTTCATTTAATTAGTTGTTGGTTAATGTAGATTGTTAATTTACTTTCATAGTTTAATTTTTGTTTTCAATTATTTCCTTATTGCAGTTTGAATGGTTAGAGTAAACATAACATAGTTTTATTTTATGCAATTTCCTTTCCTAGAATTAAAATGCAATTAAATTTCTTAGTTAAATAATGATGATCTTGTTTTGTTGTTGATGGTTTATACATGAATATGTAGGGTATTTAACATTATTTTTGTCATGGCTAAACTCTCATTGGATTGTCTAATCCATACCTTTCATTTTGCCATTGAGATTAGTATTGAGCTTATACCATTGGAATTGTCCTTTGTTGTCAAGTGCCATCGAGATATTATCCGAAACCAAAGACATTCACACAACCACCAACATTATATTTGAATTGTCATAGGTCAAAGAATAGTTTTCCTACTTTCATAGATATAGTTTATTGCTTTCATAGCTTAGAAAATAGTTTTATTTGTTGATGTAGGATAGATAGACTTTGCTTTGATAGATTAGATAGTAGTTTGTTTATCATAAATTAAAAATTAGTTGTTAATCTTTCTTGCTTTCAATACAATAGATTTCCTTTCATGCATTGCATTGAGCATTTAGTCCAGTTGCCTCTTAGATTTCCTTTCATGCATTAGAAATAGTTTTGCATTAAGCATTTAGTCCACTTGCCTCTTAGGCTAGATAGTTGTTCAATGAGAAGCTTTAATTTGATTACTTGCAGTAGTTAGTTGCCTTTGCTTACTTTTCTTTTGCTTTAGTGGGTTAGTTAGGTGTCTTTGTTTACTTGTATTTTTCTTTAGTAGGTTAGTTAGGTGCCTTTGTTTACTTGTCTATTTGCTTTAATAGATTAGATAGGTGATTTTGCTTACTTGCTTATTTATTTTCTTTCATAGGGTAGTTGTGCATTGAATGTAGGTTGGCAAGTTAAAGAAGTTTGCTTTTGTCATTTGCTTATTATGCTTAGTAGTTTGCCTTTGTTTATTGTTGAAGTAGTTTTCTTTACATAGGGTTTTACTTGCTTTCTTAGGAACTATCCATCGACCCTTGGCCCAAAAGTACTTAGGTTACCTAGTTTCATTTTGCTTGGTAGGGTTTGCTCATTAGATAGCTTTTCTTGAGTAGATTAGCCTTAGATAGTTGCCTTCCTTATTTAGACTATACTCCTACCAACTTCTACCTTTGGCATATATTTTTCTACAACTCTAAGTTTACTTACTTGACAATTTAATTAAGGGTTTTTACTGTGTTTTTAGTACATATAGAACACCCATCACTATTGATCTGGTCTCCATTAACAATCGACGGGTTTTTTTTGTAAATTCAACTTTCCCACTAGTCTCCCTGATGCACGATCATCGACCATCGACCATCGGTTATTCCTCCTCGCAAACCAAAACTACTCGTGAATCTCTCTAGTGCCCGATCATCATCCATCATCCATCAGATAACTCTCTTGGAAAAACAATATTGCTCGCAAATATCTTTGACGCATGTCATCAGTCATCGACCATCAGAGACTTTCCTTGACAACCACTTGCCCACAAGTCTTATCGAACCATGACCATCGACGATCAACCATCCCTTCACTGGCATGGCAACTATGCTGACATGAAATGACACATAGATGTTGACGTGGAATGAGATGTCATCCTAAAGTATCAACTTTTCTGATGTGGCATGACACGTGGATGATGATGTCATCATCCTCTTTTCCTTCATCAACGATCGATCGTTTCTCTTGGAAGATTGTAAAACACTTCGCTAAATCTATCGACGCCCAATCATCGACCATCGGTGGTCAGAGATTTCTCTCAGACAAACGAAAACTATTTCCAAATTTTGTCGGTCACCGGCCATCAATGATTGGCGATCCTCTTTGGATGCATGAAAGCTTCACCAAATTCTGTCGATCCTCAACCATCAACGAGTTTCGTTGGTGAAATTTGACACTTAGAAATATTGGCCAGAATCTGTCGATCCTCGACCATTAGTCATCACCGATTAGAGACTTCTTTTGGTCAAAATCAACTCTTTTCCCAACTCAATGGTTCGGCCATAAACCATCAATGAATTCTACTAGCAAACTTCAACACTTATAATTTTTTTTATCAAAATCTAGGTGAATTTGGGTCGTCAATCTCTCTCTCTCAAGATGATCTCGACCGTCGATTCTACTTCAACCTTTCAAATGATCGAAACTAATCTAGATTGTCGATCTATCTCATTTCTCTAACCGCTAAAATGATTCTCAGTTATTGATCTGGCAATCTTTCAAACTTCGAAAACATTCGAAATTTTTAAATTTATCAAAATGAATCCGGGTCGTTGATTCTTTAAACTCTCCCAGCTCTGTCGACCTCCATTAAAACATGAAATTTGACCTTGCAGGTTGAATCTAACATTGCAATCCAATCGATTGATGTCATTAAACATCTTAGATAGTTTTGGGTAATTAAAAACTCGAACTTTCTCATGAATTTAGGTATTTCCACTATGGTTCTCCACCGTGTTTCCTCAAATTTTCTCAAACCAAAGTCTGTAATAGTGAACTTGCTTAAATTCGCACTAGTTCTTGGCCCATACAAATCCAGTGTTGAACCAGTAGCTTTGATACCAGATTCTAATGTACCCAGCCCCCAGTTGGGTCACATCGTTGCTAAAACAACCCACTAATTTTTTTTGATATAAATATAATTGCAAAAATAGCCTACAACATGACATTGATACACTTTCAATTGTCTAATTGCTTAATTGTGCATAGAAATAACTAAATAGCATACAACAACATTAACAAGGATTTAAATGCATCATTATGCTCACAACAAGGAATAATAACCAAATATATTTCCGAGTAAATTGCACAATAGTTATATCAGCATTATACATGCATAAACACAACAAATAACACTACTTATCTTATAAAATGTGCAACCTGCTATAGAGGACGATCGTTCCTCACAACCGTAGCCTTGTTGTTCCAGTTCTCAATAGTAATACACCCCCAAGCTAGGGCTATGAATCCACAAGAGATGGCGGTCCCTAAGGCTGGATAATGTCCCCCTCTCACTATCAAAACTCACAGTTAATTCCAGTCCACTAGCTCTCTTCCCCTCAACCTGCACAACCCAGGGGATGGAATCCCCCTTCATTGCTCACAGTCCCTCAAGCCTTTCCAGTCCCCTCCAGGGCTTCCAACAAAGGTTGGATAAGAATTCTAGTTGTTGGGACCTCAGGAATTCTACAGTTGCAACCACGAATTCACCCAACAACAAAACACATGCTTCCTTTGCTTTAAAACTACACATTACTCCCAGACACATAACCTTTTTCTCCATGAGATTATAGCTCCAAACATGCCCACAACAGTTTCCCTAAAGCTTCAACACTCAGATCTTGATTGTTGGCTAGAAAACTCCATGTAAAAATTGCTTTGCATACACAAACATGAATGTAGAATTTTGGTCCCTTCCCCATACAAATTTCCTCTCTTTCTCTTGATTGCTTGACTTGGACCCTTCACAAATCAAGAGCCAATTATGACTACAAGTGTCGAACTTGCATATTCTACAATAGTATTATTCCTTCTCGATTTAGCAATGACTCTTTCCCACTATGTGGATGGATATTCTTCTTTGGATCCACATGACAGGTGTCAGTCTTTGGAGCATTATTTTCAGTTGGTTATTCAATTGCGATATCTTCTGTTTGGAGTTCACATGAGCAATTGGATATGGGACCCTAGTTTACAATGTCGATTGGACTACTTAAGCATGGTGTCTTTCATTTCTACATGGGCCCCTGGTTCTCTAGTATGCTTCAACACTATGGTACAAACTTATCCATGGGACCCTGGTATATGGTTGTACACCCTCATAACAAGTGTTGATGACAACACTTTCATAAGGGGGGTGGAATGTAGTGTAGCTAGAGAGGTAGTGGGGGGTTCAGAGGGCCCATAGTAATAATAGTGGAGGCCATTCAATGTAAGGTGGACTAGGTTCACTATATTATTAAATAAGACCCACTATGGTAGTTAGATATAATAAATTTAATGGGACTTACTAGAAGGTTCCTCCTCTAGAATGTTCTTAGGTGGTTGGTAGCACTATATAAAGGGGTTCAATTAATGTAATGAGACAAGTTGAGAAGTATTGTATTTGGAGCGGTAGCTCAGTAGGAGGATGCCCCCTCAAAGAGGCAAGTGAACAGGAGAGGATCCCTTCCACAATAGGATCCATTGTATGGTGTTTCCCTACCCTAAGGGTTTTCTTATAATAAAAGTGTGGTTATTCTTTATTGTTCTATGAATATTTGTGGTGTTTTTGTATGTAAGTATTTGGTTCTTAACAAAATGTAGTGCACCTAGAGAGGTGCTAGGGGGTCCAGAGGGCCCATAGTAATAACAATGGAGGTCATTCAATGTAAGGTGGACTAGGTCCACTGTATTATTAAATAAGACCCAGTATGGTAGTCAGATATAATAAATGTAAGAGAACTTACTAGAAGGTTCTACTTATAGAAGGTTCCTCCTCTAGAATGTTTTTAGGCGGTTGGTAGAAATATATAAAGGGGTTCAAACAATGTAATGAGACAATTTGAGAAGTATTGTATTTGGAGTGGTAGCTCAATAGGAGGATTCCCCCTCGAAGAGGCAAGTGAACATGAGAGGATTTGTTCCCTAATAGGATCCATTGTATGTGTAAGGTAAAAAATCTATTATAGTAGCATGAAACATAAATATTGCAGAGAATAACAGCGGAACAACATAATAGATGAAACCATAGCACCAAAATAATACCTTTATCGATAGGAAACAATGTTCACTTGCCTCTTCGAGGGGGCAACCTCCAGCAGAGCAGTGCTCTATTACAATAATTCTCAAGACAAAACTTCACATACCCTCTACTCCTATTTATATTAAATCTAACTATCCAAAAGAACAATATAGAGGAAGTTCCTTCTAGAAGCGAAATCTTTTATTAGGTCTTCTTACATTTGACTTATTCATCCTTATTTCTAGGCCTTATTAATATTGGCCTTTATTATGTGGAAATATATTATTCTACCTACATGAGGGGTTAGGGAGGTTAGGTCCCTAACATACCCTCCCCCTTGAAGTACAGTCGTGTCCTCAAGGCTTAAGATGAGGAAATCGTTGGAGAATAGAGGTAGTCTCCTACGTAGCATCGTCGGGACTTCAATCTTTCCACTGGAATAACACTTCCTTGATGGTGGACTAACGGAGACAACACTCGCATTGGTCCAAGACTCCTTGTGGTTGCAACCAGATGGAACCTTTTTCATCCAACTCATGGAGACTGGTTTGAGTTTGGCGCTTAGTTTCAATCACCTTCTTTAAGCATGAGACATGAAAAACAGGATGGAGCTTCAACTGACTGGGTATAGCTAATTGGTAGGCCATCGATCCCACTCGCTTGAGCACGCTATAAGGACCATAAAATTTGGGAGAAAGTTTCTGATAGTGTTTAGCTTTGAGAAAAGTCTTCTTATAAGGTTGCAGTCGAAGAAACACCTGGTCCCCTTCAAGAAATTGATGTTTGGAATGATCTTAATCTTCTTGTTGCTTCATGTGATTCTGATCCATGACCAAATTATCTTTGACGGCATGAAGAATAGCCTCTTGGACTGTAAGATTTTTCTCAACCTCCTGAACCTTCGAAACCCCTCGCATGTATGAGAGAACCGATGGTGGCTTTTCACCATATGCTGCTTCAAAAGGAGTCATGTGAGTAGTTGTATGGTAAGATGTGTTGTGCCATCATTAAGCTAGGGGTAACCACTAACACCACCGATTTTTCCTATCATATACAAAACACCTGAAATATGTTTCCAAACACTTACTAATAAATTGATGGTGAAAGTGGGATCTTTGAGCCACTGTGGATGTGGTGAATGGGTGTTGAAGAGCACACAAATGATCATATTTGGAAATACGATCGACGACCACAATGATGACTGAATTATTGCCCGATTTAGGTAAGTCGACAATGAAATCCATATAAACATCCCACCAAATAGCAGGGGGGATCGGAAGCGGTTAGAGGGTGCCCAGAGCTTTGAATGTTTCTCCCTTGTTACATTGACATACCTCACATTCAACTACAAAGGTGCGAACATCTTGTTTCATACCATCCCAGAAAAAAAAGAATGTTTGACCCGTTCATAGGTTTTGGTAAACCCTGAATGCCCAGCTGTGGGAGAAGCATGAAGTTCAGAAAGCACCATGGATTTAAGTTGTGATTGCTTGCATAAATATAGATGACCTTTATAGTGAAGCTCGACATTGTGCCAATATTACCCTGGAGAAGCTGGAAAATTGTGTTGCAATTGGTGGATTATGTTAGAAGTTTTGGGGTCTTGCATCCATTCATGACGAACAGCTTGGAGCCAATTTGGTACAATGAAGGAGAGGGATAAAAGGGACATGTCTTCTTCATACTTCTGGGAGAGAGCGTCCATAACTACATTTTCCTTTCCCTTATTGTAAATGATCGCATAATCATAGCCAAATAGCTTAGTCACCCATTTGTGTTGCTATGGTGATGAAATTCGTTGTTCCAAGAAAATACTTGAGACTCTGATGATCAGTTTTGATGTGGAAGCGTTGTCCAAATAAACAAGGATTCCAGAGATCCACAACATCCAGAATACATAAAATTTCCTTTTCATAAATGGATTGCCCCAAATGTCTCTCTGAAAGTTGTTTGGTAGTGAAGGCCGAAGACCTGCCATCTTGCATGAGGACGACCCCAATTCCTTTCCCGAAAGCATCACATTCCAGTATGAAAGTCTTGTTGATGTCTGGAAGTGCTAGGACAGGGGTCAAGCACATAACATCTTTCAAGACTCAGAAGGAGTCATCAGTAGCTGGAGTCCAAGTGAAAGAATTCTTTTTAAGAAGAGAAGTTAGAGGAGCTGCAATTTTTTCCATAATTCCGAAAAAACTACTGGTAATAGCCCGTTAAACCCATAAAACCTCGCAAGCTCCTAAGATTTTTAGGGCGAGGCCAATCATGCATAGATTCAATTTTCTTAGGATCCACCCAGACACCATCCTTGCCAACAATATGACCTAGGTATTCCACTTCTGAGGCTCCAAAGGCACATTTAGATTGTTTGAGGAAAAGTCGGCACTTAGAAAGTAGATGGAGAACTTGATTCACATGGGAGAGATGGGATGTCCAAGTTTTACTATAGATGAGAATATCATCACAGAAAACTAAGACAAAATGTCAGTGAAAAGGATGGAAGACATGATTCAAAATACATTGGAAAGTGGAGGGAGCATTACACAAGCCAAAGGGCATTACCAAGAACTCATAGTGACCTTCATGAGTTCGAAATGCAGCCATGGGAATGTATTCTTATTTCATACGGATCTGGTGGTAGCTAGGACGTAGATCAAGTTTCGTGAAGCACTGAGCACAACTCAATTCATCCAAGAGGTCATCAATGACAAGAATGGGGAATTTGTCTTTGATTGTGAGTTTTTTTAGGGCACGAAAATCATGACACATGGGCCAAGTACCTTCTTTCTAGAGTACCATGACCACAAGGAAAGAATAGGGGCTGGTACTAGGACGGATAACACCCACTTCTAGCAATTCATGAACAATTTTCTCAATTTCATTCTTCTTGCAAAGGGATGACAATAAGGGAAAACATTGAGAGGAAGATTGTCTGGTATGAGAGGAATGGAATGATCATGGATTCCACGGGAAGGGGGAAGTTCTTTGGGAGTGGTCAAAACAACTTGTTGGTGGGAGAGGATAGATTGGATTCGGGATGCTCAGAGGGTGTCTCAACAACATGAATGGAGTGGAGTTGGGAAATAATGCCATAATGACCCTTTTTTAGGAGTTTTTCCATGCGATGGGAACTGATGATCTCGGGGGAGCTTGTTGTGATGCCTTGGAACTTATATTGTTTTCCCTCCTATTGGAATTGCATGGTTAAGTCCTTAAAATCCATGAGAATGGGGTCGAGAGTGCGTAACCATTCGACACCAAGAAAAATGTGACAACCACCCATGTCTATAGCAAACATATGGGATTTTAGATGATATTGACCAATTCGGAGCCGCACATTTTCACATCGTCCCCCACATTTCATGGAACATCCATTGGCAATCATGATTTGAAAATTATTGACAACACAGATGTAACAATTGACTTCTTGGGAAATGCAACGATGAATAAAATTATGGGTGTTACCACTATCCACGAGGATGATGACTTTCCGATTTTTAATGTAACCAATTAATTTGAGGGTCTAGGGAGCAGAAAAGCTAGTGAGGGCATTAAGTGAAATCATCGGTTCAACTTCTGGTCGATCAGAGGGTGGGGTCAGATCAGATGGCAGTGGTAACTCATCGATAGGTGAAACAACAACCTCTTCTTTAGAAATATCCTCAACCATGGCCATAAAAAGCTTTTGTTTCTTACACTTATGCCCTGGAAAATATTTGTCATCACAATTATAACAAAGACCCTTGAGTTGGCGTTCAACCATTTCGACCCTGGTTAATTTTTGGATCTTGAGGGGAGTTGCAAGAGGGGCGAAATTGGTGGGTTTAGGGCGAGGAGGAAATTATGGTTTGCAGATTTGGGAGGATACAATCTATTGTGTTTCCTTGGCTCATTGAGTAGATTTCAACCAAGTCTCAGGGAGTTCCATGAGAACATGGGCACATATTTTATCTTTTAGACCACTGATAAAGCATTCCTTAAAGAAAGCATCTAACATGCCCTCCATTATGAAAGAAAAGTGCTCAAATGTGGCGATAAAGTCTTCCACTATCCTAGACTGCTTCAACTTGGTCAAATGGCCTAAATGGTGGGTGTCAGAGTCAAAACGATCATAAAGCTCTGCAACAAAATGTGTTGAAGCAACATACCCTTGGCGAGCCTTTTTACGCAATTTCCACCATTGCCAGGGTTCCAGATCCAGATGTAGGATACCATAACAAAGCTTGGATAAATCATCAGTAATGCCATGCAAAGAGAAATAATGTTCCATTTGAGTGACCTAGCCTATGGGATCCGAGCCATCAAATTTGTTTACCTCAATTCAGGGAGGGTGGAGGTCTCGAGAAAAGTGGGTAGTTTGAGGACCTTGGTAATGGGAAGAGTCATGGTCTTCCAGATAGGATGGTTGTTCAGAATAGGAAGGGTTCGTGGAACGACCCATGAATTCGTCAAGTGTGGCTTTGATGTATTTGAGGTCTTTGATGCGGGAACATTGGTCCTATAGGACTTGAACAACATATTTGAGTGAGCTAAGATTGGCATTGATATTCTCAATGTCCTCCTTATTCTAGATATTGTCAGCAACCAATTTATTGAGTTCTTGGGTTCAGGTGGTGGCCATTTGGAAAAATGGGATAGGGAGAAAACAGGGGGTTGAGAAGGGTGGGTGGGACCGCTGAGAAGAAGGGTGTCAAATGATAGGTACCATTGTGATCAGGGTGAAAAGGGGAATCCAATGGGATAGGGGGAAAATAAGGGTGCCGGAAAAGGGGTCTGGTCCATGAAAAAATTTGTATTAAAAATGATAGGTACCATGAGAATCAGAGTGAAGAGAGGAATCCGATGGGATAGGTCCCAAATAAGTGTGTCGATGGGACCTCTATACTCTTTTTTTTTTAACTCCTGCAGAGTTATACTCCAATCTGAAGAATATTGTAGTGTTGAAAGGCCCAAATTCTTAACATGAGAAAATGTGTAGTAATTTCGCAACCAGAATGGAGGAGGTAAAGTTGTGCAACAATGGATCTTGTATGCTTTGTGTATTTTTCCATCCCAAGGGTTAGGGTATTCAAGGTTTCTACAAACGAGGGTTTTCCTTGTGTTATAGCTCTCTGATATATGTGCGAGGTCCAACAATAGTACTTGGCCCAATATCTCAGGGCACCAACAAAGGAGGCTAGACCGTGCCCTTAGATGTACTACCCGACTACCCAGGTACTAGAGAGTATCTTCCTGAGTGTTGATCTCGATGGAACTATAGAAGTCAGGCATTCGATTGGTTTATCTATGGAGGGCTTCAGGAGATCTAGGCCAATCTGTATACATGTGTTGTCTGATGCACTACCACTCGAAGGGGTACCAACAAGGGTTACAAGGGTGGCCAACAATGTGCGATTAAGTACCACTTGTATTTTTTGTGTGTATGCTTCCCCGACCGTGAATTTATATGCTGAATGAAAAATCTATGTAGCTTTACTACGTCGGAATACGTCTTTACCCTCAAAAAAATAACCCACAATTTTTTGCCAATGAAAGTGCCCTGATACCATTGGCAAGGTACCAGATCTATTATAGTAGCATGAAACAAAAATATTGCAAAGAATAACAATGGAACAACACAATAGATGAAACCACAACACCAAAATAATACCTTTATTGATAGGAAACAATATTCACTTGCCTCTTCGAGGGGGAACCTCCAACAGAGCGACACTCTATTACAATAATTCTCAAGACAAAACTTCTCATACCCTCTACTCCTATTTATACTAAATCTATCTATCCAAAAGAACAATCTAGAGGAAGATCCTTCTAGAAGTGGAAGCTTCTATGAGGTCTTCTTACATTTGACTTATTCTTCCTTATTGTTAGGCCTTATTAATATTGGCCTTTATTACATGGAAATATATTATTTTACCTATGTGAGGGGTTAGGGAGGTTAGGTCCCTAACAGTATGGTGTTGCCCTACCCTAAGGGTTTTCTTATAATAAAAGTGTGGTTCTTCTATATTGTTCTCTGAATATTTGTGGTGTTTTTGTATGCAAGTATTTGGTTCTTAACAAGTGGTATCAAAGCACTTTCCTTGGCAGGAAGTGTGGGCAATTTTTATTTTTCCAAAATTTTTGGAGAAGAAAATGAGGGCCGTGACATTCCGGACAATTTTTGTAATTTTTTGTACAACATTTGCATAAACTATTTGTAGATCTAAGTTCCTATCGGAAAAACAACCAATTTAAAAAAAAAAAATCATTTGAAACGGAGTCTGAGAAGTGAACTTATCCCCATTCTAAAATCTACAATTTTTCAAGGTTTTCCGCAGTCGATCGCATGATTTTTATGATGTTTGTAGGACCCGTGGCCGAATTTTCCTAAACAAATTACAGACCTGAGTTACTCTCACAATTTCACCAAAATTCAAAAAACAAAATCGCCCAAATTGGAGTTCCGTAAGTGAAGATATCGTTGATTTAAAATCAACCATTTTGGGGGGTTTTCATGACGACGACGAGACTACAAAGTTCATAACTTTTCACAGGGTGCTCAGATTGCTACCAGATTAGTGTCATTGGATAGAGGATTTTCATTGCTTTCTTCTGGCATATTATATGAGGTTTTTTCGATGGATATGCAATGCACTCCAACCTATACAAAAATTCCAGTGTCTCTAAACGCTCTCAATGATATAATAAGGGAACACCTTCAGATTTATCCCGCCATTTTGACAGAATATGCTCGAGAAGAAATTTCTTGGAATGATTTCAAGCATGATTGTGATTCTTGGTACTATACTCTTGCAATGCAGGAGATCCAAGAGAGATGTAACAGGGATATCATTGACATTTACATCTCGACCGAATATAATCAAGAAATATATGCTTGGTATGATTACGAGGACAATCGTGATGATTGGTATATGGATAGTTGTCGTTTATGGTATGACAATCACTTTCATGTTTTATTTGATGACTCTACTCCACCTTTTGTAGAGAACATCAATGTTACAAACCAAGAGCCAGTTCTGACTACAAGTGTCTTACCTGCATATTCTATAGTGGTATTATTCCTTCCCGATTCAGCTATGACCCTTTCCCACTATGTCGATGAATATTTTTATTTGGATACACATGACAGGTGTCAGTCTTTGGAGCACCATTTTCAATTGGTTATTGGGTTCCACTATCTTCTACATGGAGTTCACGTGAGCACTTGGACATGGGACCCTGGTTTACAATGACGATTGGACTACTTCAACATGGTGGCTTTCATTTCTACATGGGACCCTGGTTCTCTAATATACTTCAGCACTATGGTCCACACTTATCAATGGGACCCTGGTATATGGTTTTACACCCTCATAACAAGCGTCAAGGATAGCACTTTCATAAGGGGGATGGAATGTAGTGTAGCTAGAGAGGTAGTGGGGGGTCCAGAGGGCCCATAGTAATAATAGTGGAGGTCATTCAATGTAAGGTGGACTAGGTCCACTATATTATTAAATAAGACCCACTATGGTAGTTCGATATAAAAAATGTAAGAGGACTTACTATAAGGTTCTACTTCTAGAAGGTTCCTTCTCTAGAATGTTCTTAGGTGGTTGGTAGCACTATATAAAGGGGTTCAAGTAATGTAATGAGACAAGTTGAGAAGTATTGTAGTTGGAGCGGTATCTCAATAAGAGGATGCCCCCTCGAAGAGGCAAGTGAACATGAGAGGATCCCTTCCATAATAGGATCTATTGTATGGTGTTTCCCTACCCTAAGGGTTTTCTTATAATAAAAGTGTGGTTCTTCTATATTGTTCTCTGGATATTTGTGGTGTTTCTATATGCAAGTATTTGGTTCTTAACACTCCCAGGCACACAACCTCTTTCTCCATGAGATTACAACTCCAAACAACAACCAAATATGCCCACAATAGCTGCCCTCAAGCTTCAACACTCAGATCTCTATTGTTGGCTAGAAAACTCCATGTAAAAATTGCTCTGCATACAAAATCATCAACGTATAATTTTGGTCCCTTCCCCATACAAATTTCCTCTCTTTCTCTTGATTGCTTGACTTGCACTCTTCCCCAAGTTGATTGTACTCATCCCCCCCCCCATTCTCTCAATAACTATGAGAAGTGACTTCTCACACCAACCCTCTTACATGAATTCAATGATTGGGCTCTAAAACACTCAACAACTAATGGAAGGTTCATGTTGAGGATAATTTAGAAATAAATAAGAAATGGGTTTTGGTTTAATAGACATGGGTAACTCTCCCCTTTGGACCCCTTCCCTCTCTTGTGGATACTTAGCCCACAAATCTTCATCTATGTCCATCTGCAATCGATGGTACATTTTATTCATTATATTCAATTTACATCATTTACATATTACATCGCTTTGGCTCTTAGCCATATATCACGTTTACAATAGACATCACTAGTTTGGGGTTTGAAAATGGGGATGTTATAATTCATAACCTTTGACTCTAGGAAACTCATATGCACTTCCATAAATGTGCCTCCAAAATTCCTTGTTTCCTTAATACATTAGGCGACCAAAATTCCAACAATACTCTAGGCAACTTAACCCAAATAGGAACTATATAGGATTTTTCCAGCTTTACATTAAAAAAGGGGTCCATTTCTTAAGAAATAGCATGGTCAAATCCCATTGCTATTTTTGCCTCAAAATCATCTCCAAATCCTTGAAAGATAAAAAAAAAACAAATGTCATCCACCCTATGGATAACACATGAAATTTTGAGCAATAACCTAGCCCCAACTCCCAAAGCTGGCTCAACCAAACCTTCAAGGTATTTACAAACATTTTTTGACTTGAAACCACCCTAATAGTGATTGTGAGGCCAAACCTACCACTTGGTGCACATCATCCCCCAAGACTAGTTGCACCTGACTCCCCTTTTTTAACATAATTGTTGTTATGCCTTGGGTCATTATCTCTTCCACATAGTTTCCTCCCTAGCTCATCGCCATTGCTTACTAATTCAAGCTCAGAAACTTCTTCCCTGTCTCCCAACCCATGCTTTACCTCATGAAATAGATCATGCACATACCCATTTCTCAATATCTTACCCTCTCTCAAAGGTGACAATCATTTTACCACTGGATCCTCCCCTGTTGCATCATTCTTCTGCTCTTTTGATGTAGAGAGGACTAGATCAAAAATTTTACCAAAAGAGGGAGTATCCAAATGAAAATGTTGATGTAGAACACCCTTGACATTAACTAAAGGCCAAATGAATATCTGGATGCGTTTTTAAGACCCCCATCCACCCAGACCTTCATGTCAGTCTTACTCAAAGATCCATCACCATTGATCATTGGCCAAGATACTTGTCATTGATCCTCACCATCCACTTTGAACAAAGACTCATGTACTAAAGAAATTACATGGCTTGATTATCAGATACTCCCATTATAGAAAATCTAGTCCTCTATGTAATCCACTATATTGTCACAAGTCATCTTGACAGGAGCTTCAAAGCCTTAACAATCAATACATACCTACATAACCCTAGCCTCTTTCAAAATCCTAGTCTCCCCTTCAAATCCTCACTAGTCTCATTTTCATACATACATACATATAATCCTTTGAAGTTTTACCTATCTTTGTGTATTTATACTCCTAACCTCTTAACTTAGTGTGAAAGAGATAACAATAATAATAAAGGTTTTAGAATTACAAACAATTAAGTTTTTATTAGAAAAACAAATACAAAATATATAATGAAAGCTCTTTTTTATTTTGTTTTGTTTTGTGTAATGCATTTGTTGGGGAAACATACTAAACACTTCTCCTCATTCCAAGAAACACTTCTCCTCATTCCAAGAATGGTACCCAAGGTAAACATGATTATGTAAAAGCTCGAAGCTTTGTCATGTCACTTACAAGCATAAAACCTCAACACGGAAAGGCAATATTCCATCATACAACCACTCAACTAAATCTAATTGACTAATACAATTTTAATTATATATAAATATATAATAATATTAAACATATAATATTAAATACATCTTGTATTTTAACATTGATTTTAAACCATATAAATAAATTAATAATTAACAAAAATTTAAAATATAACCAAATCTTACATTATACATGGAATAATAAAATATCAAAACACATTAGATGTAATTGATATTTTATTAAATATTTTTATAATATTATTAATCCTTTAAGGTTTTACCTTTCTCGTGGTATTCGTTACTTCATTGATATATTGTAACCTCTTATCTCATTTCACAAAAGAATTGTTTTAATAAAGGTTTTTAGAGCTAGAACTATTTAAGTGGCTCCCCTTT
>JZKD02S2111105.1:0-11346 GCA_000966675.3 Picea glauca
TGTAATTTCGAAGGCAAGCTATTATTAAAAATGAAATTTGTGTCCCCTAAGTCTTATTTTCAACAGATAATTTCTTATGGCTGCATTTAAACATGATACAGAATTTCAAATTGTCACAATCCCTTCTTTTTCTGACCCATAACAACGAAAGCAAAATGTAAAAGATGCCAACCACTTCTCATGCTTTTGCAAAGGTGGAAGGGGTCCAAAGTTCAAACATGTATTTTTTTTACTAGTCTCAAGCATCTGGCAAAAAGCTATATACAGACTTGTTTTTCTGTGGATGAACTGGAGATTACACATGGTTATACAATCATTGCAACGTCTATCAGGAATGGCAGTCACTTTGAGTTTTTAGAATATTTCAGTGGTTGTTCATTGTGCTGATATCAAGGACCGGTGTTGCAAATAACTGCAACCAGTACAGGGAAATGTGTCTTTAAGTATGAAAAGCTTGTATTTGAAATTTTTGCTTCTTGGGAAATGTTTTTTATGATTTGGGACATTCCCATTGGTAATAAATCAATTGAGAATCCTTCTGGCATATGCCTAAAAACATTCAACCTGTACACACCTTTACAACCCACGGCCTTTAAAACCCCTTCACACGCACTTTTCCGCCTATTTTGCCAGCAGCCCGATATTTGTCATCGAATCATGATATTTTCACAAAGTGTCGCGACATATTGAATGTGTCGCGACACATTCAATATGTTGGATGTGTCGCGACATATTACAAATAATATATCGGCCTTCAGTAAATCTCGGCGATATATCCGATATATCGGAGAGATATACAACACTGATTCTTATACATGGAGAAGAAATGCAGTTGCTGATGAATAGTGATAGCAGTATGTTTCAGCAGAAGACAAAGCTGGACAAGGAGATAGCTGAGTTGTGGAAACTCATGATCAAAGTGCATAAAGGAAGATACTGCCAAAGAGTGAAGCAGACAGTCAACTGTGTAAATTGTTTGACTGTGAAGGATTGTGAAGGCAAGCTACGTGGAGCATTGCAGCATAATGTTTGGAAGCCTGGAAAGTTAAAGACAGTAGTGAAAGATGATGAAAGCAGAGCTTATGGATAGCTGCAGAGAAAGGTCTGGGATCCAGGAGGATTCAATCAATGAAGACACATGACCAGGAGATCATGAAAACTTTCTACTGTGGGAGTCTGATGCAGGAGCATCTTCTCTCATCAACAATTGTAATGTTGATCAGACCTAGGGTCTTGACATTTGCCCAAGGAAGGGGTTTTCATTGTAAAACATTTGTAAGTTAAGATTAGAAGGTTCTAAATAGTTAGAGAGGTGTTAGTCAAGTTATGAGTCATCAGGATAAAGTGACAGTGTCAAGTGGATGATGAGTCATGTAACCAATTTCACAATTGGTAGCAGAATTCGAGAGAGTCTAGTAGATCTCAAACCATGATCATTAGATGATAGGATCGAAATTCTATTATTAGAATTCAGTTGCAGAGATATAGGAGTTAGTTTCTAAGGTTTAGGAGTCTGTTAGTGAGATGGAAGCATCAACTTCCATGCATATATATTGATGTAAGCGGGCAGAGGAGTTGGCCAAACAGGGGATATCAGGCCATGAAGATGCAAAAGTGTAGAGATTCTGGTTAAGAGATGTTTGTACAGAATTAATTGAATGAATTAGAATTCATGTGTTATTGGTGTATAAATTGTCTGTGTAAATGAATGGAAGAATTCCAGCAGCTGTGTGAATTCTGGAAATTAAAAAGTTAGAAGAGTTTCAGGGTCTGTGTGAAATCTGGAACTAGTGATAGATTTAGGCAATATTTCTGTCATATGATGATAATGATTCCATGTTAGAGACAATATCATTGTTAAAATGACTTGTGAAGAATTCTGTGCATATGTACGTAGTTTTGCATTGAAGATGTAGAACGAGAGTGGAGAAATCTCATCGAGGAAAACTGGGTAGAATATATATGAAGTTGTAAATCTTCGTATATATTCCAGTTTGCAGAAGTCTGAGATGACTTATAAAGAGATTAAGTGATTTGAGGTTGGGTAAAATAGTCATAGATTCGAGGTCCTGTAGAAGTCTTGAAGACTTGGGGAAAAGCCAGAAGAAGATTGGGTAAACCTGTGTAAGTGACTGTAGGAGAAGGTAAACGAGATTAACATCCTAGTTTTGGATAAAGTGGGTAGAATCTCTGCCAGAGATTCCAGTTCGGGTGGAAGTGGGCAGAATCCTTTGGCAATTCCAGTTTACATCTCTGTACCAGAACCGAAGTTCCGAGGAGGACCAGAGGTTTAATACATAGTTGTATTGTAACCATTTAATCAGAGTCAATGCATGGGAGAGGAATCGACCGGTAAATCTAAGTGAAATAGAAGCAATCTAACCGTCCATTCCTTTGGAAAGATTGACGGTTAGTAGTGATTTCTTATGGGTAAAACGGTTGACTGGAGTCAACTTCCCTTTGGGATGCGAAATCCATATTCCAATACACCTAAGAGGGTTTGAGTCCACCGTTGATTATCATCCAATGGTGGTGGGTCATTTCTCGTGGGACAAGAGTGGTATTGAAAACCACCCATTGAGGATGAGAAATGGTTATATAAAACCATGCTGTGTAGTTTGGAACCCGTGGGACTGATGTTATAGAGTTGGCGGAATTGCCAAGTGAGATTGAGCTGGAGATTTGGCAGGACTGCCAAATAGAATTTATATAAATGAGAAAAGGGTCGTATGATTGGTTTAATAACCAATAGTGTAATGTCGGGTCAAGAAATGCTAAGGGAAGAGCACACGAGGGTGAAAGGAGTTAGAGTTTAAGCTCTTTAGCTTATAGCTCGTGGTCACAGATTTGACCAAAAGATCAGAGAATCGGACCTAAGTCATGAAATAGGATATGGGGTGTGAATCTCCATAGGAAAGAGGTGAGAAAATTAGAAAAGCAGGTATAGCTCTGCATCAGCATCACAGACTAATATCCATTAAAACCCCTCTAGAACTAATCAAATCTTGAAACTGAGTGGTGAAGGAGGTCCAACATTGAATGTGGGTTCTCTCATTCAAAACTAACTCCAAATTGCCTAAAGGAAGGACAAAGTGCATCGAAGAAGAAGAATGTCACATTTTGCAATTATTATGACCAAGCAACAAAAGATTAACTCCAAATTGCCTAAGTAAGGACAAAATGCGTCGAAGAAGAAGAATGTCCCTTTCTGCAATTATTGCAAGTGTAGAGGACATGTGAAAAATAATTGTTGGACAATGCAACTGAAAAAGTGCTAGAAGTCTGCTACAACAAAGCAAGTTGAGAAAAAGATAGTTAAGTATCTGACTTTGCAACAAAAGGCATTTGCTTGATAATAATCATCCAACCTAGTCAGATAGAACAAGAGGGGCTAGTCTCCATCAAGATCCATAAAAAGGAGCTTCTTACCACAATTTTTTATACTAGCAACTACTGAGATCTCATCTCAGAGGAAGTAGTGAAGAGGCACCATATACTTACAGTCAGGCATCTTGAACCCTACTCCTTATGTTGACTCAACAAGAACAAGGATTTGTGAACCCAACATAAATGCAAAGTCAATTTTGCCATCATGGTCAATTATATCCATGAAGCAGATTTTGAGGTTGTTCCATTGGATGTGCGGTGTCCATTTTAAGCAATCTACTCTTGTGGGATCAAAATGTTACCTACCAACAACACAAGAACCAGTATCGACTTGTCAAGGATGACCAAGCTTATTCAATGTCAACGTAAAAGGACACACCAAGAGCGCTAGTTTCTATCACTAAAGCTCAAACATCGGTCAAAGAATCAAGATTCAAGACAATTCGCTTTGTTTGTTCAATGACCAAAGACAAAGGAGAGTGTTGCTCTCCAATGGAAGCAAAGACACCAAGGCCACATCATGCACAAGTTCGATGTGACCAAAGAAGTCACAAGATCAAAAGCAGTTGGATAAGTTTACAATGCTACTCCAAGTTGTTCCAGGAACCTTGCAGAATGCCTCTAAGCTATGTAATTGAGGCACTCCATTGACTTGCAACAAAGAGTTGTTCTACCAATCGAGGCACTATCAAGAACTCATTCTTGAAGAACGACAAGACTTAGAAGCAGATTCAAGAGTTGTTGGATAGGTGTCACATCCACCCTAACTCATCATCTCACTATCTGCTTTTGCTTTTAGTTCCGAAGAAAGATGGCACATGGAGAATGTGCTTGGACAATGGCGCTAAAAGAGAATCAATATCCATCATCAACGACTTGTTAGATCAACTTCGGAGAGCCAAATATTCAATAAGATAGATTTAAAGCCAAGTGACCATCAAATACATATAAAGCCAAAAGATACATGGAAGACATAAAGCAATGAGGACCATTTGAGTGGTTGGCGATATCATTATGTCTCTACCAATACTCCAGGACATTCATGAAAATGATGAACAAAGAAGTAATACCATATATTGACTAATATGTGATTATATATTTGGATGACTTAGTTGATTTTAGCATGACCTNCATGTTCAAGTTCAAGTTTGTTGTCACACCTCTTGCTTGTTAAAGTAGAGAAACTTGGGACTTTGCTGACTCTTTAAACATGGTCAAAAGGTAGACCTTTGTGCCAAAGTTGGGGTCACTGTTTCTTCTTGAGTTTGAGAATAACATTATAGCATTGTATTGACTTGTGAGTTGCTTTAACTCTTTTGAAGTGTTTTTGGCTCATTACAAGTTACAACAGTGTGTCAAGAGAGATGTGAGGCATGAAACTTCACTGCCTGATGTGGAAGATGTTGTTTCAGGTATCTTGGAAACTCATCCCAAGCAATCTAAATCTGGTTATTAATTTATTAACAAGAAATTTCACTGCCTGATGTGGAAGATGTTGAGGGCATTTGGCCACTTCCATAGTGTGTGTTTTTGTTTCATATGCATAGAAATTACCTTCTTCACCTTTTGTAATTTCGAAGGCAAGCTATTATTAAAAATGAAATTTGTGTCCCCTAAGTCTTATTTTCAACAGATAATTTCTTATGGCTGCATTTAAACATGATACAGAATTTCAAATTGTCGCAATCCCTTCTTTTTCTGACCCATAACAACGAAAGCAAAATGTAAAAGATGCCAACCACTTCTCATGCTTTTGCAAAGGTGGAAGGGTCCAAAGTTCAAACATGTATTTTTTTTACTAGTCTCAAGCATCTGGCAAAAAGCTATATACAGACTTGTTTTTCTGTGGATGAACTGGAGATTACACATGGTTATACAATCATTGCAACGTCTATCAGGAATGGCAGTCACTTTGAGTTTTTAGAATATTTCAGTGGTTGTTCATTGTGCTGATATCAAGGACCGGTGTTGCAAATAACTGCAACCAGTACAGGGAAATGTGTCTTTAAGTATGAAAAGCTTGTATTTGAAATTTTTGCTTCTTGGGAAATGTTTTTTATGATTTGGGACATTCCCATTGGTAATAAATCAATTGAGAATCCTTCTGGCATATGCCTAAAAACATTCAACCTGTACACACCTTTACAACCCACGGCCTTTAAAACCCCTTCACACGCACTTTTCCGCCTATTTTGCCAGCAGCCCGATATTTGTCATCGAATCATGATATTTTCACAAAGTGTCGCGACATATTGAATGTGTCGCGACACATTCAATATGTTGGATGTGTCGCGACATATTACAAATAATATATCGGCCTTCAGTAAATCTCGGCGATATATCCGATATATCGGAGAGATATACAACACTGATTCTTATACATGGAGAAGAAATGCAGTTGCTGATGAATAGTGATAGCAGTATGTTTCAGCAGAAGACAAAGCTGGACAAGGAGATAGCTGAGTTGTGGAAACTCATGATCAAAGTGCATAAAGGAAGATACTGCCAAAGAGTGAAGCAGACAGTCAACTGTGTAAATTGTTTGACTGTGAAGGATTGTGAAGGCAAGCTACGTGGAGCATTGCAGCATAATGTTTGGAAGCCTGGAAAGTTAAAGACAGTAGTGAAAGATGATGAAAGCAGAGCTTATGGATAGCTGCAGAGAAAGGTCTGGGATCCAGGAGGATTCAATCAATGAAGACACATGACCAGGAGATCATGAAAACTTTCTACTGTGGGAGTCTGATGCAGGAGCATCTTCTCTCATCAACAATTGTAATGTTGATCAGACCTAGGGTCTTGACATTTGCCCAAGGAAGGGGTTTTCATTGTAAAACATTTGTAAGTTAAGATTAGAAGGTTCTAAATAGTTAGAGAGGTGTTAGTCAAGTTATGAGTCATCAGGATAAAGTGACAGTGTCAAGTGGATGATGAGTCATGTAACCAATTTCACAATTGGTAGCAGAATTCGAGAGAGTCTAGTAGATCTCAAACCATGATCATTAGATGATAGGATCGAAATTCTATTATTAGAATTCAGTTGCAGAGATATAGGAGTTAGTTTCTAAGGTTTAGGAGTCTGTTAGTGAGATGGAAGCATCAACTTCCATGCATATATATTGATGTAAGCGGGCAGAGGAGTTGGCCAAACAGGGGATATCAGGCCATGAAGATGCAAAAGTGTAGAGATTCTGGTTAAGAGATGTTTGTACAGAATTAATTGAATGAATTAGAATTCATGTGTTATTGGTGTATAAATTGTCTGTGTAAATGAATGGAAGAATTCCAGCAGCTGTGTGAATTCTGGAAATTAAAAAGTTAGAAGAGTTTCAGGGTCTGTGTGAAATCTGGAACTAGTGATAGATTTAGGCAATATTTCTGTCATATGATGATAATGATTCCATGTTAGAGACAATATCATTGTTAAAATGACTTGTGAAGAATTCTGTGCATATGTACGTAGTTTTGCATTGAAGATGTAGAACGAGAGTGGAGAAATCTCATCGAGGAAAACTGGGTAGAATATATATGAAGTTGTAAATCTTCGTATATATTCCAGTTTGCAGAAGTCTGAGATGACTTATAAAGAGATTAAGTGATTTGAGGTTGGGTAAAATAGTCATAGATTCGAGGTCCTGTAGAAGTCTTGAAGACTTGGGGAAAAGCCAGAAGAAGATTGGGTAAACCTGTGTAAGTGACTGTAGGAGAAGGTAAACGAGATTAACATCCTAGTTTTGGATAAAGTGGGTAGAATCTCTGCCAGAGATTCCAGTTCGGGTGGAAGTGGGCAGAATCCTTTGGCAATTCCAGTTTACATCTCTGTACCAGAACCGAAGTTCCGAGGAGGACCAGAGGTTTAATACATAGTTGTATTGTAACCATTTAATCAGAGTCAATGCATGGGAGAGGAATCGACCGGTAAATCTAAGTGAAATAGAAGCAATCTAACCGTCCATTCCTTTGGAAAGATTGACGGTTAGTAGTGATTTCTTATGGGTAAAACGGTTGACTGGAGTCAACTTCCCTTTGGGATGCGAAATCCATATTCCAATACACCTAAGAGGGTTTGAGTCCACCGTTGATTATCATCCAATGGTGGTGGGTCATTTCTCGTGGGACAAGAGTGGTATTGAAAACCACCCATTGAGGATGAGAAATGGTTATATAAAACCATGCTGTGTAGTTTGGAACCCGTGGGACTGATGTTATAGAGTTGGCGGAATTGCCAAGTGAGAATGAGCTGGAGATTTGGCAGGACTGCCAAATAGAATTTATATAAATGAGAAAAGGGTCGTATGATTGGTTTAATAACCAATAGTGTAATGTTGGGTCAAGAAATGCTAAGGGAAGAGCACACGAGGGTGAAAGGAGTTAGAGTTTAAGCTCTTTAGCTTATAGCTCGTGGTCACAGATTTGACCAAAGGATCAGAGAATCGGACCTAAGTCATGAAATAGGATATGGGGTGTGAATCTCCATAGGAAAGAGGTGAGAAAATTAGAAAAGCAGGTATAGCTCTGCATCAGCAGCGCAGACTAATATCCATTAAAATCCCTCTAGAACTAATCAAATCTTGAAACTGAGTGGTGAAGGAGGTCCAACATTGAATGTGGGTTCTCTCATTCAAAACTAACTCCAAATTGCCTAAGTAAGGACAAAATGCGTCGAAGAAGAAGAATGTCCCTTTATGCAATTATTGCAAGTGTAGAGGACATGTGAAAAATAATTGTTGGACAATGCAACTGAAAAAGTGCTAGAAGTCTGCTACAACAAAGCAAGTTGAGAAAAAGATAGTTAAGTATCTGACTTTGCAACAAAAGGCATTTGCTTGATAATAATCATCCAACCTAGTCAGATAGAACAAGAGGGGCTAGTCTCCATCAAGATCCATAAAAAGGAGCTTCTTACCACAATTTTTTATACTAGCAACTACTGAGATCTCATCTCAGAGGAAGTAGTGAAGAGGCACCATATACTTACAGTCAGGCATCTTGAACCCTACTCCTTATGTTGACTCAACAAGAACAAGGATTTGTGAACCCAACATAAATGCAAAGTCAATTTTGCCATCATGGTCAATTATATCCATGAAGCAGATTTTGAGGTTGTTCCATTGGATGTGCGGTGTCCATTTTAAGCAATCTACTCTTGTGGGATCAAAATGTTACCTACCAACAACACAAGAACCAGTATCGACTTGTCAAGGATGACCAAGCTTATTCAATGTCAACGTAAAAGGACACACCAAGAGCGCTAGTTTCTATCACTAAAGCTCAAACATCGGTCAAAGAATCAAGATTCAAGACAATTCGCTTTGTTTGTTCAATGACCAAAGACAAAGGAGAGTGTTGCTCTCCAATGGAAGCAAAGACACCAAGGCCACATCATGCACAAGTTCGATGTGACCAAAGAAGTCACAAGATCAAAAGCAGTTGGATAAGTTTACAATGCTACTCCAAGTTGTTCCAGGAACCTTGCAGAATGCCTCTAAGCTATGTAATTGAGGCACTCCATTGACTTGCAACAAAGAGTTGTTCTACCAATCGAGGCACTATCAAGAACTCATTCTTGAAGAACGACAAGACTTAGAAGCAGATTCAAGAGTTGTTGGATAGGTGTCACATCCACCCTAACTCATCATCTCACTATCTGCTTTTGCTTTTAGTTCCGAAGAAAGATGGCACATGGAGAATGTGCTTGGACAATGGCGCTAAAAGAGAATCAATATCCATCATCAACGACTTGTTAGATCAACTTCGGAGAGCCAAATATTCAATAAGATAGATTTAAAGCCAAGTGACCATCAAATACATATAAAGCCAAAAGATACATGGAAGACATAAAGCAATGAGGACCATTTGAGTGGTTGGCGATATCATTATGTCTCTACCAATACTCCAGGACATTCATGAAAATGATGAACAAAGAAGTAATACCATATATTGACTAATATGTGATTATATATTTGGATGACTTAGTTGATTTTAGCATGACCTGGGAAAATCACTTGCACCATTTGGGCCAAATATTTGTATCATTGTGCAGGAAGAATTTGTTGGTCAACATGAAAAAATTTACAATCAAGCAACATGAACTTGTTTATCTTAGATTTCATGTGAGTCAAGATGGAATGAGCATTGATCCGACAAAGATTTGGTTGTTGTCAATTGGCCTCCATCAATAAACATCCCTACCCTTAACTGTTCATGGGAAAGGCAAACTATCTCGACCAGTTTCTCAAACACCTTTCCCATGTTGTGCACACTCTTAATGCACTAAACAATCACCATGTCCAATTCAATTGAAAAGTCATGCAACAAAGACAAATTGAAGCTATCAAATGTCGAGTTGTAATTGTTGTCATCCTCAACTTACCCGACATTCAGCGGGCCTCCAAGATCGAGGTGGATACCACCTGTTACACCTCAAGTTCTCTGCAGTGAACCTTACATTTTTTCACAATATGAGACCACTTTGATGAGCCCAAAAGTGTGATGATTTCTTTGTATGTGGCCATGTTGGGACGATCGATGTACAGGTGTTGGTTAGTTGGTAGCTCGAATCCCCTTAGGTGGACGGTCGTGGCATGTCCTTTTAGTCCCCATTCTTAAGGTGCTTGGTTTTATTACTCCACCCGACTATCCCTTGGTAGTGAACTCCCATCAAGTTGGGCATTTATGTCCTAGGTAGCTATTCGAGCATTTTGAGGTGGATCTACTAAAATACATGATTTACAAGAGCCCTAACTACTCACTTATTTTATTTGTTATGTAAAGGTGATTGCGCTTTGTAAGAGTTTTCACACCCGTGGTTTAGCACACACCTATTTTACCCCATATGGACCCTCTTTTTCTCATGTATGTACCACACTTTGGTCATGGGATCATGAAGGTGATTTTACATATAAGCATCTAATTTAACATTTTTCAAGGCAATTCACTTGTACCAAGCCATAGGCTACATCCTCCAAAACATGAAGGGGCTATTTACGTCCACATAGACCCATGTACACATGCCACGTAGAAGAATGAAGAAGGCCCTCTATTGACGAGAGGAAATAAAAGTTCCTATGTCAACTTTTCGACCTATTGGTCACCAAAACCAATAAGAGGCAGGAATGCTCACCCTGATTTTATAGCCCGAGTATAAACACGATCTCTGCCTTCATGATAGGTTGGGAAAGATAACATAAAAATAAAACTATTCGAAACATATCACTACATAACATCATACATGTATATACTAATGACTTTAACAACACACAAAGGGTATCTCATTGCGACTTTATATATTTATGTGAATCTTTATTAATATCTTTCAGGATGTTTGAGAGTGGTTCCAACCTCATTCGACTTCGTATGGAGAAAGTAGAATTTTAGGTTCCATTCAAAATTCAGCAGACTTAAAAGTTTTCAGGATTTCAAGATTGGCAAGATTGCAATGTTTCCACGGGATTCTATCATGTATGAGGGTATGGAACTGACATTTAATCAAGAGAACCAAGCCCTTTATGTACCTCGATGTTGGTGGCATTGATTGTTGAACTCTTTTGTCACGACCCAAGTAAAAATGTACCCTTCACTCAAGTATAAACTCTTTTGTTGAACTCTTCTCTTTGTCATCATGTCAAGTGATTGAGCGGTGTATGTGCACACCAACCTCCATCTTATATACATATTACAGGCAGAGAGAAGAGTGGTTGAAGGCAGGGATGATTTTAGGGGCTAAATTTCGTTCATGGGCTAATTTTCCTAGGTTTTTCCCAAAATAATATTCACTATTCTAAAAATGATTCACCCAAATTCTAAAGGATAAAATTATTTTACCTTAAAAATCGCCAAAATTGTATACAAACTATATAAAATCCTTAGAAATTTGAATATTTTTACAAAAATATCGTCAAACATTTATAGTTGGCATATGAAGGATTAGTAAGATTCGCCAAGGTTTCTACATTTTAA
>JZKD02S2111116.1:20127-61503 GCA_000966675.3 Picea glauca
TTTTAATACTCACTCAATACTTTAGACGTTGGTGATTAATCTCAATATTATTCATGTGTATAAACATAGTCATACAAACTATATTACCATAGTTTTGTAAAACCCCCCTTTCCTAAACCTCTAATTATATGTAATTAATGATTGTCATGCTATGGCATAGAAATGATGTAAATGTATTAATGATCAATTGAAAATGCCAACAACTAACTGTGGGGGTGAATCCTTAAAATTTGGCCATGATAATACCAAGGGAAAGAAGGGGAAAGCTAGAGAGGGGTTCATCATGCTAACATGACCCAATCCTCCTTGCTGAAATATTTGATTTGGAGTTATAAGCCTTAACCTGATTCAAAGGAAAATTAGTTAATGAGAAAAAGGACTAGTGGTTGAGAAACAAACCACCCCAATGAATGGAAGCATGGAGGGATATGATAAAACAAAAGGAAGTTGTCATCCAAAGGTACCCAGTGTGCCATTCCACAACCCTCGAGGTTGACCCAAGTTTCATTGTGATAGAAGGAAGGGGACCGATTGAGATTTTTTCTAGATTTCGTGCAGGAGACGGAGGAGGAGACAGGAAAGGGAATGCATGAGTACGTGAAAGAAGAGAATTCCTATGAGGATGGTCTCAGAGGTTGGAGGTGGGGGTGTGCAGTATGGATATGTAGAGAAGAATAACTCAAGGAGAGTTTGGGCATCATAGGAATAAATATACTATGAAAGAATGCAAGAGGGAGTATTGAGAGTTCCGTTTTGGTATCATGAATTGGCATGGGGTTGGCCTGCAGCCGAAGTTACTAAGCATTCAGAGACTATGATTGAGTGGAAAGAAGAATACCCACATTTAGTTGGCTTGCGACAACCTTGAACCAGATAAGTATCTCATATTCTTGTGTATTGGAATTGAAATGTATGGTAAGGTTGACTGTAATTGTGTTCATGAATGTGTATGCTTGTGTGATGAATATACTGAATTATCATTACAAGTATGTGTGTTTGAGTAATGATAGAACAAAATAAATAATTTATTTCTATGAATTTTGTCTTGAATGGATAGATATACTTGTACAATCTGAAAGGAATCCATGTATTGTGTGAAAGTGGTTGTGTTGTGGACTGTGTAGGCTATTCAAGTCTGTGTACTTGAATGATAATGATTTGTATGGAATTTCATGTATACTACACACCTGAATAGGAGAATCTTGTACTCTATCCCAAAAGATAAAAACATTTGGTATCATCTAAAATAAAGAAAGTAAATGTGTGAATGAGATACCTTTGTGCACAATAGGTTTTATGTTAAGATGTGTTGCTTGTGAAAGGAATTAAAGGCAGATAAACTAAGAGATGAATAATAAAATCGAAGAGTAAATTTCTTATCCAATTTGGAAATGAAATACAGAGTATTTGAAGGATTGGTAAGAACTTAGCAAAGACTTAAAAGATATCCTTGAATGAATAACTCCAATATTAGATCGTTAGCCTGTAGAAATCCTGTGTTTTGAGTGGAAGAAATCATAGACATTGATTTGAAGTATCGAGATGATATTGGCCATTAGAAGGAAGGTATCCTTTACAGAGAACTATGTTTCGACTTTGAAGGAATAACAACCATTGGATCGACGCAATGAATAGATATTGACCCTTTAATCAGAGTAGGATATGATGCCCATAGAATATGTACTCCGAACTAACCAGAGTCGTCAAACCATCAGAGCATGGAGGTAGCAGATTGACTACCGTTTGATATAGCTTCCACTCTATCAACGTAAAATCCATTGAAAAGAGTTGGTGGGAGTGGACCTTTAGAGGGAACTCTTGAGCGGTCATAGAAAAACATCGAAGGAGAAACTCTGATTTTTAGTATATACTATAGATCTAGAAGTAGGTAAGTTTAACCTTATCTTTTAATCATTGTGAGGTCCCACTTCCCAGGTCAAGGTGGAAGAGAGAGACGCAGATGACCAAGATATCCAACATGTTGACATGTGTTGATAGTTGATTACTTGACGAGATGATTGTAAGTCTATCTGGATAAGAGGGTATGTATACCATTGATCAAATTTCGACCATTGATTAGTGTATAGGCGAGATCATATCTCTATCATAGATCCTTGTAAATTCTTGTCTTTCCTCAGTGTAGTGTCCCAAGGCCGAGCCCCATCACAGATCATGTTTTATGCAAAGAATTGTAAATGTGTTCTATAGGCTGGTGAGCCAAGTGTTGTATAAGTTGTAGGATTATGTGTTTTGTTAGGCCAGGGAGCCTAAGTGTTGAAGGCTCGGAGCCTGTTAATGTACTTGTATGTATGCAGATCAATTAATAAAATATAAACACCTCTAGTGCAGACCGACCACGATGAATGAGTGATGGGGGACTGAGCATCCACAGAGTGGGAAAGGGATTAAGGGATGAAAGGTGGGAAAAGGGGCTGAGTGATGAGCCTAGGGGGCTTAATCCTGGGAAATAATATTTTTATATTATTTTAAAAAGAGACATATGCATTTCTGTTTATCCTAAGTTTTGGAAAGGGAATGTGCAAAGGGGATGCACACTGTGGTACGCATGCAGTTCCCAGGGTGACAAGTGTCAACCCTGGTGCATGCAAATAAAATGGAGGAAGTAAGTCATGAGGGGGGGATCTCTCCATCTTGACCGGAACCTCTGAGCGTAGAACCGGTATGCCATCTTCCAGATTACTGGGATTCATCTTTCAAGTCATTAAGCTTGTGTTTGTCTGAAGAAACCGGGTACACCCCGGTCCCGAGCTGTGAGTTTGTGTCTGTTCTAGGAAAACCCGGGAGCGCATTCCTGAACCAGAATCCCTGTGTTGAACTCGAGGGGAAGAATCCTTTGGTTGTTTGGGGAAATGCTGAGCTAGCCTGTGCGTGGAGCCTGTTCCGAAATCATCACCGTGAGATCATCCCGTGATTGTTGAGCCAGTTGGGGAAGCCTTGGTCTGTGTTCCTCGTGGATTGTTGTGACCACGCAGTACTGGACTGCGTGAGGCTTGTTGGACTGTGAGTGACTCCTCCAAGTGAGAGAGTGCACAGAGGGAGAAGAGAACTCCTGGAAGGAACCCTGTAGCTGCCATAGAGCCCGGAGAATTTCGGTTCGGTCTGTTCCTGTAACCTAAGGTAAGGGAGACTGGCAGTCGAAGGACTGTCTAGGTGACAGAGAAGGTGCACTCTCCTGGGGTGGAACAGGTATGTGGGGAATGAGGGTCTGTGGGCAGTGAGCGTGGGAGATTCCTGGGAGAGCTTTCTTCCTGGTGATGTGTATGTGCTATCTTCCCTGTAACCTCAGCCTAGCCTAGGATTCCTTGCCTTGGGGTGGAGCTCGGTCCCAGCTCAGGGGTGACCCACTGTTGAGCTGATGAACAGTGTGGTCTAAGGCTGGGAGGTTCGTGGAAGGCCTACACTTGGTTGGCGAATTCTACAGTTGTTCAAAGATAAGTATCTAAATTATGTTTTTATCACATTTGGCATGACTGTGCTATTTATGTATCATGCTTTCCGCTGTGTAAATGAGTTACTGTTGAATGTTGTGGCTTGTTTAATTGTAGCAGTAACTTATATATTTTACTCTGAGAATTAAGTGTGTTTAATTGTGTTAAATGCATGTGGTTATAATTCCTGTACGAATTATGTAAACATTCATGTATAGAATGGTAACTGAGAGGTTGAAAACCTCGGTAGTAAAAAGGGTACACTACACTCAGGGGATCATGGTCTTCGATTTGGCACGACGGTTAGATATGGACCCTCGGTCGATGTAGGAGAAAGATTTAATCTTGATCGTCGATATAGAAAGATAATAGATCATAGTCATTCATCATTGGGTACCATTCAGATTAATTTACATGTCTGGAGGAAATATAATCCGAAGGTGGGACTGAGAGGGAAGATCTAGAATGTTGATCGAAGCTAGTGTTATATTAAATCTTATCCATTGATCCATTATAAGAGAGAAACATGTTCTTTGGTGAGTAGCAAAAAAGGGATGATATCACCCCAACCAACTTGCTTGGGGAACATTTCAATACCTATAAGATTGAAATAGATACCCCATGATGACGTGTAGACCCACCCTAGCTCATGTGTAATGACGTGGGTGGTGCCACATGTCAAGTAAAGATTGTGCGACATGGAATGAAATTTTGTCCCTTTCGAGGTAGAGTCCTTTAGGTATGAATGTGATACATGTTGTAATAGGTGAATTTATCTAGGAGGATCTCAGTGGCCACCCACCTTGTCTAGCTGGCTGAAAACAAGTTTTTAGCATCTTACTATATTTAGTAGTTTTTTGGTTCTTGAACTTCTGAGGCCATTTTGAGGGCCTAAACAATGATTTTTCATGATAAAGAACCTCAATGATAGCCAAATGATTTGATTGAGCCCATAAATGAATCTCATTGTCAATACCTTTCCAATGATCTATCATGCACCCTAAATGAAGATCGTATGCAAAAGTTACGGCCCCGGGAAGTTGATGTACTAACTTATGCCAATAGGGCCCACATGAATTTTGGTGCTTCATCTCCTAGGGTTAGGTTTTTGGATGTATAGGATTTTGGCATTCATCTTTACTGTAAAAATTCCTTTATAGCCTCATTCTACTCATCTTCTTGCGAATGAGCATAACTGTCACATCTCTTCTCAGAGATAAGCTGCCACCATTCTAGCAAGCTTGTTTTCAGTCTGCATTTTACAGTTTTCAACATATTTCTTATTTAATAGAAAATGAGTTTTAATGTATCTTTGTTATTTTTCATTGTGTCTCTATGTTAATATTATAAATCTGTGGTTCATTTCATTCTCCTCATAAATCCAGATGAGTGGTATCAGAGCAGTCTTCTCGTCATTTTTTTAGTGGATGTCCCCGACAGAGTCAAGGTATAAAGAGTTGGGTCTCGATATTTTCTCTCTTGAGGACAAAAACTCTCGCACACCCAAGAAACCATCCATGGTAGGAGAAAATAAATATGATAGGACAATAGATCCTTTCAAAATGTTGCTCAAGGAATCCCTCGCGTGACAGAGGAATGAGATGATGGACAACTTAACACAAATCCTTCGACAATTATCGAAAAGTGATGCATCCACCTCAAGCGGAGGAACCACCCTTTTCAAGGTACATATCAATTTTGTGTTGACCACTCAACACACCCTAAAATCCTTATCAAATTTTTTCACTTTTTGGGTACCACTTGTTTTCTTCACTGTCTGACTCGATTTCATTTTGGGAAATGGTTTATCTTTGTTTGTTTTCATGTCTCTTATCACCTAGTCAATTTTGTTTGAATTTGTGAAACCTCATGTCTAAAATACCCGAACACCTGAATTAAGAATCAACAACTAAACACTTCACCTAAGACGCTCAAGTTGGGTGTCAGAAAGAATTCAAGTAATTAAAGGAACCACATAAAGACGACAGTTGCCGAGCACCAATTCTCATCGTCATCGGAAGAAGGAGGTTTTGGGGTTGCATAAGTTATTCACAAAAAGGTTGGAGAGATAGCTGATCCCCTTCAGTATCGACAAAATATGAGAAAGACAAACATTAACAAAGGATGTAAATAAATCATCGATAGCCGATGCCTGATGCGCTTTATTGGGATCAGGGAAATCTAGAAAGATCACAACAATAATTTCGATCGTGATAAAGTTATCTCCGATCGTTGATCCTCAATGCATTTTCAGCATCAAGAATTTTTCGAGGGAGTCGATCCGAGAGAACTTGGGTAGGATTATGGCTGATTGTCGATCCTTGGCACTTTTTTGCGTCGACAAGTTAGGTTTGGGTTTTAGAAATGTATGTCTTAAATAAATTCATGAATTCGACTGACACAAGAAAATGAAGTCACTGGTCTCAAATGCCATGTTTCTTTACCATGTAAGAGGGTCATATGGTCTGGTTTTATCCCAAGTCCTTTTTGGTTCCTAGGTCCTAGTCATGCCTCCTGGTCATGTTTTCCACATCATCTCTGTATGACAAGATCGATCGATGTCAGAGCTTTTGTAAGAGAATATCAACGCAAATTTTCACAGCACAATCCCGACCCTCGTGTTAGAATATGAATGAATGTGCTCATTTTACCATTGACAATATTGCTATTGTCACCCAACCATAGGTTGAAGCCACTCTTTGAGTACCTTAACCTTGACAGAGAATCACTTCGGAAGCAAACCTAGGCTATATATCCAAGCAAAGGGTAGCGCACATTTCGCCATGGATAGAGCACCAACAAGAGTTGATCAGATAGTCCAAACCCTAACCAAGAGATAGTCCAAGCCAAATGTGATCTCCTAACCGCATCAACTGCAATGGCATCTCTCCTCCAAACCTGCACACAAAACCAGGCATTGCAGTGTTGCTTTGCAATTCTGAGACTGCCTGCCAGAATGAAGACTGGCCTCCTGTATTTATAGTAAATCTGGCTAACTCCCTAGGATGACTTCTCATTCTAGGTATCTATCTATTCAATATATATTATTTCTTTTGTCTGACTTCTTCTATTGGAGGCTAATAACCTAATAAAAGTTATCCTCTTGAGCCGACATGTCTTCTAGGGTTATTAGCCAACTCATTAGGGTTTCTTCTTGCTTCCCGGAATATTCTATTATCGTCAGGTTTACACATGGAGGTAAATACCTCCCACAACTACCATAATATCAACACTTCCTCCTATCTAGGGAGGTATTACAGGTAATGTTCTTGAGCACAAATATACCATTCACCTGATAGCATCAACATAGTTGTATATACTATCTCATGACTAGATCATGAGCACCATAATCACCATCAGTGTCATCAGCCGCATCATCTCTCGGAACAATACTCTATATGAGTAATGATACTCACTCTATAGAGTGACACAAGAGCCATTCTTCTAATCTAGAAGAGTAAATGTTCTGAACCATTTTCTGTCTGGAAAATCTCTGTTCATTGATCATCCATCTAGCTGATAATCATTTTCAACACTGCTGATAGTCTTCAAGTCAATTGGAACAATATCATTCATTATAACACAGCTGTGTCTATCCATAGTAGTACACAACTACAATCCAGTGGTACACTATCACACCAAGTAGCACACATGTACTTGATCAAACAGTGGAACACATCCGCCACAATAGTATACATCTACTATCTAGAGACATACAGTCTTCAGAACAATCATCTGATATCAACCTGCACAGAAACAATGTTATGATATAAACTAAATTTATCTGGGCCATTCTTCTACTCACATATGTGATATATGAAAGAGAATATTCCCTCAGAAAGTCAAACATCAATGATGAGCTATCATAACTATTCTTCTCAAGCAAGGAAGAATAATTGTCCTGATTTTATGAGCTTGGACCATTCCCCACCCTGGGCCATTCCTCCGACACTAAACAAAGTGTAACCTGGAGAGAACGAGTCTTCCCTAAAGAATGTATGTCCCTGATTGTTGAACCTGGACCATTCCTCCGGCACTAAACAAAGTGAAACCTGGAGAGAATGAATTCTCCCTAAGGAATGACTGTCCAGACCATTTCCAAAGGGAATAACTGTCTTGCACCAACCTCCAAAACAGACCATTCCCCATGTTAACCACAATGGGAAATCCCTGTTTGGCGAGGTGGGCCAATATTATTGAGTAACCCTCAAGAAGAGAGACTACCCTAAACCAATTCCCATGTTAATCACAATGGGAAGTCACTGTCTATGGTAAATCATCAATCTGGACCATTTTCCGAATTGGAAAATGTCTATCCATCAGAAATCTTAATCCACTTTCTGAACTAGAAAGAATCTACTCATCCTGGACCATTTTTCAAACTGAAAAATGACTGTCCATCAATCAATAATACATGAGTGCTCCCTCCCAACCTGGGAGTCATCTCTTCCATTTTCAATAAGGAATTTGTCTTCACAAGCTCCAACTTGAGTACACAAACTCTTTCATCTTGGACATAATATTTACCAAAATGTCTGCTTATGTGCTCATTTGTGGAGATAAGTATTGGAGAACCACTTTCTCCTTTCTGGACTTCATCACAGATAATGTAATTTTTTATTTCAAATGTACTTTGGTTTGGAACACTGGTTTTTCTCTGAAGGCTTCATGTAGCTCTGATCTAATAAAGTATATCATTGTTGGAAAACTGGAAGATATCCATGTGTCACTTCTTCTATCATCATGAGATCTGATCTTCTGAGTAATCATCTTGATACAATATCTCTATTATAGAGAATATTTACCATGCTCTTGTTGTGCACTAGAGGTTCTCCACCAAGTTATCTTCTTCCATCTGCATACAAGGGTCTCTTTCTGGTATGCTTCAAAGTCTTGAGGTTTCTCTTCATACGCTCTTTGTTCAATTTCTCTGGAGAACAGTCCTTGCATTCATCTGATGTAGAACTCCAACCCATGGATATTGCGGATGATATAAAGACTCATGTAGAGGTATGTCTGGTTTATTGGAACAAGTAATCATCATAGTCTTCACCCTCCATCTGGGAGAACCTCTAGTTTTGGATCTTGCAATTGTTGCATATATACATTGTTCTTCATCACAACTTTTAGTTCCTCTGTTTAATTTCTTTTATTGAGTTCATATCAGGTTGGTAATCTTGTGATTCTTAATACAGTGACTGGTTGTTCTGGTTTCTCTTTCTTTCTTGGAATCTTCATGTTCTTCCTGATGTTTTTCTTTAGCTCTTGGGTCCATGGAGTTTCTTATAGATTCCATGCCCTAAAGATTCCACTTATTCCTTTCATTATAGAATCATGGATGTGGATGGACAACCAGGGATACTTTAAGGCTTCTCTTCGAAGAATATTTTTTCTGAGGTTGAACTGAACAGGTACTGTCTTTCATGGATGCTAGCATGGATATATACTTCATCATATTCAATGGATCATAGGATTAGATACCTCCTAATCCTTGCTTCATGTATGAGTGCATATAATCAGCTCCCTCTGTCTAACAGAGTTCATGCTTCCGTCTGCATCCTTATTGTCTTCTAATTGGCTCCCTCCATCTAACAGAGTCCACGCTTTTGTCTTATTTTCTTATGCAAAACATCATAATTCTTTCTCCAATTTCCTCTTGATTCCTGAATTCTTTTTGTCTTTGCTTCTTCTAAGTCTCTTCATGATTGATTCTGATTTCGGCTTTCCTTGTATAATGATAACAATCCTTATATTGTTGTTTTTCCATAGGTATAGTTCTTCTTGGAACACATTATCTTTCGAGAGATAGATATACAAGATATGTACAGAGACGATGCAAACAAGATATATACAAGAACTAAGAAGAGTATTGTTACCTTCATAAGAAGAAGTCTCTTTCATCCTGCTTAGTCTTCTTTGTAGGTTCCTTTTCTTCGGAAACTGATGCTTTGTGTTTCTCCTTCCTTTTCTTTAGTTCGAGACAATGATTCTTGTAGTGACCATACTTTCGGCAGTTGAAGCGTTGTATTTCTGAAATATCTTTCTCTTGATTTGGCTTCTTCCTTGAACCAAACTTCGTTTTTTTCCTGAAATTCTTGAATCTTGCTATGAAGGCTTGATCATCGTACTTATTTTGGGGTTTCTCTTTTGCACTGATCCTGGATTCTTCTTGAGCACAAGAAGTCCAAAGTTATTCAAATGTAGGATACTCCTTCCTTGTGTTCATGCTTGCGGCAAATGCATCCCATGTCTTGGGAAGACCATTGAGTACTATGTTTACCAATTCCTTCTCTGAAATGATCTCTTTAATAGCTTGTAGTTGATATCTTAACTGGGATCTCCTCACAAAGTATGATGTTATGCTATCATCATCATTCATCTTCATGTCACGTAGCTCATTCTTTAGACTCATTATTTGTCAAATTTTTCTGACTGAGAAGAGGTTTGTTAGGGCATCGCACATATTCTTCGATGAGTCAATATGGGAGATGTAGGGTATCAAGCGGTATTTTATAGAGTCCACTATGATACTCATGGCATTGATGTCACCATCTTTGAACTTCTCCATAAATGCAATGTTTTGCGGTTCCTTTTCTTTTCCTTCTTCAAACTCTAGTTGCACGATCTTTCCTTTCATGATGTTCAACACTTTATTCTTAGCAAGGATAAGGTTAATCCTTGTCTTCCATGCTCTGAAGTTAGAAGCTCCATATAACTTGTTCTTTGACTTCATAGAGTAAGTCATGGCTTCTTTGACTTGATCAACCCTAGATTTGACCAAAAACTCAAACTTGACGTCTTGGCTTACTGAGAGGACCAGGAGATGCGCTAGGCTAGGGCACACTAATCTATCCAAAAATTAGGTCAATACCTTCACTTAAGGTGCCTCAACAAGAGAATTAGGGTTTTTAAAACTACACTTGCTAGTAACCCTAGCAGAAGTGTTTTGGCGACTGCTCCTTCTAGAAACCCTAGCGACAATTCTTCAATGAGCTTAATATCTTTACGGCTATGTTTCCTTCTAGCGGTTAGACTAAATGAGGAAGGTGTGGGCCCATAACCTGTTATAATATGAATGAATATGCTCATTTTACCATTGACAATATCGCTATTGTCACCCAACCATAGGTCGAAGCCACCCTCCGAGCACCTTAACCTTGACAGAGAATCACTCCGGAAGAAAACACTAGGCTAAATAGCCAAACAAAGGGTAGCGCACCTTTCCCCAAGGATAGTGCACCAACAAGATATGATCAGATAGTCCAAACCATAACCAAGATATATTCCAAGACAAACGTGATCTTCTATCTGCAACAGTTGCAATGAAAACTCTCCTCCAAACCTACGCACAAAACTGGGCACTACAGTGCACACAAGTGCTTCTCCACAATTCTGAGACTGCCTGCCAGAATGAAGACTGACCTCTTGTATTTATAGTAAATCTGGCTAACTTCCTGGGCCGACTTCTCATTCTGGGTATCTGTCTGTTCAATATATATTATTTTTTCTAGCCGACTTCTTCTCTTGGAGGCTAATAACCTAATACAAGTTATCTTCTTGAGCCAACATGTCTTCTAGGGTTATTAGCCAACTCATTAGGGTTTCTTCTTTCTTCCTGGAATATTATATTCTCGTTAGGTTTACACGTGGAGGTAAATACCTCCCGCAGCTACCATAAGATCAACACCTCGATCCATCAACTGAAAGAGAGAAACGATGGGATGTTTGCATCATAAGATACGATCAGATTTTGGACAATTAATGAACTAGTTATTGCCCAATCCCTCATTAGTTTCTACCCCGTGAGCCGATTAGACAAAAACATTTTTAAATCACCGATAGACCACATTACCACATGTTCCTTCGTTGTCAACCCACGATGAATTTAAGTTTAAACATCTCTGAATATCTGGTGGCAGATTTGTTGAAATTTTACTCATAACCTGAATTGAATGGCTGATGCGACATAGTAATATCATCCCTGTTTAAATCTCTAGAACCATTTTGAAAAAAATCATTCTGTGCATAAGTTGAATTCCAGAGCGTCTGAAGGCGAAAAGTGAGAAATTCGAGACTGTACTTCCCCTTTTGATTATCAAAACTAGGTTTAACAAGCTTCATAGGTATGTATCCAAGTCTATCAATTTGTTGGTTATAATTTATACATGTGCACCCGATTTTATTGCACAATCTCTAAACTATGTTATAGTTGTAAGTAAGATCCCATCAAGAAATCCAACCACCAGATGCTCACCGAGAGAACCATAGTTGAAAGAAGCCGATATAGGAAAAGGTTCTTCTCTAGGGACTACGAGGAAGTTGGAGTACGCCTCTAGAGAGGAAATTTTCGTCAAAAAAACAACAAAGAAAGATTTTGTTCAACCTCCAGCCTTTGGTGATACAGAGGCAAGAACTGGATCCAAGGTAGTTCTCCCACAGTGGGGGGATTTATTCAACATATTTAACCGAGAATAATAACTAGAGTATATCTCACACAATGACCTGGATCTAAGGGCGCTCGATGACCAGGTGTTCCCCAACATCCGACGGTTGTATTTACACATGGTGGAAAGAAAAACCCTTGTTTTTCCCTGCATAGAGGTTCTGAAATGGCTTATTGACCATACAGACAGGAATACGTGCTTGATCAATGATAATAATGGCAGATGCGTCAGAGTTTTCCTCTTGATAGAGGTCTATAGATAATACAATCTTAGGGACGTAGAGGAGCGACTCAACATGAACATCGTGGTGAAGTTCTACGAATTCAATGACACTAGCCGGTTGATGGATTCATGGTGGAAGGAGGAAAATAAGTTCACTAATCAGAGCAATGGATGGGACAAAAAAATCAACCTGAGGGAGCCATACATCTATTTGATGGCTCTCATCTGCCGACTATATGGAGAAAAGGATTGCTCCAAGTTTTTGGAAGCATGGATGTCTTTGGCATACATAGTGGAGATCTTCGGGAGCAGCTTCAACTGGGCAACGATAATCTAAAAAAAATTGAGCATCTGTGTACAATAGGCACAAACATCGAAGGAAAGGGAGGCACCCACTTTCTACATGGTCTCATACCTGCTCGATGTCATGTGCGCAAGGAATGTCTTCGCCAGAATGAATCTAAGATGGAATGTTGCATAGCTTCCAGTCCACATCTACTTTAGCATACTATGGAAGAATAGGTAGAAGAAATATTACGCACTCATCTACGATGAATTCATCGCCCACATTCATTTTATTATTTTTAAAAAGGAATATCCAAGACTATCTACTACAACCAAGAAAATAATAGCCAAGGTAGGCCATTGGTACTTGGATGAATGCTCAACCTACATCAGGCTATTTGGGGCCACCAAAGTACCACATATACTACCCACTCATGTCCCATACTGGATTGTTGTGGAATAAATCTATTATCATACGATCCTGTAGGGCTATAACGCCACATTGGTCAAAGACAAGAAACAATATTTCATACACTACGATTTTCATATAGGGTTTTATTTGGTGAAGGATACTGCTCAAGAAAAACAAGAAGGGATTAAACAAATGGAATTTAGATTCTATATAGGTCGATTGCGCAAGAATGATTCTAAAGGTTTTGTCCCCCAACACACTTCGCAAGTATCATCTTGCTGGCCATATTCTTATGATAAGTTTGAGGATGAAATTTTCACAGAGTGTGCCCAGGATTGGGACGAGGTGGTGCAAAGGATGGCCAACAAAAACATGACTAGGTTCAAGTCCATGAGCATGGATGAATAGGTGGAAACGATAGAAAAAACAACAAAAGAGTCCCTCAAAGCCAGGGAAGAAATCAGAGAGTTAGAAACAATGGAGGCACAAAGAAGGGGGTTTCTCTTGATAGAAGGGGCACAAAGATTCATTGATCATTTAAAAAATGATCCTGATCTAGTAGATATGGCGAGGCTCCCCTCTTGTGACCCAATCAAATGCCGAGGGGAACCAAGGGGCCCAGATCTGATACATATTGAAGAAACCACTGAGTCAGATAACCCTGAAGCTCCACCACCACAGGTTGGATCACTAGGGGAAGTTTCGGCTCGACTTGATATGGAGAGGAAATCAGGGAGAACAATTATACAAAATCCCCTGTTCGATTTAATAACCATCTACGATGACGAGGAGAGTTCATAGGTGTCCCTGGTCACTCCGGTGAAAATTACAAAAGAGAAAGGACCTGAGAAAGAATCCACCCCAGGTCCCGATGCTCCAAGTTAGAGTCGTCCACAGAACGAGCATGAGGTAGAAAGTGCCTTGGAAGCTGAGCCACTCAGCATACCGAGAACCCCAATGGACAACTCGAGGGATGAGCTAGGATTGGTCGAACAAGGAGAATAAATTTCACAATAGGAAATCGACGTTTCAACAGCCGATTACCAAGTAAGCATTGAACCTGACCCTGATTCCTCAGTTTTGACCAATAATTTATCAGATGATGAGAAAAACTAGAGGCTGAGTCATCGGGACATACATAAGAGGTTGAGGAACCCAGTCTTGATCAGATATACACCGTCGGGAGCCTGGGAAACACTCTTACTTGGGGAGAAAAACAAATCCCTGAACCTATTGATGAGGTCACCGATATACAAGAAATCTCCGATGACTAAAAGAGGAAATACATTGTGAAGAGAACCACTAAGAAAATGATTCTTACTTTGGACAATTCGATCCTCATCACCACAAAGGAGAAATTTGTTAGCATAGAGCATGCCAAGATGTCTGAGCTTATCGGCATAGGGATGAAAATCACAAATACCACCCTGGATAGAGAAATTAAGGATGAAGAGGAGTTGGTCGCTGTGCTAAAGGAGTTGGAGCATCTGCGCCATTTGGAGAAATACTATCAGGACTCCACATAGGTCACGATATTTTTAAGTGAATTCCAAGATTCCTACAACAAATTCACGAGTGAGAGGGACCTTTTCACTGTAGGGATAGTCAAGTTCCAAGAAGACACCCTTATGGCGCTAGCGGCATGAAAATACATGGAAATATGGTATGAGAAGGCCCACCAAGTGGTGGAAAGAATTGATTACATCAACATGGTTCAAAAGGGTTGAGACGTCGAAGAGCATGACATTCGGGTGCTAAGGGACAAAAACATCGATCGTATAAGGAATTTGACCGAACACTGGGTGAACATGGACCAAGAACCTCAATGAGAGATTCAAGATAAATGGGCCGATTGTGAAAGAATCTAGACCAAGATCAATCGAGGGATGAGATACATTGGTCTCCCAGAAGTTGACTCACCCTTAGACTTTGTTGACTTGCATGACATAGCAAAACAACATGCAGAACAAGATTCATCATGGATTGTAGAAATATAAAAGGTGGAAAACATGGTTCCAGGTCAAGTACAACAGTTCATGGAGCACCCAATCAAGGCTCAGACAAAATTACAACAGTTAAGTGTTAAATTAGTCAAGTATCGGGCACGGGCAGTGGAGATAAAGGAGATCCTTTTGGCCCCGATGGACCAACACAACCTCCCATATGCCAACACATGCAAGAAAATCTTCATCAAATGGTCAGAGCATGAGAATATTCATCCACTTAAGTGAACCCATTTGATGACTCTTCGAAGATAGAGAGAGGGAAGTGCCATGTGGCAATGTTTTTTTTTACATAGTTTGCACTTTTGATAGTTATTTTTAGTTAATAATTTGTTATAAATAAGAGGATTGGCCTTTTAGAAAAGGTCAATGGTTTTGGCAAAGACCCTCACTTTTAGAATTGTAAAGAACTATTTCAGAACTACCTTAATTGAGAAGTCCTGCTTAGGACCGGAGACAAATTTTTGTTTTACATCAAAGGCGTGTGTGATTGGATCATAGGGAGGAATTACTTCTGACTTTATCTCATGAGTGGATGCTGTAATGAGTAAGAGTTTCTAAAATCTATTGATAAGTTAGCTGATTCAATGCTTTTATAGTTCTTATCTCTAATGGTGGAAAGAAAATCGTTGTGTTAATGTGTGATTAGTGATTAGAGCTAAGGAAACTAATTTTCTTGCCATCATTTTATTGCATGTATGCTTCTTTCGATAATTGTATTTCATTCAATAATTGAAATACCAACAAGTTGATGTATTAGTACTAGGCTTGTCGTAGGTGTGAAAATATTTTTCTGCATGCTTGAGCACGAGGGTTATCCCGAGCTTAGCCTTCTTCAGTAGTTAAGTTTTCCCCCTTTTTCTCTACCCAGTTGGTTTATACCAGCACCTGTATTTTATCAGAGCCATCTAATAAGAGAAAATACAAAAAGAGAACGTTCAAACTGAAGGAGGAGTTTTCAAAAGAGAAAATATTGTAAATCACTACGTAAAGCCCATCGATTAATTGGCTAGATCGCAAGAACTGGAGAACCATTCCACTATCAAATGATACAGAGTGTAATTTGGCCTCGATGGTGGGTTGGGTTCCTACTATTGAGTTAAATGGATTTAGGACCTCTCAAAATAATCGGCACTAGAAGGAGGGTCGATGAAGGAATGGATAATAATATTTCTAATATAATATTTCACACAACCTGTAGATTCAAAACAATCCACATGCATGGCTAGTCATTCTCAAGACAACCCACATACACTGAGCACTCTTGAAATGAGTAGCTCACCCCAGCGAGAGGAAGAATATTTATTCCCTGAAATGCCTTATGCTCTTCCCCACGAGGATTTGAACCAATTCAGAAGAATCACAAGAGCTTACGCCCAACAAATTGGAGCGCTACCCTTAGCCCCGTTACTTCCTCATAGAAAAGAAGTAACAAAAACAGTGGTCGACATCCCCAGCCGGGTTTTTGTCCATGCAGTAGAATATGTGATATATTTCTCCCTCACTGAGATCGAACATCCCCTCAATATGATCTCCGAAACACCAGATGGTAACTGCTCTGCGCTCGATGATTTTTTTAAGAAGGAAGGGTTTAACTCGGAATGCTCAGCTTCAGAGTCAAATGAAACAGAGGATAACAATGATCATAATGAATAAAGGAGAAACCCACCTCATGATAATCAACCGTGGTTGGCCATATATGCTCTAGAAATACCTGGACGAGTACATAACCTTCGTTGACATCCATAAATGTTACTCCCTAAATTTGACCCTGAAACCCCAAGATTGCATGAAGAACATATCAAGAAGTTCATACTAGCTATTCTACCATTGAATGTCCAACATGAAGACGTAGGATGTAGGATTTTCCCTTATACATTTGAAAATTCATCCTCTTCATGGTATTTTAACCTACCGGTAGGGTCCGTAACTAGTTGGACAAAGTTTCAAAAGGATTTTTTGGACAAATTCATAGAAGAAAATAATATGGGAGCATTGATGGCTGAGTTTTTCACCACCACCATGAGTTCAAAAGAGAAGTTTAAAGACATCAATCAACGATTCACCACTATCCTAAATAAATTTCAACCTAAATCTAAACCCACTCAGGAGTTGCAAATTGAAGTGTATGCTAATGCTCTTCCTGCTTCCATTTCCATGTTTGCAAAAAGAGTTGTCAAAACAACCCTAACCGATAATTTCGAGGAAGCCAAAACAATTTAATTCCAAATGAAGGGATTTAAAGAAGGTCAGGTCTCACTAATTAAGAAATAATCTCAACCTCCACTGAGGAGAGGACTCTTATTAACCAGACCCCCAGGGAAAAAAATAGAACAAGGTCCCAAAAAGGGAAGTGGAGACATAAAATACCTACAACGAATGATAAAGAAGTTTTCAAAAGAAATAATAGAAATGAAAAGAAGTGCATGGGAGGGAAACCAAGGCTAGAGGCCCTATAAACCCCTTTTTAAAAGAAATCCACCATTCAAAGAAATTGAACCTCCTCTAGCCAACTTAAACATCGACCTAGGAAATGTGGCATCCGACTCTTTATGTACCTATCACCAAGATAAAAATTCTAAAGGAGACTTCCCACAATGGGTGCATGCCATGAATTTGATGGCCAATTGGTTTTTAGACAAGGTTTCCCTTACCAAACAATTAAGCAGATCAACGATGAATATTGTTGATCAGGAAGAACTTGATCCGTCGGAAGAAACAACCATGTTGTTATGGGACCTGGACTTGCCAATTCCTTCCGATGATCTATTTTTGTTTCAAAAACCACCCACTGAGGTATTGTATGTAAAAATGCAAAGTAGGGGTCAACCAGTCTCAAACGACCTTACCATGGCCCACACTTCAAGAGGAAAACAAATGTCCACTCACCCGAAAGAATCTTTCGACTCCGATATAAATCCTATAAACATCCATACACGAGAATCGCCCAGGATAGAATACAACATAGTAGAATATTTGAAAATGTTGAAGGCTAATATATCAGTCATGGACATGTGCAGAATCCCCCAGAAAAAGGACTTTCTTTTAAAATCTTTGAAGTTAGTAGAAAATCCTATAACAAGCACTGACCAAGAAGAAAATCCAACCCTCACAGATCTAAGAAATAATCCAACTATAAACACTTTCTCGGAAGATAAAAATGGAAATCCTTTTGTCCCACCGTTCCTCTTGACATTTGAAGTCTTCAACAGAAACCTCCATAATTGTTTGGTTGACTCAGGGGCATCCTCTAATGTTATTCCATTATCTATCTGCAGGAAATTAAATGCAGTCCCTCTCAAAAGTGATAAACATGTGATACAACTATATAGAACCCAGGTGAAAGTTATGGGAGAACTCAAGGATGTCATGATTAGAATGGAAACACACCTGAAATGTGTTCAAGTGATTGACATCATTGTAGTAGATATCCCAGAAGCTTATGGATTACTAGTTATTCAAGATTGGTCCGATAAGTTGAATGGATACTTTATTACAGACTGGGCTCACTTTTGGTTCCCATTAAAGGGACACATGAATATGATCAGGATTGATAGGGAAAGGTATCTCAAACATACTATCACTGACCTAGAATCCCTCAATGAACCCTCTCCGACAGTTTTCCCTGTGCTAGGAAACTATTCTTGCGACTTCGATTTCGGTAATTTCTCACCTCTCTCATCTGATGTCGCTCTGACTCAAAACTCCAAAATGACTTTTCAAGAAAATTTGCTGACTGTGGTAGAAGAAATCCTCTTTTGTCAAGAACCTCTTTTAAAAACTACAGAGCGGATAGGAGGAAAGGAGGAAAATGGTAGGTAAAAAGAAATTGATGGTTTTTGCTCACAATTTTGGACCTTGTACTTTGATGGGTCTAAGTCACAAGAAGGATCATGAGTGGTGTGTATCCTCATTGATCTCAAAGGTAAACAAAATTTCCTATCCTGGAGACTAGAATTTGAATTCACAAACATCATTGTCGAGTATGAAGCTCTAGTACAAGGGCTAAAGAAATCCATAGACTTAAACGTTAAAGAACTAAAGGTTTTCGGAGACTCTGGAATCATCGTTAGAAAATTAAGGAACACTATACACTACAACTCTCCCCACCCGAGGAATTATCAACAGGAAGTGCACATACTAATAGAACATTTTGAAGCCTTCAGCATTACAATGATCCCCAAAACAGAGAACACTCTTGTTGATTCCCTGGCCACTGCTGCTTCAAGGCTAGAAGACTTTGAAGTCTTCCGGTTCACTGTGGAGATACTCTACAAACCGTTGGTGCCCAACAATATTTCTAATTGAAAGGTCTTTGAAGGAGATGAACAGATCATAAACTTTTTAACCAATCAGGAAAATTTTAAAGATCTGGCTATTGACGATGAAATATTTCAGAAACAACTAGTAGAAACTGATCCCCATGTACAAAGAGATGAAATAGATCAATCGACTGACAAATCGAGGTTTCACATGATACCTAAATGGGTATCCAATTTAGAGAACCCCTTTCAATTAAGGGAAATATTTAAAGGGTCAACGAACACAAAGATAGTGAGTTCCTATCCCATGTATGAGACTATAAATATAGGAACCCCAAAAAATCCTAAGAATATAAATCTTGGCAAGAAATTATCTAAAGAAGAAAGGAAGGCCCATCTCAAACTTTTCATATAATATCAAGATGTTTTCACATGGTCCCATCGAGATTTGAAGGCTTATGATACTCATATCATTCAACACACAATCCTGTTAAAACCCGGAGTAAAACCCTTCCAACAAAAGCTCCAGAAGTACCACCGATCTCCAGAAGTACCACCCATTACTAGATGCTAAAATTATATTTCAGGTTAGACACTCTGCCTGGGTAGAAAATTTATTTCTGGTCAAGAAAAAGTCTAGGGAGGTCCACCTATTTTTGGATTTCAGAAACCTCAACCGAGCATATGAAAAGGACAATTACCCAGTCCCACCGATGGAGAAAATATTGCAGACTGTGTCTGGTTTTGAGGTCTTTTCCCTGTTGGACATTTTTTCAAGTTACAACCAAGTTATAGTTTTAGAGGAAGAATGATTGAAAACTACCTACCGAACCAAGTGGGGAACCTTTTCTTATAAACGCATACCCTTTGGGTTAATCAATGTAGGGGAAACCTTCCAAAGGGCCATGAACATGGATTTTCTGGGAGCAATCAACAAATGTGTAGTAGTTTATTTGGATAACGTGACTGTGTATTCAAATAATATAGAAGATCACATCTAACACCTAACTCATATTTTTGAAAGGTGTAGGAAATACAGTATATCCTTAAACCCTGATAAAACTATCTTTGGTGTCGAGGAAGGGAAATTGCTAGGTCATGTTATATCTCAAGTAGGAATTCACATAGACCCAAAACAAATTAGGGAAATAACTCAGCTTCCATTAGCCCACAACAAAAAGGCTATGTAATCCTTCTTTGGGAAAATCAATTTTGTGAGGAAGTTCACCCTCGATTTCGCTAAAACCATCAAACCCTTACAAAATATGATCCACAAATATGTTGAATTTAAGTGGGATGATGAATGAAAAATTTCTTTCACCAATATTAAGACTGCAATATCTTAAGCTCCAGTGTTGTGAAGCCCCGACTTTGGCAAAGATGTTTGCCTCTACACTTTTACCTCTGACCAATCGTTAGCTGCAGTATTGACTCGGAAGGATTATGACAAAAATGAGGCACCAGTCTCATTTATGAGCACTAATATCCAAGGGGATGAAATAAATTACCCTTCTATAGATAAGAATGATTATGTGGTGTACAAGGCAATAAAAAATTTCAGATCTTACATACTAAAAAACCACACCAAAGTCATTGTGCCTCATCCTATAGCTCGATCCCTATTCACTCAACATGAGATGGGGGAAAGAAGAAGAAACTGGATGGAAATGGTCCCATAATTTGATCTAGATATAATGTTGATATTTCAATAATCTAGGTTAAGAATTTAGTTCATTTCAATTTTTCATTTGTCTTTACCATAAACAATTATGTTGCAGCATCCAATATCATAAGAAGAAACACCATGCACAAGAACACAAGAAGTATCCTGGGAAACCCTTCTCAACAAGGGAAGAAAACCCAGCCAAATCCTTTGCTATAATCTTCAAGAGAAATACCTTCACCACCAATAAGACTTATCACACAAGAGAGTGCTCAAAATCTAGAATACTAGCGCCCAAGTGAGGTGCACACTTTTCCCAAGAGAATGTACTTGCTGAAATTTCCAAAATTGTGTGAAGGATATGATTCCACAATGGGGAATATTCCTTTACTTATATTAGACTTGTCCTATCAACATAAGTGTCTATTGGCACAACAGGGCCGACCTCTCTAAGTCACTTTATAATTAATATTAACCAGATTAATTATCTTTCACTTTTATTATTAATCACATTAAGGTGGGGCCGATCTGTACCCTTTACATTACAATTAGGGTTATAGGCAGGTCTGAATCCTGAACAACATAGCAAGAGATATTATACACCCAATAGTGCTCATCCACTAGGGGCACATCCATAGGGATGTCCAAATATTTAGCTCACTACATTACAAAGAAGAACCACTTCTTCACACGTTCACCTGTGCTCATCCACAGGCACATCCACTCAATATATCTTCTTTCCCACTGTCTCACATAGGAGAGTCATATGGATTTTATCATCAACTTTGTTGCTCAGAGGAGGCTAATACATCATCTTCATTTATTTTCTCAGGATGATGTAGCCAACACTTTGGGATTTCACACGTTCACCTTGTGCTCAACCATAGGCACGTCTAACTCAGCAGATCGCCTTTTCCCACATGAGAATCATCTAGAGTTATTATCAACTCTCTGAATGGAGGAGGTCATCTCTACATTCCATCTTTGTCTCAGATAGGAACCATGTACCCTTCTTAGGGGATTTCTCTCAGGTTTTTAAGCTAGAGAAAGACTCACATAGCTGCAATGATCCACATCTCATAGGTTTGTAGGCTGGAGAATGTCTCACATAGCTACAATCATCAACACTCCCTCTTATCTAGGCAACAATTTTCCACCAGGCCAAGTCTCTCACAAAAATACTTGAAATTTGTATAGGCAATTGGTTTAGTGAAGACATCTACAATTTGTTCATGAGTAGAAATATACTACACGTGTACTGTCTTTCTCTGCACCATCTATCTGATATAGTGATACTTGATTTCAATGTGTTTCGATCTGTCATGAAAAACCGTGTTCTCAGAGATCTTTACATAGCTCTGGTTATCACAATGAATAGTATTCAGATCCATATCATGATCGAACAATTCAGTCAGAAGTTTGCAAGGCCATACTACTTCACAAAATTCCACACTTAGTGCAATGTACTATGCCTCTGTTGTGCTTAAAGCCACATAGTTTTGTTTTCTTCTACACCAGGAAACCATGGTCGATCCTAAGGTGAAGCAACAAATGGAGGTGCTATTTCTATCTACTGCACTTCCTGCCCAATATGCATCAGCATATCCTTGTAGGATCAAGTCCACATTGGATGCATATCTCAGACCATAACTAATTGTGCCTCGTAAGTATCTCAATACGTGTTTTGCAACTATCCAGTGTGTATGTTTCGATTGGCTCATAAATTGGCTAAGCACATTTACTGGATAGAAAATGTTTGGTCTGGTGTTAACCAAATACATCAGAGATCCAATCAACTATTGGTATAAATGTGGATATACATATCCTGAATCAGTGTCACTCATTTTCTTTAAATCCATTACCATTGGAGTAGGCATGGATTTGCATTCTGTCATACTGAACTTTTTCAATATCTCCATAGTATATTTTCCTTGACTTAGGAAAATATCATTTGTTCTCTACCATACTTCTAGTAACAAGAAATAATGCATTAGGCCCAAATCCTTCATTCCAAATTTAGCAGTCAACGCTTGCTTTTATTCAACAATGAATCTCTCTGAATTGGTGAGGAAAAGATCATCCACATATAAGACCAAAATTAGACACTCATTGCCATCAATGTGATAATACAAGTTTGGATCAACACCAATTTTTTTGAAGCCCAAACTCATCAGAAATCCATCCATTTTCTCGTACCAAGCACGTGGTGCTTTCTTTAGACCATATAGGGATTTCTTCAACTTACATACATGATATTTTTTGTTGTGTACAATGAAACCTTATGGCTTCTCAATATAAACTTCTTCCTCAATTTCACCATTGAGAAAAGATTTCTTTACATCCATCTAATGTATCTTCCAACCCATGGAAGAAGCTAGTGCAATGATATATCAAATGGAGGCATATCTGGCTACTGGTGCAAAAGTATCTTCATGGTCAAATACCTCTATTTGTGAAGACCCTCTAGCCACAAATCTTGCTATATATTTTTCAATGCTTCCATCAAAAACATGATTGATTTTGTAAATCCATTTGGAAGTCACTATGGATTTTCCCTATGGTATTGGAACAACATCCCATACATCATTTTTTAATATAGATTGGTATTCTTCAGTCATGGAATATTTTCATACTTGTTCACCTGAAGCTTCCCCATGACAAGTTGGCTCTGAGTCAATAATGTGGGTCATGGCTGAAAGGTGGCTTGAGAATCTCTTTGGTTTCTTTCTTTCTATGGTTTCTCCTTGTACAACTTTATTACCTTCTACTTATTCTATAGTTTGTCAGGCCCAAGAAGGCCTTTTATATCCAACTGTGATGTCTCTAGGTATGTTTCTTGGGGAAACTTAATCTGCTAGAGAAACTGGATCAACTGGAGATATTGGTTCATTTGGAATAATATCTATCTCCCTCTGAATTTATGAAGGAGGAGAAGGTATTGTTTCACTATCAATTTCCATCTGAGCTTCTCTGGATTTTTGGAAGGCTACATCTTCTTCAAAAGTAACATCTCTTCTTACTTCAATTTTTCTCTGACCTGGAATGTAGATTCGATATGATTTTGAGGATTCACTGTATTCTACAAATGTGCCCTTTCTTCCTTAAGGTTCTAGTTTGGATCTCTTTTCTTTGGGTATATGAAGATATACTAGACATCCAAATATTCTGAAGTGTCCGATCTCAGGATTCACTTTGGTGAATGCTTCTTCTGGAGTAATGTTCTTCAGAATCTGATGGGGACTTTAGTTTTGAACATATATTGTTGTCATACATGCTTATGCCCATAGAGTCATAGGTAGACATTGATAATGCATCATTTCTTTAGTTGCCTCAATGATAGTTCTGTTTTTCCTTTCAACAACCCCACTTTGTCGAGGGTTGTAAGGAACTGTGAACTCCCTCTTGATTCTTTATTMAATACAAAAAATGTCAAATTATTTTGAGGTGTATTCTCTTCCATTATCTGATCTTAATATTTTTATTTTTATTCCTGTTTGGTTCTCAATCTGAGCTTTGAATTCTTGAAATTTTKCAATGACTCCATCCTTATTCTTTAGAAAGTAAATCCAGGTTTTTCTGGAGTGATAATCTATGAAGAGTACAYAGTATAAGTACCCATTTAGAGATGCAACAATCATTGGTCCACACATATGAATGTATCAAGTCCAAGATTTCCTTGGATCTATTGTCACTGCTTGGAAAGAATCCTTTAACATTTTAACCAAGTGAATAACCTTTGCAAACACCTTTATGCTGAATCTATATCTCCAATATACTTGTTATCATTTTCCCTAGAGCTGGAAGAGCTCTATAATGAATGTGAGCAAGTCTTCTATGGCATAACTCACTCAATATGATAGTGTCATGTAATAAGGCTTGGATTGGTTTGATGGTCATATTGTACAATATGTTTTCTAGGACACCAATTAATTTGGAAGAGTCTATATGAGATTATTTGTGCCATGCAAGGACTCTTCCTTCTGAGAAAGTAATTTTGTATCCTTTTTCTTCCAAGGCCGAAATAGAGACAAGGTTTCTCTTCATTCCAGGTACATATAGTACTTCTTCTAATTTAAGCTACATGTCTGAATCTAGTTAGAAGGTAGAGGTTCCAACTCCTCTTACATTATATCTGGCATCATCTACAAGAAAAACATGTAGATGTCTCTCTTTCTCAACGAAATGTGTTAGAAGATTTCTAAGATTGGTCATGTGCCTGGAGGCACCATTGTCAATTAGCCAAGTATTTTCATTGATAGGAACCATACCTAAGAGTGCTTGGATGTTGATGTCTTCATTTCCTTGAGGTATTGTTTTGCTGGAATTGATCTTGCTTGAATCATCAAGCTTTCCTCCCATCATGATTTTGCTCATCTTCACAAACCCTTGTCAACTAGGCTAGAAAACCTAACGGCTAGGCTAGGATAACACTTTTAGGTTTTGTTGGGCTTATTACTACCAACAATAAGCCTTGAGGAATATTATATCCCTAGTAAGCTGAAGAGATTCTTCAAGGAGTTGCAGAAATATAATTCTGAACTTTTCTGCAGAAATTTGTGAAACCCTAGAAACCCTAGGTCCAAAAAATCAAAATGCTCAGAAATGCAATCTGAGACCTGTTGGAGGTGAAATGAAGGATTCCATACACTATTATATCCTTTTTGTCCCCATATTCCAATTTTTAAATGTTGAAACCCCTCAAAAGAGTAGGTCATACAAAATTTTCTTGAAACCCTAGGAGGGTCGTACGGTTTCTGTAGAAGCGATAGAGAAAGGATGGAAAGTGTTTGTGCAATCGGATATTCAAGACATTTTCTCTGATACCATGTTGATTTTTCAATAATATAGATTAAGAATTTATTTCATTTCAATTTTTCGTTTTTCTTAACCATAAACAATTATGTTACAACATCCAAGATCACAAGAAGAAACACCATGCAAAAGAACACAAGAAGTATCCTGGGAAACCCTTCTCAACAAGGGAAGAAAACACAACAAAATACTTTTCTATAATATTCAAGAGAAATACCTTCACCACCAATAAGACTTATCACACAAGATATTTCTCAAACCCTAGAAGACTAGCTCCCAAGAGAGGTGCGCACTTTCCCAAGAGAATGTACTTGCTGAAATTTCCAAAATTTTGTGAAGGATATGATTCCACAATGGGGAATCTTCCTTTAATTATATTAGAATTGTCCTATCAACATAAGTGTCTATTGGAACAACAGGGATGACCTATCTAAGTCACTTTATAATTAATATTAACCATATTAATTATCTTTCACTTTTATTACTAATCACATTAAGGTGGGGCTGACCTATACCCTTAACATTACAATTAGGGTTACAGGAAGGTATGACTCTTGAACAACATAGAAATCAATATGATACACCCACTCGTGCTCATCCAGTAGGGGCACATACATAGGTATGTCCATATCTTTGGATCACCGCGTTACACAGAAGAACCACTTCTTCAAACGTTCAATTGTGCTCGTCCACAGGCACATCCACTCAACAGATCTTCTTTCCCATTGTCTCACACAGGAGAGTCATATGGAGTTTCTCTTCAACTCTGTTGCTCAGAGGAGGCTAATACATCATATTCATTTTTGTTCTCATTATGATGCACCCAACACTTTTGGATTTCACACGTTCGCCTTGTGCTCAACCACAGGCACGTCTAACTCAACATACCACCTTTTCCCACAGGTGAATCATCTAGAGTTATTATCAACTCTTTGAATGGAGGAGGTCATCTATACATTCCAGCTCTATCTCATATAGGAACCATGTACCCTTCTTAGGGGATTTCTCTCAGGTTTGTAAGCTATATAAAGACTCACATAGCTGCAATGATCCACATCTCACAGGTTTGTAAGTTGGAGAATGTGTCACATAGCTGCAATCATCAACATATAAAACCTGCCAAACTGGTTAAGGGACAGGGATTATGTAAACTTGCAGCTGAAGCACAGGACCAAGTAAATGAAGACCTCAGGTGGGAGAATGAATTGGAATTATGGTATAGTGAAGATTCATACATATCCCTAGGGCAGGAGTCTTGGTATGGGAAATTATCTTATCTCCTGCACCATGGGACTTGCCCAGAAAACCTAAACCCTAAGGAAAGGAGAGATTTCATACTAAAAGCGACACAATATTGTCTCATAAATTTGGTGCTCTTCTACATTAATTATGATGGGGTACTTTTAAGATTTCTCAAATGAGAAGACGTAGAGAAGGTTTTAAAGGAGCTCCATGATGGTCATGTAGGTGGAAACTTAGCAGGAAATACCACCACTCGCAAAATACTGAGAGTCGATTATTATTGGCTTACTCTCTTTAGGGATGCTCACACATCCACTAGGAACTGTAAAACTTGTCAAATAAGCGTGGGGAGGGAAAAGAGAGATGTTGTCCCACTCCAACTTGTGGCCATCTCCAGGCCATTTGAGCAATGGGGGTTTGATATCATAGGAGAAATTACATCGAGTTCTTCAAAACAACATAGATACATATTGACTACCACAGACTATTTCACAAAATGGGCAGAGGTCATCCCTCTGACTCATGTAAACGAAAAAGTGGTGATCCAATTTATATAGAAACAACTTATCACAAGGTTTTGTATGCCCTCCATCCTTGTTTTCAATAATTTCACTTACTTTTATTCCACCATATTAAAAAAGTTTTCTCCAGACAAAGGAATCATAATTAGATACTCTGCAAACTACTATCCATAGGAGAACGGAGTGGCAGAATCAACCAATAAGAACCTAGTGAGGATATTAAAGAAAACAATTGCAGACAACCATAGGAATTGGCACAGTTCACTTCATAATTTTTTATGGGATGATAGAGTAACACCCAAAGAAGCTATAGGGAATTCCCCATACTTTTTGGTATACGGACAAGAAGCCATTCTCCCAAACATAATATATCTTCCATCTCTTCAGCTTGCTTAGGAATTTAGAGGACAACCCTCATCGGTTATTCAAAAAAGAATCGATACCCTCGTCATGCTAGAAGAAGAAAGAGAGAAAGAAAAATCAAAGTTCATATCTCATCAATAAATAGTTAAAAGGTGGTTTGACAAGCATAAGGCCAAAGAGAACAATTTTGAGGTAGGAGACTTAGTCCTGAAATGGGACAGAGCAAATGAGCCGAAGGGAAAAATTTCAAAGTTTCAGAATCTATGGCTTGGACCTTTTCAGGTAGTTGAGAAAATTGGGGTAGGCATGTATCAGTTGAAAAATCTGAGGGGGGAACCTGACGCCCTCCCAGTGAATGGCCAAGCCCTAAAACAATATTTTTGTTAAAAAAAAAAATGTGTGTGTTTTCATAATATTTTGTTTTTAGGTAAGTTGATTGCGGAGTCCTTCATTTTTGTTTTCTTTTTATAATTTTTTTTTTCTTTTTTTTGCGCTTTGAAGTTTGTGTTCCACAAGGCATTGTTTGAACTTAGTACATGCGGTATGACGAACTCTATTCTTGACTCATGCTTACATACAACACAAGAAGCAGTGGGATAATTGCGGTTGTTTTGAGGGAGTTATGTATATAACCTGTGCAAATAAACAACCTTGGGAAAGTGATGAAGTGTCTACCTAATGGTCTGGTAAAACCTAAAGGGAAATATGGTAAGATATAATGGACCACATGTACCTCAAGACAGAGCTAGCAAAAATTCACCTTAACCATCTCATTTTGCGAATAACATATGTCCTCCTCTCCCACTCGCTTAGGGAATTATGCCAAAATAAAATCAATTATATCAAATGAGTGCAAAGTAGGAGAGGCTCGGTAGGGGCTATGGACACTCGTTGGCAGCGGATCAAGGTCTGTGACATCGGGGTGACTCTATTGTGGCTATGGATGCTCACTAGCAACAGAGAAACACCGTAGCAAGTGAATGATGATAAGTAAAAGGTCTGATGCTAGTGAATGCCTTACTCGATTCTTTTCAAAAGAGCGCATGGGTCATGGTTATAGGAAACGAAGGAGGAATAAAGGTTGAAACCCCACAGGCATGCCCAAATTCACCAAACAGGGAATTTCAAACGCAAGGATAAAAGAGGCTATGATAAAAAAAAAGTTAATTTCTTAACCAACTTCTGCATCAGCTGAGCCTAGGGAAGGAACAAAGATTCTGCTTTCACCCAGTAAGTCGCCATTTATTGAGCACTCAACACACCCTAAAATCCTTATCAAATTTTGTCACTTTTTGGGTACCACTTATTTTCTTCACTGTCTAACTCGATTTCATTTTTGGAAATGGTTTATCTTTGTTTGCTTTCATTTCTATTATCGCCTATTAATTTTTGTTTCAATTTGTTAAACCTAATGTCTAAGAGACCTGAACACCTGAATCAAGAATCAGAATCTAAACACTGCACCTAATGCACTCAGGTTCGACGTCGGAAAGAATTCAAGTAAGTAAAGGAACCATACAAATACAAGAGTTGTCGAGCACTGATCTCATCGACAGAAGGCAGTTTTGGGTTTGCATAAGTTATTTGCATAAAGGTTCGAGAGATGGCTGATCCCCTTCGGCATTGGAAAAATATGAGAAAGACATATGTTAATAAAGGACGCAAAGAAATCGTCGATAATCGATGCCCAATGCGCTTTATCGGGATCAGGGAAATCCATAAATATCACAACAATCATTTTGACCGCGATAAAGTTATCTTTGATTGTCGATCCTCGATGCATTTTTGGCATTGAGACTTTTTCGAGGGAGCCGATTCGAGAGCACTTGGGTATTTTTATCGTCGATCGTTGATCCTTGACAGTTTCCAGCGTAGGAAAGTTAGGTTTGGGTTTTAGAAATGTATGGATTAAAGAAAATCCCAATTCCGAATGACATGATTGAATGAAGTCTCAAATGCCACGTGTCTTTACCATGTAAGAGGTTCGTACGGTCTGGTTTTATCCTGAGTCATTTTTGGTTCCCTAGGTCCTAGTCACGCCTCCTTGTTAGATTTTCCATGTCATCTCTGTACGGAAAGATCAATCAGCGTCATAGCTTTTGCAGGAGGATATCAATGAAAATGTTCACAGCACAATCTTGATCCACCAAATGAAAGAGAAGAATGCTGGTATGTTTGCGACATAAGATACAATCGGAATTTGGACATTTAATGAAGTAGTTAATGCCCAATCCCGCATTATTTTCTACCTAGTGTGTCAATTAGACAATTACATTTTGAAATAACAGTTAGACCATATTACCACCTATGCCTCCGCTTTCAACCCATGATGAATTTAAGTTTAAACATCTCTGAAGATATGATGGTAGATTTGTTGAAATTTCACTCAGAAGCCGAATTGAATGGCTGATGCGACACGGTAAGATCATCCATGTTTAAATAAATATAACTATTTTGAACAAATTCATTATGCGCACAATTTGAATTCAAGAGTGCCTAAAGGAGAAAAGTGAGAAACTCGAGACTGTACTACCCCTTTTGATTATCAAAAGCAGGTTTAACAAGCTTCAGAGGTATGTATCCAAGTCTGTCAATTCGTTGGTTATAATTTATACATGTGCACCCAATTTTATTGCACAATATATAAACTTTGTTAAAGTTGCAGGTAAGATGCCGTCGATAAATCAAACCACCAAACACTCACCGAGAGCACCAAATATGAAAGAAGTCGATATAGGAGAAGGTTCTTCTTGGGTACCACGAGGTAGTTGGAGTACGCCCATAGGGAGGAACATGTCGTCAAAACAACAACAAAGAAATATTTTATCCATCCTTCGACCTTTCATGATATAGAGACAAGCACTAGATCCAAGAGAGCACTCCCACAGTGGGGGGATCTCTTCAAAAAAATTATCTGAGAATAATACCTATAGTATATCCCACATAACGACCCAGACGTAAGGGAGCTCGATGACCAGGTGTTCCCCAACATCCGATGGTCGTATTTACACATGGTGGCAAGAAGAACCCCCATTTTCCCTTGCATAGAGGTTTTGAAATGGCTCATCGACCATACAGAGGGGCATAAGTGCTTGATCAATGATGAGAATAGAGGATGCATTGGAGTTTTCCTCTCGATGGAGGTCCAAAAATACTACAAGCTTAGGGACCCAGAGGAGCGGCTCAACATGGACTTCATGGCAAAGTTTTATGAATTCCATGACACCATCCAATTGATGTCTTCATGGTGGAAGGAGGAAAAGAAGGTCACTAATCGAAGCAATGGATGGTATTTAACAATCAAATTGAGGGATCCATACATCTATTTGATGGCTCTCATCTGCCGACTATATGGAGAAAAGGATTGCTCCAAGTTTTCGGAACCAGGGATGCCTTTGGCATACACAGTGGTGATCACTGGGAGAAGATTCAACTGGGGAGTGATAATCTCAAAACAATTTAGCATCTGTGTATAGCAGGCTGAAAGGCCGAAGGAATGGGAGCCACCCACTTTCTACATGGCGTTGTACCTTCTCGATGTCATGTGCGCAAGGAACGTCTTCTCCGACATGAATCTAATATGGGATGTTGCGGAGCTCCCGATCCATGTCTACTTCAACATACTATGGGAGAAAAGGTACACAAAATCTTACGCACTCATATGCGATGAATTAACCTCCCACATTCATTTTATTATATTTAAGAAGGAATGTCGAAGACTATCTGCAACAGCCATGAAAATGATAGCCAAGGTAGGTCATTGGTACTTGGATGAATGCTCAACCTACATCGGGTTATTCGGGCCACCGAAGCACCACATCTCTACCTACTCATGTCTGAGATTGGATCATTATGGGATAAATATGTTATTAGACCATCCTTCAGGGATTTAAGATTACATTAGTCAAAGACAAGAAATGGGCTTTCATACCCTATGGTTTTCATATAGGGTTTTATTCAGTGAATGATACCGCTCAAGCCAAACAAGAGGGGATTAACCAACTGAAATTCAGATTCCAGACAGGTTGATTCCACAAGCATGATTCTAAAATCCTCGTCCCCCAACAAGCTTCAGAAGTATCATCCTACTAGCCATATGTTCATGATAATTTTGAGGACGAAATTTTCACAGAGTGTGCCCAGGATTGGGACGAGGTGGTGCAAAGGATGGCCAATCGAAACATGACCAGGTTCAAGGACATGATAATGGATGAACAAGTGGAAACGATACATAAGTCATCTTGAGAGGCCCTTAGAGTCAGGGAAGAAATCTGAGTTTCAGAAACAAAAGAGGCATGGAGAAGGGGATTTATCTTGATAGAAGGGGCACATAGAATCATTGATTAATTGAAAAATGATCATGATCTGGTAGATATGGCGAGGGTCCCTGCTCATGAACCAGTCAAAATCTGAGGGAAACCAAGTGGCCCAGAGCTAATACAGATTGAAGAAACCACCAGGTCATATAACCCTAAAGCTCCACCACCATAGTTCAGATCACTAGGGGAAGTTTCGGCTCGGCCCGAGATAGTGAGGACATCAGGGAGAAAAAGTATACAAAATTCCCTATTCTATTTAATAACCATCTATGATGATGAGGAGAGTTCAGAGGTGTCCCTGGTCACTCCGGTGAAAATTATAGAGGAGAAAGAACCTGAGAAATCATCCACCCCAGGTCTCGATGCTCCAAGTCAGCTTCATCTGTAGAATGAGCATGAGGTAGAAAGTGCCTTGGACACTGAGCCACTAGACATACCAGGAACCCTACTGGACATCGTGAGGGATGAGCTAGGATCGAGAGAACAAGGAGAAAAAATTCCATAATAGAAAATCAACGTTTCAACAACCGATTACCAAGTAAGTATCGTATCTGCCCCTGATTCCTCAGTTTTGACCAGTACTTTACCACCCGATGAGAAACAACCAGAGTCTGGGCCATAGAGACATACAAAATAGGTTCAGGATCCCAAACTTTAAAATATATACACCGTCTGGAGCCTAGGAAACACTCGTACTTGGGGATAACAACAAATCCCCAAACTTTTCGATGAGGTTGTTGATATACAAACAATATTCTATGAACGAAAGAGGAAATCCATCATGAAGAGAACCATTAAGAAAATGATGCTTACTTTGGATAGCTCGATCATCATCACCACAGAAGAGAAATTTATTATCACAGAGCATGCCAAGACATATGAGCTTATCGACGCAGGGATGGTAATCACAGATGCCACCCTAGATAGAGCAAGGAAGTATGAAGAGTATTTGACTATTGTTCTAAAGGAGTTGGAGAAACTGCGCCATTTGGAGAAATACTATCTGGACTCCATGCAAGCCACAATATTTTTGACAAGCGAATTCCAAGATACCTACAACAAATTCACGAGTGAGAAACACCTTTTCACTGCAGGGATATACAACTTCCAAGAAGACACCCTTATGGCACTAGCGACATGCAAAGACATGGAAATATGGTATGAGAAATCCCACCAAGAGGTGGAAATAATTGATTACATCAACGCGGTTCAAAAGGGCCGAGATGCCGAAGAGCAAGACATTCAGGTGCTAAGGGATAACAACATCGATCGTATAAGGAAGTCGGTCGAATACTTGGTGAAGATGGCCAAAGAACCTGAATGGTAGATTCAAGAGAAATGGACCGACTGTGAAAGAAGATGGACCAAGATCAATCGAGGGATGAGAGACATCGGTCTCCCAGAATTTGGCTCACCCGAGGACTTTGTCGATTTGCATGACATGGTCAAACAACATGCATAACAAGACTCATTTTGTATTGCAGAAATAACAAAGGTGGAAAACATGGTGCTAGGTCAATTACAATAGTTCATGAAGCACCCGATCAAGGCTTAGACAGTATTACAATAGTTAAGTGTTAAATTATTCAAGTATCGGGCACAGACAATGGAGATAAAGGAGATCCTTTTTGCCCAGATGGACCAACATATATTACCATATGCCAACACATGCAAGGAAATCTTCTTCAAATGGTCGGAGTATGAGAAGAGTCATCTACTTAAGTGGAACCATTTGATGACTCTTAGAAGATAGAGAGATGGAAGCGCCATGGGGCGATGTTTTTTTTTACTTAGCTTGCACTTTTGATAGTTATTTTTAGTTAATAATTTGTTATAAATAAGAGGATCGACCTCTTAGAAAAGGTCGATAGTTTTATCAAAGACCCTCATTTTTGGAATTGTAAATAACTATTTCAAAACTACCTTAATTGAGAATTCATGTTTAGGACCGAAGAATTTTTTTTGTTTTACATCAATGGTGTGTGTGATTGGATCATAAGGAGGAATTACTTCTGACTTTATCTCATGAATGGATGTTGTAATCAGTAAGAGTTTCTGAATCTATTGATAAGTTAGTTGATTCAATATTTTTATAGTTCTTATCTCTAATCGTGGAAAGAAAATCGTTGTGTTAATGTGTGATTATTTATTAGAGCTAAAGAAACTAAGTTTCTTGCCATCATTTTATTGCATGTATGTTTCTTTCAATAATTGTATCTCAGTCAATAATTGAAATACCAACAATTTGATGTATTAGTACTAGGATTGTCGTAGGTGTGAAAATATTTGTCTACATGCTTGAGCACAAGGGTTATCCCGAGATCATCCTTCTTCAGTGGTTAAGTTTTCCCCCTTTTTATTTACCCAGCTGGTTTATACCAACACCTATCTTTTATCAGACCCATCTAATAAGATAAAATACAAAAAGAGAACGTTCAAACTAAAGGAGGAGTTTTCACAAGAATATATCCTATAAATCACTATGTAAATCCCATCAATTAATTGGCGAGATCGCAAGATTTGGAGAACCATTCCACTATAAAATGATGCAGAGTCTAATTGGGCCTCGGTGGCAAGTTTGGTTCCTACTGTTGAGTTAAATGGATTTAGAACCCCTCAACATTTTGATATTCCTATATTTGAGGGTCAATAGATGTCGATGTCGAAGATAAATGTTTAAACCTTCTGGAAGTGTATTTTTATGTCCACAACTTTTTTGATAGAGAAAATATTACATTTGCGCTCCTCAAGGTCGTCCCCCATGTCAAAGGTAGGTGGGATACTTTTTGTGAGAAAAAGGAAATAGAGGGATCCACATTATTTGCAGTTGCACCCACTTGGGGTTCCTTCAGGGATGCTATTAAAGAACAATACTACCATATTGGAAGTTATGACGACATGTATACAAGATGGACCAAATTGTGGTAGGAAAGAGACCAAATAGTGCCATAGTTCAATAATGTATTTTCTATAGCGGGAAAACCCCTCTATGGTCTACACAAAGTGCCTAAAGTGTAGGCAGATATAACCTTCTAAAGTCTCCTACTTTTATCACTATCCCAACATTACCCCACCAACATACATAAAACAAAAGAGAGAGGAATCCGGTAGGCCTACCTTAAACTCTGCATCCGGTGTTGATCCCTTTGTGTTTGGTTGTTTCCCAACTGCAAATATCCTCCCAAGGCTGACCTGCATTCATCAAAATACAATCAAGAAACTACAAGCATGCATTCTACATCTGGATTAGTGGGTTAGACATCATAAACAAGAAATGTAAAAAAATCATATAAGTTCAAGACGTCATTTGGAAGGATGGAAAAAGTACTTCTTTATATTAATTTCACAAAATTAACTTACAAAATGAGACTGACACTACTCCTTGAACTTGGTCCTGGGCTAGTCTTCACCATGCACCAATTGCTTCCATGTATTATTCTCCTCTTCAGTTCTCTCTTATGGAAATGGTAAGGGATATACAATTGGGGAAAAGGGGAATTGATGAAATGGGTAGAGTTTCTTTTCTCTCATGCTTCTTCTTGCAATGGGACCCCAACCCCTTATTTTATAGGCCAAAAGGGACAGTAACGGTTGGGGTGACTGGATATGGGCAGTCAAACGGTTAAGTAACGGCCTAGAAACCAGTATCCTATGAAAATTTCCACATTTCGCGATATTTTATGAGTGTACGCAGGCTGTAGTGGCTCAACAAGCGTGTGTACACGGGCAATAATGGTGCAGTGCGTGTCCACCTTCAAAATGATGGTTTTTAGAAGCGTTGTTCAATAATGGCTTGGTAAATATAACAAGTTAGATGGCTTGATGCCAGGTATGCATGCCAGGTGAAATTTAGGGTTATAACAGATGCTCCCTAATGTGTGAGGTCATAAGAGCATCTGATGGCCGAAATACATTACAAATTCACCATTGTATGACGTGAGTGAGCCCAAGGATTGAAGTTTAGGAGGTTCCATCTGCAAAAATAATAATTTGGCTCACCTAAGTGGGCATACCCATGCTCGGGATGAAATAAAATCATGGATGCCAATTAAAGACACTGCAGATCCATGTCATATAACTATATAAAGTGTATATGTGAGCAATACACAATGGATCTACATCTCAAAATCAAAAGATATACATGTATAGTATGAATTTTTAAGAAGCCAATGATGCTTGATGGATGGCGATGAGGTCTTTAGAGCTCAAGAAACAACTTTAGAATCTTCAAAACTCAGGTAGGAGTACAATATGAGTGTACAACTTCACTACCCAGAGGTCTTCGACGACTCGTCGGTAACAGACAAGAGGATCTTGATGATCAGGCATAGAACTTCATTGATTTTGAGCAAGGACTTGATTGGTATTTTGGGGTGGTCGGACATGAGGACAAGAGACAAACTGCAGAAGGGCCGACTCAAGTTTAGTAAGACTTCCATTAGACAAAAGCACAACAAAATATGAGACTCAGGGAGCATGGCATTGACATAAGTTCACGATGCAGGAGGCAAAGAGAACTCTCCATATGTTTGGAAGGGTAAGCATACAGAGGAGGACTCTATGTAGAAAGAACAGATTCCTAAGGTCATATTGAATCCTTAGGCTTGACGAACAAACAAAAGGATGTGCTTTGTCCAAGGGAGACTCATTGTGCTGTCAACATAAGAGAAAATACTTTTCCCTTCCTCTTTTTGGAGTATATTTGATTTTTTTTGTCTTTTTCGATAATTTTGGGAACCTTGAAAAAGAAAAAAGAATGATGCATTACAAAGGAGGATCGAGTGTCACAGACATACTAGTTCCAAGTGAAAGGAATACATTGATGCTCAGAGAAAGGGAACGTATGCAGGAAAAGGACACTCGGGAAAAATCCTCCATGGGTCAAGGTGTTAAGATGTAGAGGCAGAGTGATACAAGGCTTGCATATAAGGCATGCTTTAGATGGTTCGGTTGAGAGAAACATGGAGTCGACATTAGACCAAAGACGCACGAATGCAAATGCGATTAATGACACAGTGATAACGTCCTTCAATGTGATTTTAACGAGCCCAGAGAAGGTAAGCTCGATGGTTTTTCATTTTTAGAGAGTCTGACAAAGCGTAAAAGGAGACTCCACCGGGGTACCTTTTTCGAATGTAGTCTATTTGGTTCGAAAAAGGGGTAAACTAGCACCGAACAAACGTCTATTCAAAATCATTTTAACCAGTGTGACAAAGACAATATCACTTGACAATATTTTCATTTTTAAGGAGTCTGAAAAGAGATTAACTATGGACTCTGTAAGGGATGTTCTTATGGACCAATTTAACGAGTGTGAAGAAACAAGGTCACTCGATTATCTTTTCAATTTTAGGGAGTCTGAAAAGAGCTTAACTATGGACTCCATGGGGGTTCCTTTTTTGTAAGTTTACTCCCTCAGGACCAAAAAAGGGTTAAATCTATACCTGAGAATACTCTTCTAGAGAACCAAGGCTCCTAGAGTATACCTTTGTTTGTACTTTTGACCATTTGTACCGAAAAAGGGGTAAACTACCGCCAGACAGATGTGCCTTCAAATTTCAGTTTATTGAGCGTGAAGGGAAACAAGATTGCTCGACAATCTTTTCATATTTAGAGGGTTTGAAAAGGGCTTAAAAGAAGAACCGTTGTGTTTTGGGAGTCCCAAGGGTGAGGTCAAGAGTGATAATGAATCATGCAAATGAGGCTCATACTCATAATCAAGAAAAACTAATAAGGACTCCCGAGCCTATAGTCATTAGTGACGACATGGACACCAAAATGCAACTAGGATCTACCTAGGGCATCCATGTGAAGGTAGGCTCTACCACTAAATTACGACACTCATAGAGCAAGAGTGAGGGTTCCGTGTCACAATTTGGTGGGATCAATCCTATGGCAAAGAGGAAAATACAACGAGGTGGAACAAGTGGAGGTGGAAACCTAACTTACATGCACAAAGTTGAAAAAATGACTTTTTACCAAAAGACCTTTAAAATGACCCAACTCTCCAAAACGTTTCCCAATACCCAAACTAACACTTATCTTAACATTCCATAAGAAACTTATGAACCATACTAAATGATTTTTAAGATAGAAAAAACGACAAAAGGGTTCGAAAAAATGACAAAAAGGAACAAAAAGGTCTATAAATAGAAGTTTGGCAGCTCATTATCACTATTACGAATTGAGAATTGACCAAAAGTCAAAAAACACCCCTCTGTAAAAAGAGTTGATTACGGGAGCTTCAGTGGAAGAAACAAACTTTTGCTTGGACCAAGTAAGTACAAATTATCCCCTCCTGCATTTCCATTCCTCCTTTTTGTATTTTTTTTTTTGGGGGGGCGCTGACCTTTAAAATGGTCGGCTCTACGTGTATGAAGGATGTCCTAGGAAAACATGCGTATGCCCATGTGAAGATGAAACTTTGCATGCAGGCATACGTGACTGTATCCACTAAAACCCGCCTATACCCTCCAAAATGTGAAAAAATAAAAAATGCATGAGTTAACTCTCCATGATTTTGTCTTTTTGCAGGATGTATGTTCATTGGAGAGAGAGGGAACATGAGGAATTTGATTTTTTGGTCTCAGAAGACCCCGATGCTGTCACTTTCTTGTCACAATGCGGGTTTCTAAATTTCTTCCAGTGTCCATTTATGAGGGCACAACCCAGGTTGCTAAATGCATTGATAGATTACTAACATCCTGACGTAGATGCATTCATGCTCGAGGGATAGTCGTTGACTCCAACGACTAAGGACATTTACTTTCTAATTGGTCCCTTGAGGAGAGGGGATCCAGTCAACTTGCACACTTTTCCCCCTGGGCCACACAACATCAAGGACTTGAATTGACTCCATTGCGAGGATGGTACTGAGAAAGTAGGTTCTCAGGTGCCTATAAACAATATCAACAACCTATTGTTGAAAGCGATTGTTCTACTCATTGGGCAGATCATTGGATCCGTAGCTTCGCATCAGGCTTCCCGGGTGCACATGTATTATGCAGTTCAGTTATTAAATGCACAAATTTGTGACTGGATCACAACCATGCTGACATGCATGAAGAGACAGTTGACATATTGTCGAGTGCAGGCGCATAGGAAATTCGGGTTTGGGACCGTTTTGTGCTCTTTCTTCTTTGAGAGGGTACCCGGTCTTAGTCCTCGAGAGATGGTATGAGGGAACGAGGCCACTCTCCCAGTGCTATGCACATGGGCGACGCTTTTTTTGTGACAGGGTGGGGGGAGGACCATTGAGGCCTTTGATGACAAGTTTTTTGACTCGTGGTCTCGTTAGATTTCGGTGATAGAGGACTACCCTTATGTCGAGATTGACTTCTCTAGGGATCCTAACATGGCCGTACTTCCCAGTGTATATCGAGGAGAGTTAGATATGCTTGTTTTTTCAAAGTTATTTAATTTTTATTTCTTTTTTATATATATCATTTTTTTGTGTACCAGAGTATCAGACAAGTATGTATTCATTATGTGCAGATGTGGGACCAATGTGTCCAACATATTTTGTGAGGACCAGGCAACATCCTCGACCAGAGGTAGGACCAACAACAACAAGGGGGCCTCCAGCTGGAGAGGTTGATAGAGTTTTGAGATGGGTGGAGCGGAACCTTACCCTGCTCACTCGCACAGTCCCAATGGCAAAGATCGAGGAACTACCACCATCGATGCAACCTCATGTAGTTGGGGTGCCACAGACCTAGGTCCATCTTTTCCAGCTTTTGGAAAACGCCATTGTTCACTACGACAGGGCCAACAGGCCCCACTCTTAGCAAGGCTAGACTACTTACATGCCGAGAACACCTTTTGTATATTTTTGAGGGCATAAGCCCTATGATTCTGACTGGACATACTTTTGAGGTGCTTGTGCCCACCCATCTACTATGATATTTTTTGATATATATATGGATATTTTTCATCTTTTTTATGTCTTACGGATTACATCTATTTTACAAATGTATTTACATGTGCGTGTGTGTGTTTTTTCTTACATGTGTGAAAAATGCCAATATAATATATGATTAGCTAGAGTATCTATGATTTGATTCAATCTTCTAGTAACATGGATATACGTAATGTAATCAAAGCTTCGTTCTAAGAGACGTACCCTAAGGAATCATCGGTGTAGATTCATATCATGAACTCGGTAAACCCTATTTAACTAGGACACAACCAGCTGGGCATCTAAGTAGAATCAAAGGTGAGAGATACTATGCGACAAAGCGACATAAAGAAATTCTATAACTACGTTGTATTCGACAACATTGTTTGTGGCATCACCTAAATAGATACCTCCTAAAGATAACAACTGGACCTGAGGTGTGAAAATCACCCAGGCTACGGAAGTAAGCCTCCGAGTGTACCGGATAGCGTCGTCCAAAAACCCAATGAACACCTCTGATTCACTTGACATATGCCACAGTGAAAAAGATGACATAAAAAATGAAACATCCATAAAACCAAAAGACAAAAACTAAAATGAAAATGTACAAGAACTATACATATGTTACAAGAAGTCACCCAAGGTGACCCACCTATGAGTAATACTTCTTGAGGTAGAGCCCATTTCTAGGCTCCACCAAAGCATTTCCCTCAAAATCCACCAGATGATAAGTGCCCTTCTTTAGAACCTCCTTCATGATGAAATGTTCGAACCACATGGGTTTGAACTTGCCTGCCCCTAGGGGATCCTTATCTTGGTCATAGACTAGGACAAGGTTGTTAGAAAAACAGGATCGTGGAGAAATAAAATAAAACAAATGTAGAAACAAAACACAGAAGACACACAATACAAGAGAGACACAGATTTACGTGGTTCACCCAGTGTGGGCTATGTCCACCAGAGAAATTTCCAGGTCCTTCCTTTATTATTATCCATCAAATGAAGGGATACAACCTATAGCAAAAACTGTTGTAACTTCCTCTTCTTTCTCTCACAATTTCCTCTCTCAGAATACAATATTCACCATCAATCATCGCCGCGATACATTTCCCTCATAAAAGAGGGTTTCCTTCTAGGGCAAAAAACCCTAACATAATCTCCACCGTTAGATCTGCGACCTTATAATGAACGGTCCAAATTTACAATGAAATTACAATATACTTTTACAAGGCAATTTTTTCTTCAGGCGCTTTGCCCCCGAACCCTCGCTGGGGGCCTGCTTGCCCCCAGACCCCCCAGCCGAGGGGATAGCCCCCCTGGACCCCGCAGAGGCGGTACCCCCCCTCTGCACTCCCCCACGTGGAAGAGTGTACATACTTATGGGGTGTAAATACTTCATGGGGTATAAACATGGCTGAAAGAAAGGACCTTTGAATCAGGAAGATAATCAGGCTCCACAACCAACAATCTCCCACTTGGAGA
>JZKD02S2111116.1:98199-111052 GCA_000966675.3 Picea glauca
AGTGGAGGTAGGTGGGGTAGGATTAATGGCATAGGGGGATGTGAGGTACGTGGGTATAGTGGGTTAAGTGGGGGATGAGTGGAGTGACTTAGGATATTTTAATATTTTATTTTTTGGGGTTTTTAATTCATGTTATATGTTATTTGTTTTCACGTTTCATATGTTTTGTTCTTTTTGTTATTTTATTAATATTTTTTTTTATATGGTTTATTATAATATGTTTATTTTTTATATACATTTTGTTTATTTTTTAAATTTGTTTTTTATTGTTTTAAAGCTTTTTCATATGTTTTAATATTTTTAATTTTTATTATATTTTGGTTTGTTTTATTAATGTTTTATTTTAATCCATAACTAACTTAGTTGCTAACCTAGTTACTAACCTAGTTAATAACTAATTAATTAATAATTAATTAATGATTAATTAATTATCAAATAGTCATTTATTAATCAATTTTAACCTAGATTAACCTTATTGCTATTTTTTTGTTCATCCTAAGTCCATTTATGTAGGGACGAAAAGGCGGGAAAAGTAGTCGATGGGGCAACAAGACAAGGGAGTGTGGGCACAGTGTGTATGAAGGATGTAGCAGGGTGATGGAGAATTGAGCGACAAGAATGGAGGGAGGAAACAGAATCACCTAAGCCAGACTTCATCATCTCGAGGGAAAACGCCAAATCAGCAGTCGAAGAATCGACTCGCCTATAATTATAGGACCCTAACACATGCAAATGGGCTAAAGTGGTTGAGTGGCTTCCCTCACTAAAGAATGTATGTCTCATCCAAGAGGGACCTGAGACTCCCCGCTAAAGTTTGGAGGTAACAAAATCAGTTATAGGGGCCCTCGTGGGCTTAAAACCCAGTCGATCAGATCCCCTGGTAGAGGTAATCCTCCATAAAGGCTGTGTGTTGTTTGATCCCTAACTAACCCAGGGTACAAGCAGAATAACCCCTGCAAGTAACCTATGAGATACCTAAGTCAAGAAACTAATAAACCATTGTATAACTAATGCACATGCGAGAAGTCACAAGTATGGATTACCATATGGGAAGGGTAGCAAAGCCCAAAACCTTGAAAGTACCGCCTCTCACAGAGGTATGGGTACTAGCAAGATCCCCAAATATAAATAAATCCACAGAAATATCTCTGACGCTAGGCAAGTATCCGAGGGTTATCCCTTCAACTAACTTCGCGTGACCTCGTGATTAACTCCAGTGTGAGCGAAGCCTCCTGATATTAACAATTATACAATGGACTTCTCAACTCCCTATCTCAGACACATATGTTGATTTAATTTCCTTGGATAAGTTTACTCACAAAATCCTATCCCAAGGCACTAAATCCTAGACTAGTTTGTGCACCCTAAAAATAAAATTGTGACTAATCAATTTTAGTTTAAAGCATAAATTTTATTGGCCGTGATTACTCAAAAGGGTATGGAAGCGAAACTCATGATGTTATGACTTTGCAAGAAAATGAATATGAATATAATGCAAAGTCTATCTTTAACATTTTCAATGAATGATATGCTAATAAAAAAAGTGCAATTTTCAATTTCAACTCTGCAATTCAAAATTAAAATGCAATGTTTTGCTAAATGAACTAAGCTAATGATAAGGGCTCAAATAAAAAACGTTAACCAATGCAAAATGCCTATTTTTTTGTATTTTCAATATATTAAAGAGAAAATGCATGGACTGAAAAGAAACCTGATATATAAATTCTACTGTGTGTAAATTAAATAACTCAAGAAGAATACCAAGAAGCCAATCAAACAGCCTAGGGTTCAAGGAAACCAAAAATGAAAAACAAAGAGAAAGACTATGCCCAAAAATTAAACTCCCAACAGTTTTCTTGTCAATCGAGAGAATCTCAATAGGCACTAGAGAGACCTAAGAAGGCTCAACAATCATTAAATCCCACCCAACAATCACTAAACCAAGAAAACAAGCCAAGGAAAGTGGTATATGTGATTGTTCAGGAGAACAGAGCATATATACGCATCCTGCAGTGAGACATAAAGCATGTATACGTGACTGTCTGGGCAAAAGGAGCGTATATGCTTTAAAACAAGGCTAGGAAAAGGCAAGAAGGATGAAAACTCTAACCTAGAGTGAACAAAATCTGTCAAGAAGTGATACGACAAGAAACAAAAAGAAAAAGAGAAATGCAGGAAGAAAAATTACTTCAACCCTTAGAAGGAAGATCTCTCCCCAGTGGATTCACCAATTCTGTTACGAGGGAAGAACTCTCTATGGACAAGGGTAAACCACAACAGACAGGTATGACTGCAAAAATAAACTCAATTCCAACATATTCTATATGAACTAATGTGCAATATAAGAAAGAGGCCTACCTCGATCAAACATTTGATGATGTTCCATCATTGAGCACTTTGACCCAAAGTTTTATACCTACAAGAAGTTCTCAACAAACAAGAAAAGAAAGTACACAGTGATAATAGAAAAGGACTTAGAACATCAGATAGCATGATCCATTAATAAACATTTCAAACATACATGGATAATAATCACATATTTGTAAGATACCAATAAGACGGGAAAATAGTATTTCTATTAATAATTGATCAACATAAGTGACAACATTATAGACTTCTGTTCCGGCACGGTTAGAAACCAAGAAACCAAGTTCCTTCCAACTGGGCCTCCACCACTTCAATCCTCTACCAAAGGCAAGCTCATAAGAGAGAGTCAATGAGGTTCTCTCAATAATAGGGAAAGAGATTGGGGGCTGAACACTATGTTTAGACTTGAGGGACAAAGGGACGCATAATCAATATGAAGTAATTTCTCTAGAGTAACTTTGCTCTCAAAGTTGAATGCTTTCTCCTCCTTTCCATAACTCGAAATTATGCTTTTATAGCCTTTAGAATGCAACTGAAGTGCTGAGTTGGAACGTTTCCAGTATGTGTAAGGACAAGAATAAGAGATTTTCTGTTGTGACATGGAAACCCGACCTCATTTTTGTATTTTCTGGGACAAATCTCGATGTACGTGGGTTGTAGTGGAGCAGACAATATATACGAATCTTGTATAAATGATAGGGAGTGTATATGTGGAAAAATGTATATTTTTGGCTCTGGATTCAAAAAGGGACGACAAGTATGCATAGGGAAATGGAAAAAGGCCCTCTATGAAAGATAGAAATGGTGAGGCAAATCTTGCTATAAAAGTTGCGACGTCTTTAGATAACTGAGGTACCAAAGACTTAAGGGACCACTCTAGCAGGAATGCTGGTGGGACTAACACTTTTATCAAACTCTTTCGGCGTCTCCATTCTTGGATGTGATCTGAGATATGGTCCACTTTTGTCTTCTCAAAGTTGGCCAACAATTTGGTGCTGGCATCGTATCTCACAGGTAATTGGAAATGGTTTAAGAAATCCATTGCCAATTCGCCGAAGGAAGAGTATATTGAGCAGTCGAGCTTGATGTACCATTTCACCACACTCCTGATGAGAGTGTGTTGAAATAAACAAAACTAGACGGAGTCGTCTCTCAAAGAATTGGATGAGCACCATAAATGGAAGGTAGTCACATGATCGCCCTGATCTTCATTAGTATTGGCCTCAAACCTTGGGATGTCCAAAGGAAACATGGTCGACATAGGGGGCCAATGTGGATTGTGACAGATGTGGTTGTTTAATAGCCTTGTCAAGTCTGGCAAGTGTAGAGTTTCCAGAAACGATAATTTGGGTTGTTGATCGTAACTAGGGAAAAGGAGCCTTGAGTTTGGCTAGCACCAGGTTTCCAGAAAACATTAGGTTGTTGGCTAGGGTTATGGTAATAACCATGGCTGTGACCAGCGTAAGGATTCTACACTTGTTGAGATGTCATCGGCTGACTCCCATAATAGGACGTAAAGGGCTGGGCTTGCATCGCATTCCAAGGATTTTGGGAGGGGTTGCCCCCTACCGATCCGACGGGCATAGGTGTTGAGCCTTGCCCGGGGTTCCATTGGCTATGAAAGGGGTTTCCCCCGATCGATGTCCCTGACAAGGGAAATGATCCCTACCACAGATTCCAAGGTCCTTGTGAGGAAGGAATTCCTAAGTTCCCCCCTGTTCAAGAATAATACCTTGCCTAGGATTTTGTTGTGCATAACTGGGGTTGCCCCCAGCCAAGATGATAGTTGAAGAGAAAACGTTGTTTTTAAATGCACCAAACAAAGAGAATGGTGTCAAACCTACTAACATTCTATAAGTAAAAATTCCTTGACTACCTTCTCTAAGCGAACTATATTTTATGTTAAGCCCGACGGAATGCTGGTGGGCACTACCGAGAGAAGGGGACAAAGGAGGTATATGACCCCCTCTGTAAGGGAAAGCGTTATAGGGAGATGAAGTGCCATCCATGGATCCTTGAAGAGGAGCGTTCGAGTTCCCTGCCCTGAGACCTAAATTCTTTAAAGTGGAGGATGAAAGGATAGAGTTTGTAGCAAATCTAGGCACCTTGTATGAAAATGGAGGTCCTATCACACTCTAGGTGAACAGAGCAGTGATTGCCGCCATAAATAGAATCAGAACATTGCCCGAGGTAGAGGAAGTCAAGACAATAGTGGTTAGGACTGACGATGGTTGGTTAGGAGGCAGAATGCCCCCTGTAGTGACAGTTTTAAAGGAAATATGAGTATTCCCTAAAGAAGTAGCAACATTTGTTTCCATCGCAGCTTGTGACACAACCTCACGCTCGTAAGGTTGAAACTCTACAAATAATGGGCGTCGATAGATCAGTGATTAGAGGGTTATATGGACCAAGATCTTGCGCTCTGAGGTCAGAAATGATTGGTTCCTCTGGAATCAAATGTTCTCCTCTCGGAAATGAGTCAGGCATGATTTCATGTAACCCGGTCACCTCAAAAGACCCTTGCTGGTCTAGTTTTTGGCTTAGCGGTGGTGGGGGTGGCTCGAGATCAACCGGAAGTAGGCCCAAAAGCCTTCATGACTAGTGGAGCTCCTGATCCTCCACTGTGAGAGAAGATCAATGAAACACTAGGGATTTCTATAATTTTTTTAAAAACCAACACACACTAGAAAAAGTTCCTATGAGGTAAGACAAGTAGATCACTAGCTAGTTGGAAGAACAGTTACAACAACCAACACTAGAGAAACTTACTGGTGCAAGTGAAAATCAAATAAGGAAGCACCCTCTAGGTATACTCTGCAAAGCGTGGCCCAATGTATGTCTTAGGTACCATGGTATACCCCCACATTCACCTGTGTAAGTCACAAGGAAACTAGGTTGCCAATGTGCGAATAGTCACCAGGCAGGTACAGTCGACAGTCGGGTATCAAGTCCGAAACCTATCAAGGGTATCGAAAGCAAGTGTTTTGGAAGACAAATGAGGACCTCGAATGGAATCGAGACCCATGAAGATCCATGGAAAATGTGATCAACGGAATCCCAAGATAATCCCTCTATATGTGTTCCCCACTATGCTTGGTCTGGATTTGGAGGGGTTATCAATGCTACCTTTCCGCACGTGACCTTGTGTTTAACCCCTATGTTAGAGGGAGGTCTTGGATAAATTTCATGGTTACTAGACTTTCAATCACTCCCTAGCTCAGACTCTTATGTTTGTTTTTGTAGCCTTGAAGATTTTCCTCTCCAATCCTAAATCAATGCTCTAGCTTAGACTAAATTGATGAACCCTTCAAACACAAAGTCTAATAACTTTTAATTAGGCATTAATTTTAGTGGTTGTCTTAAGTCAAAAGGAATGAAAGTGAAACCAGTGATGTTCTTTAAGAGACGAAAGAGAAGAACATAAGATGATACTGGAAACAAATGTACTTCTTTCTTCACAAATAAAGATTTTCCAATTGAAACTCTTTCACCAAAATTTTCATAACTACTTTTCTCAGATCTTTGAAAAGAAAAACTCAAAACAAGTTTTCTCTTGACTACGAGCTACTTAATGTCCTAAGCATTCAATTAAAGAACTTAAGAAAACTTTATTTTTCCTTGGTAAACAAAGCAACTAACCTAAACTACTTTACCAAACAATGTAATGAAATAATTTTTTTATTGTTTTATGCTTGAAAACAAGAAATTTGAAAATGAATTTCTTTTCTTCTAAGGAAAAAAAGGGAAAATACCGACAAGACATAACCAAGAAATAACTTATGGCCCAATCAAAGATTGCAGGGAGTTACTGATAATACCAAACATGCAGATCCAAACAGACTCACCAACTTGTCCAAAAACCCTATTGAAGAAACACAAGAAATATTTTGATGAAAATAAAGCTATGCTAAGGTCATACCTAGGCTACAGACTACTAAAACAGAGACCAGGGCTAGATCAAGAAGACCCCTGAGAAGTATGACTTCTGAAAGGGAAGGGGATGAATGCCTCTTCTTTGCAAAAGATCTTCTCAACACAGGCACACTACTGTCACTTCAAAAACTAGCATATGTACACAGACTATCCAAAGGCAGGGCGCGTATGCACACGTGCAGACCCACTATAGGTTGCGTACACCTCCATACCTCCTCAAAAAAATGAAAAAATAGCAGTTTAGCATAGGAAGGAAGTACTGGTATGGAAGAACAACATCCCTTGATGACACAAAAGATCACATAAACTCATAAAATAGTGAATGAACTGATTCAAAGCACCCAAAAAGAAATAGCCCGAAAGACCCTAGAGGCTTCCCCAGTACGATCGCCAATTCTTCTATAGCGGGAAAACCCCTCTACGGACTACACAAAGGCCCTAAATTGTAGGCAGAGATAACCATATAAAGTCTCCTACTTTTTATCACTATCCCAATATTACCCCACAATCATACATAAAAGAGAAGAGAGAGGGATCTGGTAGGCCTACCGTAAACTCCTTGTCTAGTGCCGATCCCTTTGCGCGTGGTTGTTTCCCGACTGCAAATATCCTCCCAAGGCTGACCTGCATTCATCAAAAGACAAACAATAAACTACAAGAATTCATTCTACATATGGATTAGTGGGTTAGACATCATAAACAATAAATGTAAACAAATCATACAAGTTCAAGACGTCATTTGGCGAGAAAAAAAAAAGTACTTCTTTATATTAATCTCACAAAAGTTTCTTACAAAATGAGACCAACACTACTCCTTGAACTTGGTCCTGGGCTCCTCTTCACCATGCACCAACTTCTTCCATGTTGTCTTCTCCTCTTCCGTTATTTCTTAGGGAAATGGTAAGGGATTTACAATTGGGGCAAAGGGGGATTGATGAAATGGGCAGAGTTTCTTTTCTCTTGTGCTTCTTCTTGCAATGGGACCCCAACCCCTTCTTTTATAGGCCAAAAGGGACAATAACGTTTGGGGTGACTAGATATGGGTAGTCAAATAGTTAAGTAACGGCCCATAAACTAGTATCCTATGCAAATTTCCACATTTTGCGATATTCTGTGAGTGTATGCGGGAAGTAATGGTGCAGGGTGAGTACATCTTCAAAATGATGGTTTATAGAAGATATGTTCAATAATGGTTTGGTAAAGATAACAATTTAGACGACCTGATGTAAGGTATGCATGTCAGGTGCAATTTAGGGTTATAACAATCTTCCATACCTTGTGCACCAAGCTGGGTATCAAATATTCTAAGCGACATCTGGTGCTCAAATATTACAATGACCTGGATAGATACATATAGACAAAAGTGGATTTTTTGGACATCTCATCCTTGGGTGCGACCTACTGATATGCCGTCAAAATTGAGTAGAAGATGAAACAAAAGATGCAGAATTTTGGGTCTAGGAACCCCTCATAGAAGAAGAAGGGCAAGAGAAGCCCCAACCCACATAACAAAGGACAAAGAAAATATGTTAAACCTTAGGAAAACTAGTCCAAGCCATTAGCAAAGAGGGACAATGGGAAGATGAACAAAGATACCGAGAAGTGGCGTGACTTCCATAAGATCCCCTGGCATAACATGATTGATTTCCGCTTAGAGTAGTCATTGGTGGTTGAAGTAAAAGCCACTGAATTATATGAGGGTTCCAAATATAATTCAGAACTGGAAAAGGGGAGATGGATCATTGAAGTGGAATCCTGTGCCACCGTTGCTACCACTAACATCCAGTTTGGTGAACCTAATGAGCTAGAGGAAGGTGAGGAGATCGTTCATTCATAGATGTGGGTAAAAGGAACTCCACTACACTTCATCATTGATAGTGATAGATAGAAGAACCTCATCTCATCATAGGTCATCAAACGACTAGCCCTGCCGACAATGCCACACCCATAACCCTACACAATAAGATGGCTCTATCAAGGAAATGATCTTTATGTCATCCAATAATGTCGCCTATCATATGACATCAAGCCATTCAAAGATGAGGTATTGTGTGATGTTGCTCCCCTTGAAGTTTGTGATGTTATTTTGGGACAACCTTATTTATGGTAACCTCATGATGTATATGATTCTATGCCTCACAGTGTTATTATTACTTTGAACATGAAATTGTATAGGATACCTGAGGTAGTCCCACCTAGTTCTATTTCCTTGATCTCTGCCAAGCAATGCAGGAAGGTCATTTCTCAGATCGAGAAGTTTGTCTTCTTCATTATTCTCTTTCAGAGTGAATGAAAGTTTGCAGCCACATCCATGGCCTCCGCGATGGACCTCTCCATGTAGAAAAATAAAGTTGATAAGGTCATGGAAGAATAACAATACATATTCTCATCACCTACTAGGGTTCCTCTGCACTATCAGGTCAATCATCCCATCAATATGACCCTCGATGCACCATTATCCAATGGGCTAGTCTATCACTTCTCTCTGCTAGAAAATGAGGAGATCAAGTGTTAGATCCAAGAACTTCTCCAGAAGGGGCACATCCGACCCAAATCATCACCTTGTGGAATCCCAATTGTGCTGGTGCAGAAGAAAGACAGGACTTGGTGACTCTGCATTGATTACTGGGCCCTAAATAAAATCACAGTCAGGAACTGGTACCCGATTCCGCTAATCAATGATCCCCTTGATCAACTCAAGGGGGATAAATACTTCAGTAAGATTGATCTGATGTATAGATACCATCAGGTCCCAATAGGCGACAGATGTATGGAAAACTTCCTTCAAGTCAAAATAAGGTCTTTTTGAATGGTTGGTCATGCCCTTTGGTTTGAAAAATGCCCCAGCAAATTTCATGAGGATGATGGAGAATATCTTGCAGCATTTCACTAATTCTTTTTTGGTGGTGTATATTCTGTAATATATTTATTGTGTATAAATTGTATTCTTGTACTTCTATTCAATAATATCTTAGGGTATTTCCTTCTTCTAAAAAATTAAGACATAAAAGAGATCTAAGTATTCTTTCTTTCTTACTATCAAGATAATATGTTATTTACAGCTATAATAACTTACATGTTCTTCTATGTTTTCTTTTACTTCTCATTATGATAATTTTAAACAATTTTCTTTTCAAAACAGAAACATTTCATTGGTTTTTAAGTATATGCTACTGTCATTAACTTCGTGATAAAAGAACACATTATTCATTCATATATATATATATATATATATATATATATATATATATATATATATATATATATATATATATATACACTATGAATTTATGAAGCATTCTCTATTGTAACAAACAATGTAGAGTATACATTTGTTTCTTACTTCCATGTGATAAATAATAACCATAATAAAGATAAACAAATCAAAGAAACATATATGAGCATGCTTCAATGACTGGAAACAAACTGAGTAGAGAACCAATTACTCCCAACCTTAGACATGAGCAACCAATATTACTTGTTCTTGTCACCCTAGAAACTAAATCATTATTCCATAGAGACTGAAAACTACTTAACCTTCTCTACATTTCTCATATTTTGAGTCTTTCTTAGAACTATCAAATTCAATTTCCTCACAAGTACTCAGTAGTGTCCTGCCTCATAATATACTTGTATAAAATAGCTTTCCTAGGTCTTTTTCAAGTTGGCCTCATCCTAACCCCAAGGAATCTTCTTGGACTAACTTTGTGCTAGATTATTCCCTAACATCCTACACCTTTGGGAGTAGGGTTTCACTTGTTCCACGTTCAATAATTTACTTTGGTGGTTTTAATCCTTTTCACTCATCTATGGAATAATGATTTACTCTTTGTAATTGGATTCTCTTATCATTTTTTTTCTTTTTAATGAAAAAAATTAAAAATAAATATTACCAAGATATTCATCATCAATGTATATGATGATATAATTTCACAAAATTATTTTCAAATTCTTCCACATCATAAACTATAAAAAATTAAAATGTTTAAATGTTTGTAAACTGAGGGACATTACACAAACCTCCAACAAAATCAATGGATATGCTCTCCCAAGGAATGCTTGGCACTAGCAATGACATGTACAAACCAAATTTGCAGTTTCTTGGCTTGCTAGTGCTACAAAGAATGCAACATCTAACAAAATTTTCCACTTGCTCCTGCATAGTCCTTCAATACAGATACTGCTACAAATTGACCACTATATTTATCATGAAAAAATGTCTAGCAACTCCAAAAGTGTGTTCTTCTCTCATCAATTGAACTCTTTTTTCTTGGGGTATGTATGGTTTTCCAGTTTGTACAAAAATGCATCTTGGAGGTGGTATTCATTTCCTTCCATGATAGTGGTTGACCTCTCTTTTAGTTTCTTGTAGACTCCTCTAAAATCTTCATCTCCCTCATAATCCTCACTAAAAAGGTCACGAATGAAAGGGTCAAGTTGCATTATCATTCTGACTACTTTTATCTTCTTCAATGGTGCTCATGAGATCATGTATGCTAGCCTATTCATGGATCCTTTTTTGTACTTAATAATTAAATGAAATTGTTGCAAGAAACCTAACCACTTGTGATTCCTCACCTAATGCATCTTGCTCTGACTCTGTATATACTAAAGGGGCTGATAATCCATGTGTATGATTGTCTCTTTTCCCATGAGATAATGATTCCACTTCTTCACTACTTGTACAATTGAAAATAGGTCCTTATCATATGTGAGGTAGTCAAGAACTACTCCACGAAACAAATTTGAATCTTATCACATAAGCCTTCCTCCTTGCATGAGTACTTCTCCTAATGCGTACTCACTAGATTCTATCTTGAGCTCAAAATGTCTCTTCAAATTTGTCATGGATAAGTCTAGAGCATCACTAAATTTATTTTTCAATTATTCAAATTCTATTTGTTGTTTACTAACCCAATGAATTATATTTGCTTTTGGGGTCACAACATGCAATGAAACTGCTATTGTGGAGAATATTACAATGACTTTCCTCAAATACTGAGCTACTCCCATGAAACTTCTGACTTATGCCACAATGGTGGGAATAAGCCATTGGGTGGTAGCTGCAATATTCTCTAGATCTACCTTAACATAGTTACCAACTTAACGAGAACTGTGACCTCAAAACGAGAACTCTAGCCCTTAAAACCCATAATTTTGCGTAAAAAACATGAAAATCAACCCCCAAATCAAAAAGTGGTGCTACCGATAGCACCATTTTTTTAAACGTGGTCAAAATTGCAACATTTTTCGAACATGGCATTCGAAACTCAGACAGTAGCTCAGAAAAACCTTAAAATCAACACCTAAATCAAAAAGTGATGTTACGTAAAAAAAATGTTTTTTCCTAAAAGTGAAAATCATAGTTATTTGCAACCTAATTGAAATTTTGATATTGACAAAAAAACACTATGTAAATAAACAACCCAAAATTGGACTCCAAATGGTCCCTTGAAAATTTATTTACAATTTTTTTTTTATTTACATTAAAAAACAAATAAATAGAAAGAACAAAATCTTCAAAAATAAATATTTTTTTTAAATGACCAAAAAACACATTAAAAAAATTATATTATAAATTCAATTAAAAAAAAAAAAAAAAATAAAAAAACAATTAAAAAAAAAAAAAAAAAAAAAAAAAAAAAAAAAAAAATAAAAATTTTACTAAAAAAAAAAAAATAAAAAAAAATATAAAAATAAATTAAAAAAAAAAAAAAAAAAAAAAAAAAAAAAAAAATACATTAAAAAAAAAAAAAAAAAAAAAAATTCAACAAAAAATATCTAAAATAAAAAATATTAAAAAATCTTGAACTAAAACTTTAAAATTAAAATAAAAGACAAAAAGTTCAAAAATATATATTTTAAAAACAATATTTAAATGAAAACAAAACAATTTTAATAAAATCAATAACGAAATAATAAAAAGAAAATTTTAAAACCAATTTTAAGATAAACTTCTAAACATATTTAAAAAAAATAAAAATTAAAAAGAAAATTAAAAGCAATTTGACAATACAAAAACTATCAATTTTAATTGAAACTAAAGTAAACAAATAGAGAAAGAAAATATAAACAAATGTAATAACATTTAAAACAAAAAAAATAAAATACAATTTTGCAATTGAAATAACATAAAATTTTCACTAAAATTAAAAGAAAAAAACATTACAAAACTACATATTATTGGGGTGTTGTGGGGGGCGATTGTCGGCATCACCCCATCCCCCAGGGGCTAAGCCTTGGTCTCATGGAGCCAAGTCTTAGCCCGTGGGGGCTGGGGTGATGTCAGGCATCACCCCAGCCCCCAGGGGCTAAGCATTGGTCCCAGGGGGCCAAGGCTTAGCTCGTGGGGGATGGGGTGATGTTGGGTATCGCTCTAGCCCCCATGGGATAAACCCTGGTCCCACGGGGCTAAGGCTTAGCCCCTGGGGGCTGGGTCAATTTCGGGCATCACCCCAATGCCCACGAGCTAAGCCTTGGCCCCGTTGGACCAGAGCTTAGCCACTGGGGGCTGAGGTGATGCCCGAAATCACCCCCCATAACACCCATGACA
>JZKD02S2111116.1:127099-153963 GCA_000966675.3 Picea glauca
TTTGGAGAGAGATTCGTTGTAGGAGATTGGAAGGGCCGTTGAGGATTCTATCACTTGGGTTTTCATTGCAGGGCCTTGGACATCAGATCTAGTGCTTTCTGAGACAATTTTATGGATCAGATTATTTCTTGAGCAGTGGGACGAATTGAAGAGAAGGAGGGCATTTTTGAGATCCAGATCTAGTCTGTTTGGAGGGGTTGCACTTCATATCTGAACCTAATACTTTACCTAGTGACTTGCAGCATCCCGATCTATATTTCTGGAGAGTTTCAGAGCATTTGGAGGCCTCCTTTAGCAGGGCCAAATTATCTAGGGTTTCAGTCATCCAGTGGGGTGCACCATTCAGTGGGGGATTTCAGATCTGTAGAGATTGAGAGGGATATTGGAGATTCAGTCACTTGGGTTGTTCTTACCATCACCCGATCTATCAATTGACATATTTATTAGGGTGATTGGACACTTTTGGCAGCAGGGCCGAGTTATTGAGGGTTTCAGCCTTCTATTGGAGCATGGCATTCTTCAGTTGGAGAGTTTGGCAATCAGATCTGCTTGTATTGATCTTCATTTCTTATTTAGCCATTGGAGGCATCTTTTGTATTAGAAGGAGCATTTTGTAGCAGATCTTATCTATTGTCTATCTTCTTGGCCATTTGTTGAGCATTCCAGATCGACATCTTCATTGTAGCAGGTTTCTCTATTTTATGAATAAAGAAGAATTGAGATGTTTTGGCTTGTCTATCTTATTGCATATGGTTGAGGTATTTTTCGTGGTTATCTCTTTCTGTTATTTTCTGCATACACACATATAAACACATCTAAAAGGTAGATCAACAAAGTGTTTGACGAAATACCTCACTCAGAAAAAGTTTTAAAAAGACACCAAAACAGTGATGATCCTTGCATAATGGCTTGGGATCATTACACAAATCACCAGATTATTGCATTTCCTACCATAGAACGCTTCAAATAGGATCATTTTCAATGAAGCTTGATAGCCATTGTTTCAGGCAAACTCAACCAAGTGTAAGTAATCCTCCCACTTAGATGTCTTATCCATCACATATATTATCAACATGTCTTCAATTAGTCGATTGAATCTCTCTATCTTCCCATCAAACTGTGGATGTTATGGTGTGCTAAAGTTCATTTTTGTACCAAATCCTTTAAACAATCCCCTCCATAAATTAGAAGTAAACTTTGTATCTCTGTCTAATACAATTGTCTTAAGTATCCCATACAACCTAGAAATCTCCCTCATGTAAATTTATGCAATATTAGTTGTTGTATGAGTCGTTTTTACTAGAACAAAATGATCATCCTTTGTCGATTTATCAATCACAACCATGATCAAATCATGTTTCCTTGATATCCTAGGCAATTTAGTTATAAAATACATGGTTGCCAATTCCCACTTCTTCTCTGGAATTGGTAATGGTTGTAGAAAACCCGCTGGGTGCCTATGCTCAGCCTTCACTCTCTGACATTCCATACATCTGGTAATTTAATCGGCAACATATTTTTTCATTCCCGGCCAAAATAATTGGCTTCTTACTGTTGCAAACATTTTCGGGTAACCGAGATATCTGGCATATGGAACATTATGCATTTCCTTTAATACCAAATTCCTAAGTTCTCTGGAACTAGGAACATAAGTTCTATTTTTATGCATAAGTAATCCATCTTCCTTCATCTCATATTATTTAATTTTTTGTTGTACTTTTACCTATAGGTAATGCTTATCTGTAACACACCCAGCCACCCACAAGCCGAGGCATGATTCCTTCAAGCCCGCCCTTGGATTTCTTTTTCTTACTGATACCTTCTTTAAAGTTTAAGGATGCATAAAATAAAATACTTTAACGACATCCACAACATTATCCAACAAGCATGCATAGTTTAAAGATTCAATTAAACGATAATTAAATATACAACGGAAATACATTCCTACATAGATAATAATTTCACAACAAAGAGCACTTATATTTATAAAAAGGTGACACCAACTGGCTTCAGACCAAGGATGTTCCACCCAACCGTAGACACCACTTCTCCAAATATCAACAATAGTGTCACCCCCGATCTAGGGCTATGAATCCACAAGTACAGTTTCAGAGTGTTACTTAGCTTCCCAAACTATTCATCACCCAAGCTCTCATAGGCTTCCCAGCTCTCACAGAAATCCAAGTACCCAGCTCTCTTCTACCCAACTTTCACCACCTGAGAGAATGAACCTCCACCCTTCTCTACCATGTATTCCCTCAGGAAATCCTTCTTCTTATTAGGACTCACAGCTGTGAGAAACACTGGACACAGACCAATGCATCTCAGACATGCGACCTCAGGTCACGGCTGGATCACATCAGTGACCACAACCAACTATCCTATGGATAATCTTCAATAGTTCAAATCCCTTTCCCGAGACAAGACGCAGATGAGGATGGATCAATGAATGGGTCAGTGGGTGAATGAAAGTGCATGAGGGAAAATGAATGGACGTACAAGGAATCAACCAACAATCCATCAGTCGAACCCCCCCATTAGACCAGAGGCAGGTTTAAGTAACCTCGTGGGGAAATCAAGAACTTCCTGGCCTTCCCCAAGAAGCTCACATAACTAATCCCCTCCCTTAGACAAAAAGGGTAATTAAAATAATAAATAAACATTTAGCCCCTCAATTCCCCTCTCTTGTGGAATCATAGCCCCCTATAACTCTATTCCTTGTCCGTCTAGCAGCCAACCATGTATTTATTATTAATAATGATAAAAATGTTACATGTCTTGGGCACACTCGCCTTTTAATAATTGTTTGGGCACTTTGGCCTCTCAACATCGTAACAATACATTATTTAAAATTGGGGTTCAAAACCTGGGGTGTTACATCCCCTCCCGCTTATTTTGGCACTGTCCTCAGTGCATATACAAAATAGAGATCAAAATATAAAATTTATTCAAAATGATGCGGGTACTCTGCGAGCATGGCATCTTCATGCTCCCAGGTATCATATTTAGGACTGTAGCAGGTCCATTGAACTCTTACCAACTCTATAACTCGATTCTAGAGCATTTTGACTTTTTTGTCCAATACCCACACTGGATGAACCTAAAAATCTCCCTCTGTCTCTACCTGAATCAGATGCCAATCAATAACATGGTTAGGATCATGTACATATTTATTTAGTAAAGGGACATGAAATACATTATGCACATTCATGGAAGCAGGCAATGCAAGCATGTATGCAACTAGCCCTATTATGTCCAATATTTCAAATGGACCACAAAATCTGGTTGCCATCTTTGTACAACTACCCAATTTCAAAGAGATTTTCTTGGGAATCACTTTCAAAAGTACATGCTCCACTACTTTAAATTCTCTAGATGTCCTATTCTTGTCTGCATAAATTTTTTGTCTATCCTGAGCTGCCTTTAAATTCTGCTTGTTCTTGACCACCTCATCTTCCATGTCCTTGAGCAACTCCAACCCAGGTACCACTCTATCTATTGGGTTGTCCCAACTTACTGGAGTATCACATTTCTTACCATACAAGGATTCAAATGGGCTCATTATCAATGAAGCTTGATACCCATTATTATATGCAAACTCAACCAAGTGTAAGTAATCTTCCCACTTGGATGGCTTATCCATCACATACATTCTCAGCATGTCTTCAATTATTCAATTGACCCTCTCTATTTTCCCATATGTCTGTGGATGATATGTTGTGATAAAGTTTAGATTTGTGCCAAATCCTTTAAACAATCCCCTCCAGAAATTGGAGGTAAAATTTGTATCTCTGTGCGAGATAATTGTCCTAGGTATCCCATGCAACCTAGCAATTTCCTTCATGAAAATTTCTGCAATATTAGTCGTTGTATGCATTGTCTTTACAAGCACAAAATGAAAAACCTTTGTTAATTTTTCAGCCACCACCATGATTGAATCATGTTTCTTAATTGTTTTGGGTAATCCTGTGACGAAATCTATGGTGATAACTTCCCATTTCTTCTCTGGGATTGGCAATGGCTGCAGCAAACCCGTTGGGTGCCTATGGTCAGCCTTCACCTTATGACATTCCATACATCGAGCGATGTAATCAACAACATCCTTCTTCATTCCCTACCAAAAGAACTGGCTTCTTACTGTTGTAATTGTTTTCTGGTAACTGGGATGTCCAACATAAGGAACATCATGCATTCCCTTTAGTACCAAATTCCTTAGTTCTCCAGAACTAGGAACATATATTCTATTTTTATGCATGAGTAATGTGTCTTCCTTTATCTCATACTCCTTTATTTTTTTTTGTACATCTCCTTGCGGTAAGTTTTCCTTTACCTGTAGGTAATGCTGGTTTGTAACAAGACCATCTAAAATTTTTCTCTTCAATTCTGACTGATGCATATTGATAGTAGCAGCATGCATGATATGCACTCTTCTACTAAGTGCATCAGCAACTTTATTCTCCTTTCCCTTGATATGCTTGATATCAAAGTCATATTCACTTAAAAATTCCAGCCATCTTGTTTGCCTAACATTCAAGGTTGGTTGTTCAAAAATATACTTTAGGCCAATGTGGTCTGTTCTTAATTCGAATTTCTTCCCCATGAGATTATGCCTCCACATCCTCAAGGCGTGAACAATGGAAACAAGTTCCAAGTCGTGGGTGGCATAGTTACTCTCATGTTCCTTAAGATTTTTGGACTCATATCCAATGACATGTCCATTTTGTGTGAGGAATCCCCCAATTCCTTCCTTACATGCATCTGTACATACCACAAAGTTTTCATTTGGGTCAAGAATCTTTAACACAAGTGCACTAGTAATTAATTCCTTTAACAAATTAAAATTCTTTTCACACTTGAGTGTCCATTCAAATTTAGTTCCCTTCTTTTGCAAATAAGTGATAGTATGATAAATCTTAGAGAACCTACTATGAACCTTTTGTATTAGCCAACTAATCCCATAAAATATCTGACGTATGACACATTTCTGGGTGTTGGCCATCCTCCAATGGCTTTGATCTTCTCTGGATCTACTGCTATGCCCTGCTATGAAATAATGTGTCCCAAGTAATGGATCTACTTTTGATAAAAAGAACACTTACTCAACTTTGCATACAACTGATGTTCTCTCAGTACTTGCAATACCAGTCTTAAGTGATGTCCATGCTCCTCTTCATACTTAGAATAGATAAGTATGTCATCCAAGAATACTATGACAAACTTATCCAAATAATTTCTAAATATGCCTTTCATTAAGCACATGAATATAGCTGGTGCATTGGTTAGTCCAAATGGTACCACTACAAATTCATAATTCCCATACCTGGTCCTAAAGGTTGTCTTATGAATGTCTTCGTCCTTGATTCTTACCTGATGGTATCTTTCCCTCAGGTCAATTTTTGAAAATATCTTTGATCCTCTTAGCTGAACAAAGTGGTCATCAATTTGGGGTAGAGGATACTTTTTCTTTATAGAATACTTGTTCAGCTGTCAGAAGTCAATACACAGCCTCAAGGTTCCATCCTTCTTTTTGAAAAAAATTATTGGTGCTCCCCAAGGTGAAACACTTGGACGTATGTACGCCTTCTTCAACAATTCCTCCAACTGCATTTGTGATTCTTTTAACTCTGGTGTGCTCATTTTGTAAGGTGTTTTTGACAATGGGGAAACTCATGGCACCAACTCAATTGAGAAATATATCTCCCTTCTTGATGGCAATCCAGGTATTTCTTGGAATACATCTTCAAATTCCTGTAGTACCGAGAAATATTCAAGGCTTGGCCACTTTGTATTATCTAGCTCTTCCACATGAGCTGCATACAATTGACATCCCTTCCTAAAACATATTTTTAGCTGTAAGGCTGAAATCTCCCATATAGAGATGGGTCTTGGAATTCCTTTCACAGTGCTTTGTTTTCCATTTCCATCAAGACAAGTAAATGTCTTTTTATGACAATCTAGGACAACATGATGCTTGTCCAACCAATCCATTCCAATAAGAATATCATAAGACCCCAATGGTATTATATTTAGATCAATACTAGTAGTCATGCCATTAAGACTTATGGAACAATTTATGACCATATCATGGGTTCTTCTTTTGGATCGAGTGGCTGACTAAACCAAACTTGATTTTCCAAGTTTACTCTTCTCCAAATGTAATATATCCACTATCTTAGGATCAATGTGGCAATGAATTTATCTTGAATCAATCAAAATAGCAGCAGGTTGATTTATGATCTTACCTTCCACCTCGATCATATTGGACTGGTACTCTTCTTTTCAATCATCTAAAGCTACATAGATTATTCCCATATCTTCGACTGTTGTAGCCTCTTGGATGTTGTGCATAGACTTCACTCTGTCATTTCTGTGTGGGAAATACTTGTACAGGTGATCTTCCTTGCATCCCCAAACATTGGATTGGTGGTCTTCCCCTTTTTCTCAAGGAATCTTCTTTCTTGAAATCCCCCTTAGCATACTGATCTTGATGATTTCTATTAGTCTCATTCCTATTGAAGGGAGGTTTGAATACTTTCCTCCTCTGATTGGACTTCTCATTCTTCTCGTCCTTCCAAGATTTCTGCAGGGATTCTCTTCCTTGACCTTTATCATACAAGTATTTATCATTCCTGATGGCCTTAGTCAAGGTCTTGGGTTCATCATACTTGATATTTTCCTTATAAAAGGTTGGAATTCCACTCATAAATATCTGTATTTTCACTTTCACATCACCAATGAACCTGACATACTTTAACAATCCTAATAACTTCTTCTGGTACTCTTCCATAGTCATGCTTCCCAACCCGAGTTCAAAGAAATCCTACATTTCTTTGTCATACAAATAATTTGAGAGGTGCTCCTTCTAGAAGTACTTCTTGAACTGCTTCCAAGTGATCCCACTTTCATTAACATGTTCCACTTGCTTCCGTTGGTCCCACCACATTACAACTTTCTTATGTAAATGATAGGTGGCAATCGCGGCTTCTAGATTTGATGAATATTTATGCAACTAAAAATATCTCCAGAGTCCAAGCAACCATGCTTCGACATCATCTTCCCTTTCTCTTTCACCATCAAAGGAAGGTGGCTTGAGATTCCTTAGCTCTCCTTGCAAACTATCTACCTCTTTTTTCCTTCCTTGGTGTCTGACAGGAGACACCTTTGGACTGATTACGAGATCTTTTGATGCATAAAACCTTATTTATGAGTAAGGAGGTGAGTGGTGTCCATGATCTTTGCTAGCACTTCTGGAATAAATAGCTCTTCCACGATCATTTCTTCTTTCATGGCACCTACCTTCTTCCTCTTGTCTTGAGTTTGATCCCTTCTTCATTTGTCTCTACAACTGATTTAAGCTCTACAACACTTGAGTGTTTATCTAAATTTTCTCTCTCATCATTCTCTCGTTGTCTGCTTTGTAGATATTCACTTCCATCTTCAGGATTCTTTTCGTTTCTAGTAACGTTTCCTTATCTCCTTTTTCTTTGCGTCTATTGGAATCTGTCTCTGCATTACCAAATCTGGTTTTCTAGCCTTAGACCTCCTTATCATGACTGGAGGATCCCTCACCTTCTTCCAATTCCTCAATATGCATAATGATTTGATGTGTTTAGACCCCTTAATTGTGCAAAATGTGTAAGCAAACATTTTGTTAGAATTATTGTTGTGGTGGGAAATCCCCCTATGGACTAGAATTTAGGGTTATATTATGCATGCAGATAAGACTGAAAGAATCCTACTTTATACCATCGTCCCAGACCTAATCCCCATTTATTTTAAGCAAATACATGGTTAAATGAACATACCTTGTTCTGAACATTCGATGTCAATCCTTCTTCATGCTTGATCGCTTGCTAGCAACTATCCTCCCAAGGCTGACTTGTGTACAAAACAAGAAACAAACTCTACATGCATTTGTTCTACAGATTAATGGGTTAGAGATTCAAACATATATTCACTAAACTATGAAGAACTCATATAGTGGGATGGGAAAAGCATTTCTTTATTATTAACTTTAATGAATCAACTTACAATGTCGAGACCGGCCACCGCTCTGCGAACCTGATCCTAGGCTCCTCTTCAAATGTCCTCCAACTTCTTTGCTCTGTATCTCTCTTTGCACAAGGATGGCTAAAGGTTTGGGACAATGGGAATGTGAAATTGGGTAGAGTTTATTTACTATTATTCTCCTCTTGCAAATAGGACCCCTAACCCTTCTTTTATAGGCTAGAAGAATCTAGGTATTTAGATGAACCCTCGGCCATGCATGGCCGGAAGATTCAGTTAACTCACCCAAATCTATGTGTTTCGTCGGAAACTTTCCTTTTTTCATGATTTTGTAGGTACATGCAGGTTTTTTTAGGTCAGCTAGTGTGTACACGCATGTAGTAATGGAGTAGGGCGTGTGGGCCTTTATAAAAGAGGTTTTTTAAAGAGTTGTTCAACAGTTATTTGGCAAAGAAGGGATCTGAGATGGCCTGATGCCAGGTAAGAATGTATGGTGAAAATTAGGGTTATAACATATGCCCCCTAATGTGTGAGGTCAGAAGAGCCTCTAATAGTTGAAATACATTACCAATATTTACTGATGTGTCGAACAAGTGAACCCAGGGACCAGGAACCGGGAGGCGCTATCTGCAAAATAACAAATGTCTCACTGAGGTGGGCATACCCATGCTCGGGATAGAATAGAATCATGGCTACCAATCAAATACATTTTAGATCCATGTCAAATAACTATATAAAGTGTAGCCACAAACAATACACAGCGGAGATACATCTCGAAATAAAAAAGATATACATATAGAGTATCCATCTTCTAGAAGCTGATACGGCCTGATGGCTGGAGATGAGGTCTTCAGAGCTCGAGCAACAACTTAAAAATCTTCAAAACTCGGGTATGAGTGTAATATGAGTGTACGACTTCACTACCCAGAGGTATTCAACGACTCATTGGACATGGACTAGAGAATCTTGTTGATCAAAATGAAGGCTTCATTGATTTCAAACAAAGACTTGATTGGACGTTCAGGATGGCTGGGTATGAGGGCAAGAGACAAATTGGAGAGGGGCCGACTCAGGCTTGGTAGAAACTTCCCTTGGACAACAACATGATAAATGATGAGACTTAGGCAGCATGGCATTAATCATATGTTTACGAAGTAGGAGGCAATGTAAACTCTCCATATGTTTGGAAGAATAACCAAACGGAGGAGGACACAACTCTATGTAGAGAGAATAGCTTCCTAAGGTCGTATTACATCCCATAGTTTGATGAACAAATAGACAGATGTGATTTATCCAAGGGTGAATCATTATGCTGCCAATAAAGAAAATACTTTTCCCTTCCTCTTTTTGGGGTATATTTGATTTTCTTTGTCTTTTTTTCAATAATTTTGGAAAAAAGAATAAAGGAATGTTACGTTACAATGGAGGAATGAGTGTTACAAACATACAAGTTCAAGGTGCAAGGACAAGACTGATGTTCAGAATAATGATACTCGGGAAAAATCTTCCGGGGGTCAAGGGTGTTAAGACATAGAAGCAAAGTGCTACAAGGCTGGCGTATAAGGTATGCAAACACAGTTAACAAAACACACCATGGTAACGTCCTTCAATGTAAGTTTAACGATCCTAGAGAAGGTAAGCTCGGTGGTTTTTCATATTTAGAGAGTCTGAAAAAATGTAAAAGGAGACTCCATTGGAGTACCTTTTTTGAAGATAGTCTAGTCAGTTCTAAAAAGGGGTAAAATAGCACCGACAAGACATCTATTCAAAACCATTTTAATGAGTGTGAGAAAGAAAAGATCACTCGACCATTTTTTCATTTTTAAGGAGTCTAAAAAAAGCCTAACTATGGCCTCCGTCAAGAATGTTCTTCTGGACCAGTTTAACGAGTGTGAAAGAATAAGGTCACTCGACGATCTTTTCAATTTTAGGGAGTCTAAAAAGAGCTTAACTATGGAATCCGAGGGGGTTCCTTTTTTGTAATTTTAGTCCCTCAGGCCCGAAAAAGGGTTAAAATGATACCTGAGAGTACTCTTCTAGAGAACTGAATCTCCATAGAGTATACCTTTGTTCGTACAATTGACCATATGGACCGAAAAAGGGGTAATCTACCGCCGGACAGATGTGACTTCAAATTTCAGTTTAACGAGCATGAAAGGCCACAAGATCGCTTGACAATCTTTTCATGTTTAGAGGGTCTGAAAAGGGCTTAAAAGAAGACCCATTATATATTTTGGGAGTCCTGAGGGTGAGGTAAAGAGTGAAAAGGAATCATGAAAATGAGGCTCAAACTTGTAATCAGGAAAAACAATGAGGACTCCCAAGCCTACAATGATTAGAGACAGCATGGATACCATAATGCAACCAGGATATACCTAGGGCATCCATGTTCCGATAATCTCTACCACCAAGTCGTGACACTTCTAAAGAAATTGTGATGGTTTTGTGTCGCAACCTGATGGGATCGATCCTATGGAAAAGGAAAAAGACAACGAGATACAAAAGTCAGGGTAGAAACCTAACCTACATGCTCAAGTTTATCCTCGATTTTTTTTTTCCACGTACCGTCGAAAATTACCCAAAAATACAAAAAACTGTCCCGATACCCAATCATATCTCTCCCATGAAACTCCTGAATCACGCTAAATGGTTTTTGGTTTAAAGAAAATGATAAGGGAGGCCAAAAAAGTGACAAAAAGAGGCCAAAAAGTCTATAAATAGAAGCTGGCAGCTCATTATCACCATTGCTAATTTGGAAATTGACTCTGGATCCAAAAGACCCCCTTTGTCAAAAGAGGTGATTCCGGGAGCTACATTGGATGAAACGAACTTCTGTCTAGACCAAGTAAGTACAAACTCTCTTATCTTGCATTTTAAGTCTTTATTTTTGCATTGGGTTTGATTTTTTATGGGGGCGTCAACCTTTAAAAGGTCAGCCCTAGGTCCACGCGAGCTGTCTTAGGACATACCATGTGTACATTCAGGTAGAGTAAACTCTGCACGCGTGTACACATGACTGTCACTATTACAAATTGCGTAGAGCCCCTTATTGACTGAAAAAGGCTTAAAAATCAAGGGTTAACTCTCCTGAACCTTGGTGTTTTGTAGGATGTATGTCCACTGGAGAGAAAAAGAGCATGAAGAGGTTAGTGAGTTGGTCGGGGAAGACCCCAATGCTGTGGATGCCTTGATGCAATGTGGGTTACTCAAGTTTTTCCTATGTCCTTTTGTGCGGGCACAACCTAGGCTACTGGATGCCTTGGTTGACTACTGGCATCTGGATGCAGAGGCATTCATGTTAGAGGGGAAATCACTGGTGCCCATGACCGAGGACATTTATTTTTTGACTGGCCTCTCCCGGAGAGGGGAACCAGTCAAGTTCCGGACTTTTCCTTCGGGGCCGCATAACATAGCGGAATTTATAGGTCTATACTGTGAGGCTGATACAAACTACTCAAGTTCACAGGTGCCCATAAGAAATATTACTGACTTATCGCTACAGGCGATAGTGTTGCTTATTGGGAAAATCACTGGTTCTGCGGCTCTACATCAGGCGTCTCGTGCATAGATGAACTATTTCATCTAGTGCTTAAATGCACAAATTTTTTATTAGAGTACCACATTGCTTGAGTGTATGAAGAGGCAGTTGACAGATTGTCGTTTGCGGACATAAGGGAACTTTCAGTTCGGGACCGTTCTGTGTCCGTTCTTCTTTGAGAGAGTTCTGAGTTTTAGTCCTCAAGTAGTGGTACGAGGACATCAGGCCTCTCTTCTTTCTATGTGTATATGGGAAGTATTGTTGCCACGACAGGGTGGTGGAAGGACTAATGAGTCCTTCGATGATGATTTCTTTTCCTGGCTGTTGCGACAGATCCCAGTTATTAAGGATTACCCGTATGTAGGGATTGATTTTTCGAGAGATCCTGAGATACCCGTACCTCTTGGTGAGGAGAGAGGAGATATAGGTAAGTCTCCATATTTTTTTTTTGTTGAACATATGTAATTTTTATGTTGTTTTTGTTATATATATCATTTTTTTTTGTTATACCAGAGTATTTGACAGATACGTGTTCATTGTGTGCAGATGTGGGACCAGTGTGACCGACTGACTATGTGAGGAACAGGCATCGTCCTCATCCAGGGGCCACACCTATCGCCACAGGGGGACCAATAGTAGCAGGAGATCTTCCAACTGGGGAGGCTGAGAGGGTATTGAGACGAGTCAAGTGGAACTTTACTGCGCTCACTCGCACGGTCCCTATGGCAGAGATTGAGTAACTTCCACCATATATGAAGCCTCATGTAGTGGGGCCACCACAGACGTGGGTCCAGTTGTTTCAATGTTTAGCCAATGCTATGGATCAATATAATAGGGCCCACAGGCCCTGACCTTATCTAGACATTTTACATGCCATGAGCACTACTTGTATATATGTTTTGTGGGCATAAGCCCTGTGACTTGTTATCAGTCATATTTTTTAGGTGATTGCATCCATCTGTGTACTCTGGTTACTTTATGATATTATATATGGTTTTTTTATGTATTTTGTGTCGTATGGATCATGCGTGAAAAAAATGTATTTACATGTTTATGTGAATGTTCTTTCATATGTGTGCGAGATGCCAATCTAAAATTTGATTAGCTAGAGTATATATAACTTGGTTTAATCTCCTAGGAACATGAAAATATGTAATATAATCAAAGTTTCGTTCTAAGAGACGTACCCTAAGGAATCGTCAGTGTAAAGTCGAATCATGAACCCAGTATACTCTGTTTAACTGAGACACAACCAACTGAGCATCGAGATAGACTTGGAGATGAGAGATACCAAATGACAAAGCATCACGAAGCAACTCAATAACTACGCTATACTCTGTGACATTGTTTGTGGTGTCACATAAGCATATACCTCGGGAAGATAATAACTGGCCTTGAGGTGTAAAGATTACCCAAGTTGTGGAGGCAAGACTCTGAGTGTGCTGGCTAGCACCATCTGCATACCCAATGAACACCTTGGAATCACTTGAAATCTACCACAGCGACAAAATATAACATCAGCGACACATCCATAACACTAAAAGAAACTAGAAAGTAATAGTACAAAGACTATACATATGTTACAAAAATTTACCCATGGTGACCTGCCTATGAGTAATACTTTTTGAGGTAGAGTCCATTTCTAGGCTCTGCCAAAGAATTCCCTTCAAAGTCAACCAAAAGATAAGAGCCCTTTTTTAAAACCTCTTTTATGATGAAACGTCTGAACCAAATGGGTTTGAATTTTCTTGCCCCTAGGGGGTCCTTATCTTGGTCATATACTAGGACAAGGTCACCTTCAGAGAAAATCCGAGGATGAATGAACCTATCATACTGACACTTGACCTTATGTTTGTTAGCCTTGTTGGTCAGGGCTGCATCACAATGTTGCTCATTGAGCTGCTTAAGGTATACTAACCGTTCTTCAAGTGGAGAAGTGTCCGACAATAATTGTACTTCCAAATTTAGAGACAGAATCTGACATTCAATAGGCAAGATTGCCTGCAACCCGTAAACGAGTTGGAAAGGTGAGAAATCAGTTGCAGTATTAAAATATGTTCGGTAAGCCCATAATGTCGAGTATAAAATCAAATGCCAATTTGACTTGGTTGAGTTGATCGTTCACTGTAGAATGGTCTTAAGATTTTTGTTCACAACTTCCACCTGACCATTTGCTTGGGGGTAGTAGGGTGATGAATGTTCCTGCCACAACCCAAGTTTTGAAATTAACTCGGTCATCATCTGGTTTTGAAAGTGACTTCCATGGTCAGTGACAATCTCCCTTGGGACGCCGAACCTTGCTATTATCTGGTTGAATAAAAAGAGAGCTTTAGTCTCTCTCTAAATGTTGGCATAGCTTCAACCCACTTTTTTAAGTAGTCTACAAATACGATAATATAGCGGTGCCCCCTTGTTGAAGGAGGGTTGCATGTAGTGTAATCAATCCCCCACTTGGTGAAGGGACCAACTGTGATGACAGGAAACATGGGAGTAGGATGTGCCCTCATCTTCCAAGAGAAGATTCGGCACGGGTGGCACTTCTTGACCAATTCGATACAATCTTTGATAAGTGTTAGCCAAAAGTAACCTGCTCGTAGAATCTTTTGGGTTGTTTCCAACCCAGACAAATGACCTGCGTACAAAACAAGCAACAAACTCTACATGCATTTGTTCTACAGATTAATGGGTTAGAGATTCAAACATATATTCACTAAACAATGAAGAACCCATATAGTGGGATGGGAAAAGCATTTCTTTATTATTAACTTTAATGAATCAAATTACAATGTTGAAACTGGCCACTGCTCTGTGAACCTGATCTTGGGCTCCTCTTCAAATGTCCTCCAACTTCTTTGCTCTGTATCTCTCTTTGCACAAGGATGGCTAAAGGGTTGGGACAATGGGAATGTGCAATTGGGTAGATTTTATTTACTATTATTCTCCTCTTCCAAATAGGACCCCTAACCCTTCTTTTATAGGCTAGAAGAAGCTAGGAATTTGGACGAACCCTCGGCCATGCATGGCCAGAAGATTCAGTTAACTCACCCAAAGCTGTGTGTTTCGTCGACAACTTTCCTTTTTTCATTCTTTTGTACGTACACATGGGTTGTTTTAGGTCAGCTAGCATGTACACACATGCAGTAATGGAGTAGGGTGTGTGGGCCTTTATAAAAGAGTTTTTTTAAAGAGTTGTTCAACAGTGCTTTGGCAAAGAAGGGATCTGAGATAGCCTGATACCAGGTAAGAATGTATGGTGCAAATTAGGGTTATAACAATTATGCATATGATGAACAAAATTGCCAAACCATGCTACAGGTCAATTTATTTTTTTTTGTTCATGGAGATCATATCCCCATTCTCCGAAAATAATAGTGCCTTTTTATCTTTGGCTGACACAAAATCTCATCCTGTGTACACACTTCCTTCAAACCACATTCCCAGGTGAACACGACTAGAGACCGTAGCTAAATCCTTCCTGAGAACTTTTTTGTCTTGAAGACAACCAATTTGGCCCTTAGCCCTCCTTCCCTTAGCTCTCAATCTGCATATGACAACGGAAATGACCCTGTGCTTAGCTGAAAAAGTGCTTGTGCAAAGCTTCAGGACTTTGGAAACTTTCAGCCAGGACCAGATCAACGGTCCTCATCCTCTTTCACAATCAATGATCAAGATCCACTTCGGGACTCCGTGCTTTGGGAGTCTCAACTTTCCTTGCTTGCCTCCTCCTGAAATGCTTTTACACAGAGTTCATTATATGATGATAGGTGTCCTCCCACAGATCAATGGCTATGAATCGCTTCAGCTCTTCGGGCTTCGGAAGTTTCAAAATTTCCTCCCGCACTTTCTCCTGGAATGCTTTCACCCGAAGTCGATGATCCTTCGACGTGTCTCTTCTGGAATCAATGGTCGATATGTACTCTGACCTTCAGGAGTTTTCAACCCAATGCTACCTGTCACATATTTCCCCTCCAGAGTGCCCAGTCTCCGAACTACATGATCTGTTGCCACATGGTGAAACACTGGAAGGCGACATGTGGCCCAATAAGGAGGGTGACACATGTCACGTTCTAACTCAATTTTCAATAATCCAAATGCTCAAAACTTACTAACACGTGGCACACATTCCATGTGTCCATGTCATCCTAGGTGACGTCTGCAAGCCATGTCACTTCAAAAATTCTGGGGTGCACATCACCTCCTGGTGACGTCATCATGCCCCATCGCTTCGGCTCTTTAGGCTTCAGGACTTCGGGAGTTTCCATACTAGCACACTTCCAATTCTTCGGAACTTTGAATTTTCGAACAAGCCAATCTGTCACCATGTGTCCTCCTAGATTAGATGACTAAGATTCACTTTGAATCTTCACCTGGAGTCCACAAATATGCACCACATGTCCTCCTTAATCTGACGTTTGAGGCTTAATTTGGATCTTCAGACTTCGAAAATCTCAAATTTCAAAACTTATCTAGCCCCACTGGCTTTTATCCAAAGCCTTGGATCTGTTGATGCATGGCTCTCAGTAGATCAATGGCTGAGATCCTTTCGACTCTTCAGGTTTCAGAAATATCAAAATTCAAACCCCTCAAAGTACACGGGATTCTCTCGGATGTCCTCTTAAATCAGACAATTGAGGCTTACTTCAGGTCTTCACCCGAAATCAATAGATTTACACCACATCTCCTCTGGATCAAGTGGCCTAGATTCACCTTGGGTGATCCGATGCTTGAGATTTATTTCAGATGATCGGACAATCGGGATTTACTTCGGCTCTCCGACTCTCTGGGATTCGAGAGTTTCAAATCTCAACTGAAACTTCTCGAACATATTTCTTTGGAGTTACTGATCTGTTGAAACGTACCTCTTGGTGATCGACAGTCATGATCTACTTCATCTATACGGAGTTTCTATGTTCGATCCCTAACATGTCACATCACTACGTACCTTTCAATTTGTGGGGGCATGCATCGACGATTTGGAGTAACCCACTTTTTTCCCCGCAATTCTCCTAACGCTGGCACACAATCCTTTGGGGAAACCGTGGTCTAGATTGCGAGACTACGTTGGGAAATTATCTCCCATGCAACTTGGTTCCTCGCAAGGCCTTCTGTCTGTTGATATACCTCTCACATGGGATCCAATGGTTGTGACCTTAACCCTTGCTTCCTTTTCATCGGACGACCCATGTTCACCTGTTCTTCGATCCAACGATCATGGATCTCTCCCGATCCTACAGTGGCAATCACTCCCGAATTCAAAGGGGATGGTCACAATCCTTCAAACCCATTAGATGGGTCTCTAACATTCTATCTCCTACGTATATTCTGCAACACCATTCCTCTTGAGCTTTTCAACTCCAGGGTCATAATTCAATCTTGAACTTGAGACTCTGACCAATAGACCTGGACCATACCAGCCTGGTGTTTCAACCAGAAGCTCTGAGACCAAACTATAACATACCCAACCACCCATAGGCCTAGGAATGCTACCTTCAAGCCCATACTTGGAATTATTTCTCTTATCGATACCTTCTTTAAATTTTAAGGATGCATAAAGGAAAAGACTTTAACGACATGCACAAAATTATCCAGCAAGCATGCATAGTCTAAAGATTCAATTAAACGATAATTAAATATAAAACAGAAATACTTTCCTACATAGATAATAATATCACAATAGAGATCACTTATCTTTATAAAAAGGTGACACCAACTAGCTGCAGACCAAGGACATTCCACCCAATCATAGACACCACTGCTCCAAATATCAACAACAGTGTCACCCTCGAGCGAGGGCTATGAATCCACAAGGACAGTTCCAGAGTGTTACCTAGCTTCCCAAACCAGTCAACACCCAAGATCTCACAAGCTTCCCAGATCTCACAGCAATCCAAGTACCCAACTATGTTCTACCCAACTTGCACCCCCTGAGAGAACGAACCTCCACCCTTCTGTGCCACACAATCCCTCAGGCAGTCCTTCTCCTTATTCGTTCTCCAGTGCAACTAGTCCAGAATATCAATGATGGAACTCTCAGGACTCACAACTGTGAGAAACACTGGACAGAGGCCAACACATCTCATACATGTGGCCTCAGGTCACAGTTGGATCACACAATCGACCACTACAACCAACTATCCCATGGCTAATCTTCAACAGTTCGACTCCCTTTCCCAAGCCAAGACGCGGATGAGGATGGATCAATGAATGGGTCAGTGGGTGCATGAAAGTGCGTGAGGAAAAATGAATGGATGTATAGGGAATCAACGAATAAGCCATCAGTTGAACCCCCCATTAGACTAGAGGTGGGTTTAAGTAACCTCGTGGGGAAATCAAGAACCTCCTGGCCTTCCCCAAGAATCTCACGTAATCGACCCCCTTCCTTAGACAAAAGGGTAATTAAAATAGGAAATAAACAGTTATCCCCTCAAGCCCCCTCTCTTGTGGAATCATAGCCCCCTATAACTCTAGTCCTTGTCGGTCTAGAAGCTAGCCATGTATTTATTATTAATAATGATAAAAACATCATATGTCTTGGGCACACTGGCATTTTAATAATTGTTTGGGCACTCTTGCCTCTCAACATCGTAACAATACATTATTTAAAATGGGGGTTCAAAACCTGGGGTGTTACATTATCTGTGACAACATCATCTAAAATTTTTCTCTTTAAATCTAACTGATGCATACTAACAACTGTGGCATGCGTGAGATGTACTCTTCTACTAAGTGCATCAACAAATTTTTTTCCTTTCCTTTGATATGCTTGATGTCAAAATCGTATTCACTTAAAAATTCCAGCCATCTTGTTTTCCTGACATTCAAAGTTGGTTGTTCAAAAAGATATTTTAGACCACTATGGTCTGTCCTTAATTCAAATCTCTTCCCCATGAGATAATTCCTCCATATCTTCAAGGTGTGAACAATGGAAACAAGTTCCAAGTCATGTGTGGCATATTTCCTCTCATGTTCTTTAAGCTTTCTAGACTCATAACCAATGGCATGTCCATTTTGAGTGAAGACTCCACCAAGTCCTTCCTTGCATGCATCTGTACATACCACAAAACTTTAATTTGGGTCAGCAATCTTTAAAATAAGAGCACTAGTAAGTAACTCTTTCAGCAAATTAATGTTCACTTCACACTCATATGTCCATTCAAATTTAATTCCCTTCTTTTTCAAAGAAATGATGGGATGAGAAATCTTAGAGAACCTTGCTATAAATATTGTGTAGTAACTAGATAATCCCATAAAATATCTGACTTATGAAACATTCTTGGGTGTTGACCATCCTCTAACGGCTTCAATATTCTATGTATCCATTGTTATACCTTGTCCTAAAATAATGTGCCCCAAGTAATGGATTTGTTCTTGGTAAAAAGAAAACTTACTAAGCTTGGCATACAACTAATGTTCCCTAAACACTTTCAATACCAATCTTATGTGATGTTCATGCTCTTCTTCTGACTTAGAATAGATGAGTATGTCATCCAGGAATACTATGAAAAACTTATCTAAGTAATTTCTGAATATGGCATTCATTAAGCACATAAAGACAATTGGTGCATTGGACAATCCAAATGGCACCACTACAAATTCATAATTCCCATACCTGGTTCTAAAGGCTATCTTATTGATGTCTTATTCCTTGATTCTTACCTGATGGTATCCCAATATCAAGTCTATCTTTGAAGATATCTTTTCCCCTCTTAGCTGCTCAAAGAGGTCATCAATTCTAGGTAGAGGTTACTTGTTATTTATAGTGGATTTATTCAATTGCCAAAAGTAAATACACAACCTCAAAGTTCCATCCTTCTTTTTGACAAAGAGTAATGGTGCTCCCAAAGGTGAAACACTTGGATGTATGTACCCTTTCTTCAACAATTATTCCAATTGCATTTGTAATTATTTTAATTCTGGTGTACTCATTTGTAAGGTGTTTTTGATACTGGGGAAGCTCCTGGCATTAAATCAATAGAGAAATCTATCTCCCTCTTTGGTGGAAACCCTGGTATTTCTTGGACTACATCTTCAAATTATTGTAGTACTAAAAATTCGTCAAGGCTTGGCCCCTTTGTCTTTTCTATCTCCTCCACATGGGATGCATACAACTGACATCCTTTTCTAAAACATCTCTTCAGTTGTAAGGATGAAATATCCCTTATAGAGATGGGTCTTGAAACTCCTTTCACAATGCTTTGTTTTCCTTCTTCATCAAGACATGTAAATGTCTTGTTATGAAAATCTAGGACATCATGATGCTTATCCAACCAATCCATTCCAATTAAAATATCATAAGATCCCAATGGTATAATATTTATATCAGCATTAGTATTCACACCATTAAGACTTATGGAACAACCTCTGACCATATCATGGATTCTCCTTTTGGTACAAGTGGCTAGCTGAATTAAACTTGATTTTCCAAGCTTAATTTTATCCAAATGTAATCTATCCACTATTTTAGGATCAATGTAACAATGACTTTTTCCGGAATAAATTAAAATATAAGCAAGCTAATTAATGATCTTACCTTCCACCTCGATCATATTGGATTGGTACTCTTCTTGTCGATCATATAAGGCTGCATAAATTCTTCCCATGTCTTATATTGTTGTAGCATCTTGGATGTTTTGCATGGTCTTCACTCTGTCCTTTCTGTGAGGGAAATCCTTGTATAGGTGATCTTCTTTACATCCCCAACATTGGATTGGTGGTATTCCCCTTTCTCCCAAGGAGTCTTCTCTCTTGGATTCATCCTTAGCATACTGGTCTTGATGATTTTTATCTAGGATATTTCTATTAAAAGGAGGTTTGAATCCCTTCCTCCTATCATCAAAATTCTCCTTCTTCTTATCCTTCCAATATTTTTGCATGGACTCTCTGCCCTTTCCTTTCTCATACAGGTACTTAGTCTTCCTTATGGTCTCGGTCAAGTTCCTAGGTTCATCATATTGAATATTATCTTTATTAAAGGATGGCAGTCCACTTAAAAACCTATGTACTTTCACCTTCTCATATTTTATGAACCCCACATACTTTAGTAGCCCCACAAACTTCTTTTCATACTTTTCCATGGTCATGATTCCCATCCTAAGTTCAAATAAATCCTACATTTTATTTTCATAGAATTGTTCTAAAAGGTACTTCTTCTGAAAATATTTCTTGAACTGCTTCCAAGTGATCCTATTCTCATTGGTATGCTCAAATTTCTTCAGCTGATCCCACCACATAGCAGCTTTCCCATGTAAATGGTATGTGGAAATTTTGGCTTCTAGGTTTGATGATTAGTTATGCAATTGAAAATATCTCTTGATTCCAAGCAACCATGCCTCAACATCATCTTCCCTTTCTCTTTCACCATCAAAGGAGGGTGGATTAAGATTCCTCATCTCTCCTTGAAAACTGTCCAATTCATGTCTTCTTCTTTGGTGCCTAACATGAGACACCTATGGACTACTTATGGAATCTTCAGATGCATAAAATTTTCTTGCTAAATAATTAGGTGAGTGATTCCTATGAGTTCTGTTATCACTTCTTGAATAACCAGTTCTTATGCGGTCATCTCTTCTTTCATGACATCTTCCCTCTTCCTCCTGTTTTGAGTTTGATCCATTCTTTGTTTTCCTCTGCAGTTGATTTAATATTTTCATCACTTGTGCATTTATCTGGTTTTTTTCTCTTATCATTCTCCCATTGTCTGCTTTGTAACTCCACACTTCTATTTTTAGGCTTCTCACAGTCTCTATCAATGTTTCTTGTTCTATTCTAGCCTTGTGTTTGTTGGATTTTGTCTCTCCATTACCAACACTAATATTTTGACCTTTAGCCTATTTATCATGGCTAGAAGCTCCCTCTCCTTCTTCCATTTCTTGAATATGCATTCTTTTACTGAACTGATATATTTACACCCCCCAATTCTGCAAAATATGGAAGCCACCATTTTGTTAGAATTATGCATATAAAAATCATTTTCCAAATAATGCTACAAGTCCTTTTTCTTCTCAATTAATGAACAAGATACTATCATTCTCCACATTATAACCATTCCATGTTATCCTTTAGTTGATACAGAATTCAATTCCTCATAGGCGCTTCCTTCCAACCACTTCCATGTGGCCACAACTTGAGACTATAGGCTTATTCATTCTTTAGTGCCTTCCTTTGTATTCTTGTACATAGGAGGGTTCTCAAGCACAATGTTCAAGGGATTAGTCACTTCTATATCCTTTTTATCCTCGAATTGACCCCCCTTTACCTTTTCATGAGACCGATGTTGGGAGCAAGTCCTATGGACTTCAGCCTTCGACTATTCTCCCTTGTCAATCTCTGATTTCTCTCGGAGCTAAACTTCACCGAAGCCCTTCCAATAACTCTACTTAGCATATCAGGCGGTCGAGATTTGATCTCCCACCGATTGGATGGTCTCACCCCATATGGAGGTTTCAAAGAGATCAACGGTCATGACTTAATCAGACATTGAGATGGATCAACTTTATCAATTTGGGACTTTGGTGCTTCAGAACTACAGAACATTAAAAATCCCAAGTCTCTCCACTCTCCAAGAGTGATACTTGTTGAATTTGTTACCCTATAATTCCACTAAAGGATCCAACAAACATGACTTAATCAAGAATTGGGATGGACGATCCTTATTCATTTTGGGACTTAGAGGCTCCCAGAATCCGGGACATTACAACTCCCAAGTCTCTCAACTCCCCCAAAGTGATATTCACTGAAGTACTTATGCCATCCTTCCACTGGAGAATATAATGATTGAGAAAGGTCCTGAAGGGGCCTTAGATTGACGGTCTGTGTGAGTTCATGACTTCGATATTTGGCACTTTTTTTGGTAGAAATTTTGTGATGCAGAAGCATTGCCTTCAACATCAAAGACACAAGCGTGGAGGCAAAGATATGACATCTCAGCATGATAGAGTTTCAAATCAAAATTTAAATCAGGAGTAAATCGAGTTGTTGAGATATTTTTGAAAGAAACATTTTTAAATATTCCATGTTTGTAAAGTCATATAGGACTGTAAGGGGTTGCATATATAGAGTGTTGACTCTTATCTGGAAATAACTAGTAGTTATTGTAATAGGACAAAGTAGGTAACCTCTAAGAGTTGGACATGATAGGTTGTAGAGATGATGATGAGAGTTTGTGGAGCCAGTAATTAGATAGTTTGTTGTTGCATTGTAAAATTATGATGAGATAGAAAGTAGAGAAGAATAGAGTAGAAAACAATACCCAGTGGAGAACTGAAATATTATGTAATTTGTTTCATGACTGAATAGAACAGACAAAATTGTCCCAAATCTTTGACTGTGCTCATTTTAATGTGTGATGGAATGAATGTGTCATTATGTGTATGTGATTTAGTTCATTTTGGTTCATGTATTATTGTTCGAGAAGTTGATCGTATGAGTTCGTGATGAAACTGGATAAGTTTCAATTGCTTCTCTTCTAAAAATCGTATGCAAGGTGTGCATCTCAAATGCAAGGAGTGCATTGACTAAGTCTCAGATTGATTTAGAAGAGTTTAGAGAGAGAGTAGAAAAAACTTAGACTAGATGCAAGGAATGCACAACGTCAAGAAGTGACCAAGCATCAAAGAACCAAAACAGAGGAATGCTGGGAGGGTGAGAAGAATTTGTTTTCAAGAAATCCTTCGAACTGAGTTATCGAAATCCCTGAATGTAAGTAGTGCATTGGAAGTTGGAATCCTTTAAGGATCAAGATCATAAGGGATATCACTTTCATAAGTGTTGACGAGATCCAAGAGTTAGACTCGTATGAGGATCAAAGGTCGAGACCTTTGAAGACTGAGAAATATTCTAAGTCGGAAGAAATTATAAGCTCAAGAGGAGGAGCGATAGTGGCCTTTGGATCATATTTTAAAGGATCAACAACTGTCTAATCAGAGCAAGGTGCATGAGCCTTAGCACTTGGAACACGTAGGAGGGATAACTTACCAAAATTCCAAATTCCTGAAGTAGTTTGGGACCGTCAATTGTTGAGGAAGACAGGTGACGTAAGATCCACAGATCCAGAATTTTTTGGATGAAGAGGAGGTGAAACAACCAAAGTAAGATACTGACTGTTGATCGCTAGGGTACATGCCAATAGATCAACAAATTCAAGAAATCTATTCGAGAGTTGTTCAGTTGAGGCTTGAGAGTCTTGAAGCATGAAGAGATGAAGGGTCAAAGCAAATATGGACTGTTATATCCAGAAGGATACGTGTCGGCGGGTCATGAGATCCAGAGGAAGGCAAAGGTGAAATGTTGAAACACATGAAGCCCGAATAGCCGAAGAGCTGAGAGTCATCAATATGCAAGGGGAAATTTGTCAATAGATCGCAAGCTCCAGGTAAATTATAGTGGGGTTTTGGTTGAGAACTGAGACTGCTGAATCTTGAAGACCCAAAGTAAATCTGGACTGCCAGATCTAGAGGTGACATGGCGTAAATCTATGAACTTCGGATAAAGTCACGAATTAATTCATAGCCGTCAGACCTAAGGGAGACGTGGCATAGATCCATGCACTCAGGGTAAAATCCTGAAGTAATCCTTGATCATCAGATCAAGAGGACCTGTGTTAGTGGATTATATACTTCAGATAAAAGCCATTGGGAAAAATGGTGAAGCTTGAGATTTGAGATCTCAGAAGAATGAAGAACCAAAGGAGATATCGATCGTTGTTCGAGAAGAGGGCCACTAGACCGTTGATCTAGTTGAAGGGTCAAACACCCGAAGTAGAAGTAGGGCCGTTGATTTAGGAGGACAGGTGTCTGCAGATCGTCAACTCCATAAGATTGACGTGTGAAGGAAAGAAGGGTTTGAGACTTGAAAAGTCTAGAATCATGAAGGAGATCACATCCATTGATTTAGGAGGGTAAGATCTAGTCCATGGATTTGAAAAGGGAAGATTTAAACGATTAGTTCAGATAGTACCTTCAAAATTGGGAGATCGACGGTCCCATAGCATTGCGGGGACAAGAGTTGAGTGAAATTTAAAACATTGAGGATGAGCCACAATCTAGACCATGGTTTTGAAAAGAGGACACGTTGAGGCTCGAAGAGAATTTTGGTCCATGAATTTTGGTGCGACCAAAAGTAGTTTGATCCCAAACTTCTTTTGGTCACACCCACAATCGCGTGGTCATGAGAGGTCATTGCCCAAGGTCACATCAAGAGGGGGATTATTAGAAAAAGGAGATAACACCCAGTACTCTGAGATTTCATAGGAGAGCGAGAGGGAAGGTTGCAGGTGCTATTAGAACTGCACCAAGAAGTTAAAAGGGCTAGTGTTTAGATACAGAAGGAGATCATTAAGGTTTCAGAGGGTCATTTGAATCAAGAATCAGAGATCCTTGACTGGAAGGTCATGTATCTCTATGGGGGAGTAGGGTCTGCATCAGGGGGTATCAGAGATGATATTGAGTTTGTTTGCAGAAAATAGAAAAAGGAGAAAGGAGGTAAGTTGGTATCAATTGTGGTATCAAGAAAATTTGATTTATGTTCGTAGGCATGAGAAGGTGATGCAGTGAAATCATGACACCCAGAAGGTGTAGAGAGAATGCAGAAATGGAAGAAGAAATGAGGTGACTCCGAATGAGACTGGACACCATGGAAACAACACAAAGGAGAGAACAAGACACTGGATATATCAGTGATGCCGATGTTGAAGAGATAGAGGCGAAGAAAATGTAGCATAGGATGTTGCACTAGATCGCTTATTGAAAGTTGTTTCAAGAATAAGAGCTAGAGAAAAAATAGAGGTACCAATGTATGAAGGCAATTTAGAAGTTGAAGAATTTTTGTATTGGGTATGTGCTATGGACAAGTACTTTGATTACAAAGATATCGAAGAAGAAAAGATGGTGAAGCATGCAGTGACAAGATTGAAAGGTCATGTAGCGCTATGGTAGGATGAACTGCAAGCCGAACGCAGGATCAATGGTAAGCAAAAAATTAAGAACTGGGATAGGATGGTAACCAAGTTAAAATCCAATTGTATACCGAATGAATATCAAATCAATATGTTCAGGAGATTACAAAACTTGAGACATAAAATATTATCAGTGAAGGAGTACACTGAGGAATTTTGCAAACTGAACATCAGGGATGGATAGAAAGAGAATGAAGATGAAAAAATAGGTAGGTATATCAATGGGCTGAGATATGAAATACAAGAGGAAATCATCATGATGTCTGTTAGTAAATTAGAGGATGCTTATCAAGAAGCCTTGGAAGCTGAAGAAAAATTGGCCAGGAAACAAAGCCAACGAAATAGAGGAGGAAATTCAAGCATAAGTAAGGGAAGCAACAGAAAGAAGTTCCAGAAACCAAAGCACGAAGATGGAAAACAACATATTTACCATGAAAAGGGTGGAAGTTATAAAGAAGGAAAACATGGAGGAAGAAGCTCTTTTTTTATAGGAAGAGGAAGAGCTAGAGGAGGTGAAGTTAGATGTTATACCTATGGAAAACTAGGGCACAAGTCTTGGGAATGTCTCGAGAGAAAGAAAGAAGGAGGAGGTGAAGCACATAAACATGTGGAAGTAGAAGCAACATAAGGAGGAAAGAAACTCATGATGATGAAATTTCTTCTTAAACTAGAGAAGGAGATGGAGAAACCAGTTCAACAAACAAGTTTGTTCATAACTACTTGCAAGACGGAAGACAAAGTTTGCAAGGTGATCATAGATAGTGGGAGCACTGCCAATCTAGTATCCACAAAGATGGTGGAGAAACTGGAGTTGAAGACAATTGCACATCCAAACCCATAAAAGGTATCATGGTTCCAGAAAGGACATCAAGTGATGGTAAGTCAACAATGCTAAGTTGAATTTAAAATAGGAGGTTATAGGGATGAAATATTATGTGATGTAATTACTATGGATGTCTGTCATATTTTATTAGGGAGATTGTGGCAGTTTGATAGAAACGTTATTCACGATGGAAGAAAGAATACTTATACCCTATAAAAGAATGGTAGGACACATATGTTGTTACCCATAGAATACAAAGAACAAAAGAGGGAAGCTAGTTCAAGTATACTTCTCCTGAGTGGGAAGGAACTCTTGAATGAAGTCAAGAAGGAGAAGGAAATGCAGTTTGTTGTAGTGAGGAAGCTAAGTTATCCTTACAAATACTTTTGTGGAATATTTTCCTAAAGAAATCTAGGAAATGTTTGAAAAGTTTGCTGACATAGTAGTGGATGAGTTACCACACTCATTGCCACCCATTAGGAGTATAAGCCATCATATTGACCTTATTCCAGGAGCTAGTTTACCAAACAAAGAAACTTATAGGT
>JZKD02S2111116.1:182648-193363 GCA_000966675.3 Picea glauca
GATTCAGCATTTGTGTTTCAGCATCTACGTTTCAACATCTGAGATTCAGCATCTGTGTTCACCATACACAATCGATTGCCATCAATGACAACCTTGATCATCTGCGTCATCTCTTTTGTAGCCATATTTCCAACAAACATCTAGAGAAATGGCTTCCCAAGTTTGACCCTGACTCAAAATAAATCGTTGAAGATCACATTAAAAAATTTATGTTAGCCATAAGACTCCACAATGTCGAACATGAAGATGTTGTCTGTAGGTTGTTCCCTTATAGTTTCGAGGGCAATGCATCCACATGGTACTTTTCCCAGCAGCCCCATACCATCGTGTCTAGGGAAAAGTTTGAGTCATGCTTTTTGGAAAAGTTCGGACACGGTAAGCCTCTGGAAAGTCATGGATCTTTCTAGCTTAAGAATGAACCCAAAAGAAAAAGTTAAAGACTTTAATCAAAGATTCTTAACACTTAAAAACCGAATCCTTGTAGATTCCATTCCTACCAAGAGTCTTATAATAGCATACTACACTAAAGATTTGCATCAAAGTATAGCTATTTGGGTTAAACGATCCAAGAAAGCCACGTTGTTAGAAGACTTCGAGGAGGCCAGCCAGATTGAAAAGGACATTCTTAGTCTTAAATACTCTACTAGCAACGAAACTGAGACTAGTTCTTCTTCCAAAAAGAAGATCGAAATCCTCCCTAGACCTACTCAAAGCAAAACACAACCTGAAAGCTCAGATTTAGAAAACTTAACTAAAGTTGTTCAAAAACTGTCAAATCAAGTTATAGATTTGAAAAGGTCGACCGAATAAGATTCCTTGAGCAAAGGACCTTACATACCCCCGTTTCGGAAGCCTTTTCCTAGCAACCGACCTAATCCAACCACTGAAGGCCTTAATCTAGAAAGTCTTCCATGTGCCCTTCAAACAATTCTAGAAGCCCAAGATAACTTGATACCTCCTGAGATTCCTGAGGAGGTAGTTGAACAAGAGATAGTTCAAGAAGAAGAGTCTTCTCCAAACATTTTTGGACACTTCTCGGATAGCATCTTTCAAGCCAACTTCGAGACAGTTCATCCTTATAATACCAGGAGTAAGACAACCAAAAAACCTTCTACTGAAACCACTACAACTTCACCTCCGAAGCAATCTAAACCAACTGAGACCAAACAGAGTAATGTGAACCCCAACTTAGATTATGATGTAGTTGAAGATCTTAAAAAGTTGAGAGCTAACATTTATGTTTATGATTTATTGAAATTTCCATTTCTGCTACAAAAAATGTTACATAATATCTCAGAGAATGGAAAAAATGGTAATTCAAGTGGTAACAAGGTTGTGAAAAACAAAGTTCCTCAAAAGACTTCCACTAAAAACCACCCTGATCCTCAAGATAAAGGAAGCCTTCCTGTAAGTAATGTAATTAATGTAAATAATGTAAATAATGTAGATAAAGTAGCTTCAGAAACTCCGAGTAAAAAGCCACAAGCCACCACCCTTAGTACTCGCAAAAATGTACCTCCATTTCTATTAACGTTCGAAATCTTTAATAGAAACGTGCATAATTGTATGGTAGACTCATGAGAATCATCCAATGTGATGCCATGGTCTATATGCCAAAAGATTAACGCCGAAGTCGAACCCTCCACCTTAAAAATCATACAACTTGATCAGACAAATGTTAAAGTTATAGGAGAACTAAAGAATGTGCTTATTAGATTATCATCTAACCCCAAGGTTCATCAAGTTATTGATATAATTGTTGTGGATATTACAGAAGTATATGGTCTGTTTTTAAGTAGGGACTGGTCAGAGCAGCTACATGGTTATTTCACAACAAATTAGTCTCATCTATGGCTTCCAGACAACGACAAGCCTAATAAGATCAAAGTAAATCGTGAACGTTATCTTAAGTTCACGGTCACAGATTTGAACGATCCCAACGAGCCATTTACACCTTCTGCTGATTCACCCGAAGTACAAGGTATGAACACCTTCTTCGGAAATTTCATGGCCGAGGCTTCAACTATCACCAATCCAGAACAACAGTCTGAGATTGTAGCATACGGGTAGCCAACAGCTTCCACGCAACGGTCCCATGTGCCCGATGGAATTCAAATTTGGTCTCTGTATTTTGACGGGTCAAAGTCCAAAGAAGGAGCTGACGCAGGCTGCGTTATTATTGATCCGACAGGTAACAAAACATTGATGGCATGTAGGTTGGAATTTGAATGTACTAATAATACTGCAGAATATGAGGCTTTACTGCAAGGTCTCAGAAAAGCTTCGGATATGAGCATTCAAAATTTAACCGTCTTTGGCGACTCTGAAATAGTGGTTAGATAGGTGAGATATTCTATCCACTGTCTTTCTCTGCATCTCAAAAGCTACCAATCCGAGGTATGGAATTTAATGAATAAATTTTCTGCTTTCAATATAAATTCTATCCCTAGATTGAATAACTCTGAAGCAGATTTATTAGCTAATGTATCTTCTAAACTTCTTCCTACAGAAGGCTTGTCCCCATATGCATTCTCCGTTGAGCTGCTGTTCAGACCATCAGTTCCTGACAACATCACGAACTGGAGAGTATTTGACGACGATCAACAGATTATTAACTTTCTACACATGGAAGAAACTTTTCAAGGCGCGGTGATAGACGAACGCACGCATGACGACAATTTGCGTGATTTCACAGTAATACCGGATCCGATAACCCCTGAATCATCATCGGACATGGTAAAATCGATCCCTAAATCTATAATTAGATTAGAGAAGTTTTACGATATTCAAGATAAATTTAAAAAGTCGGTCAATTGTAAAACCAATAGTTCCTCATTATCATATGAAAAAGTAAACTTAGGAACTAATGAAAATCCTCAGTGCATTAATCTAGGGTTGGGGTGTTCTCAACAATAAAAAGCTGCATTTATTAAATTGTTCAAAGAATTTAAATATGTCTTTGCATGGACGTATGATGACCTTAAAACTTTCGACCCTAACATCATACAACATGTCATCCCTATGAAGCCCCAAACCTTACCCTTTCAACAAAAACTGAGGAAAATGCACCCCAAGCTCGAACCGACCATTCAAAAAGAATTGAATAAACTCCTAAATGCTAAGATAATTTTTCCTGTTAGACACACCCAATGGGTTTCTAACCTTGTCCCAGTCTGGAAGAAAAGTGGGGAAATTCGACTCTGCATAGATTTTCGAAACCTTAATAGAGCGTCTGATAAAGACAACTATCCTGTCCCTCCCATGGAACAGATCCTTCAACAGGTATCTGGTTCTAAGAGGCTATCCTTACTGGATGGTTTCTCGGGCTATAACCAAGTCCTGATGTCTCCACCAGACCAACTTAAAACTACCTTTCATACCCCATGGGGCACTTATGCTTATCGAAAAATGCCTTTTGGATTGATTAATGTTGGTGCCACTTTTCAGAGAGAAATGGACATTGCTTTCCAAGGCTTAATCAATCAGTCCATCGTAGTTTACTTAGATGATGTGACTTTATTTTCTAAAAACAAAACCAATCATCTAGCTCACTTACGAGCCATTCTACTGTGATGTCATAAATATGGTATCTCCTTGAATCCAAAAAAATCCATCTTTGCAATAGAATAGGGTAAACTCTTGGGATTCATTGTGTCTAGTGAAGGGATGATTATTGACCCCGAAAGGACTCAAGTCATCGTTAAACTTCCCCCTCCTACATCCAAAAAATCTATGCAGTCTTTCTTGGGCTAGATTAACTTCATGAGGAGATTCGTCCCCAGTTTCTCCGAAATGGTCAAGACTTTACAGAATCTAATAAAGAAAGACACCCAATATCACTGGGGACCCCTAGAAAATCAAGCTTTTAATGCAATAAAGAAGGCCATAATAGACGCTYTGTCTCTCATGAGCCCAGATTTTTCTCAAGACTTTACACTCTATAMTTTTGCTTCTGACCGTTCCTATGTCGTCGTCCTAACCCAAAAGAATGCCGAGAACAATGAAGTACCCATTGCCTTTATGAGCTCTGCTTTCAAAGGCGTTGAACTTAATTACCCAGTGGTAGATTGACAAGCCTACACTGTTTTCAAAGCAGTCAAACACTTCCGGTCTTATCTTTTGAAGTCAAGGATGAAAGTCATTGTCCCCTACCCAGCTGTCAGGAACCTGTTAGTGCAAAAGGAACTAGGAGAAAAGAGAGCTAACTGGGTCACCTCCTTGCAGGAGTATGACTTAGAAATCACCCCAACTCAGATAGTGAGAGGCCAAGGGTTATGCAAGTTAGTTGCTGATTCAGGAGCAGGACAACAAGAAGAAAGCGATACGTCAAGCCTAGGACAACAAGATCAAAATCTAATTTGTTGCGCACAAAACCCTGTTAGTCCTTGGTATGACGATATAAGATTCTGTCTTGAACATGGGTCAGCCCCCCGTCATCTGGATCCCGCTAAAAGAAGAGCGTTGAGATTAAATTATGCCTCCTTTCATCTAGTTAATGGTATCCTGTTTCGTCAGAGTTTTGATGGCGTATTGATGCGCTGTCTTGAAAAAGACGAAGCAAAAAAAGTCTTGCTAGAGTTGCATGCAGGAGAAGCTGGTGGTCATTTTGGTGGTGACACCACTTCCCATAAGGTTTTGAGAGTCGATTATTACTGGCCCACGCTTTTTAGAGATGCCCATGCCTTGTGTCGTAAATGTATCATTTGTCAGAAAGCATCAGGGCGATTACAAAAACCAACCTTTCCTTTGCAGCCCATTTCAGTAGATTCTCCTTTTCAGCAGTGGGGCCTTGATATCATAGGTCTAATCAACCCCCCGTCCTCGCAACAACATAAGTTTATTATGATAGCCACAGATTACTTTACCCAATGGTCTGAAGCTGCTGCATTAAGAACTGTCAATACCATTCAGGTAATTTCCTTTCTAAATTCAAATATTATCACTCGTTTTGGTATCCCTGACTGTTTAGTATTCAATAATGCTTCTTACTTTTCTTCTCTTGAGATGAGTGAGTTCACATTGGAAAAATGAATTAAATTGAAGTATTCTTCTAGCTATTACCCCCAGGGCAATGGATTGGAAGAATCAACAAATAAGAACTTGATTAAAATCATCAAGAGAATGGTGGTTGAAAATCACAAAAATTGGCACAACGCACTGCTAAATGCATTATGGGCTGATAGGGTAACACCAAAAGCTGTTGTCGGTAAATCCCCCTTTTTTCTCGTTTATGGCAGAGAAGCAATTCTGCCACCTCACATTATTCTTCCTTCACTTCAGTTGTCGCAAAAAGTCCAAGAAGAAGATTGTCCCCCTTTGGAAAACCGAATTAACATTTTGATGAAGCTAGAAGAAGTAAGAGCACACGCTAAACGTAAGTTAGATCAACATCAACTATTGATTAAAAGCTGGTTCAATTCTAACTCTGCTTCTGATAGGAATTTTGAAGTAGGCGACCTCGTCCTGAAATGGGACAAACCGCATGAGGGAAAGGGAGAGCACACAAAATTTCAAAACTTATGGCTTGGACCGTTTTTAATTGTTGAAAAGTTGGGTCCCAGTTCTTTTTGATTGCAAAATCTTGAGGGGCAGCTTGACACCTATCTGATGAATGGCCAAGCCTTGAAAATATACTTTTCTTGATGACAACCCTTGTATATTATGTACATATTTTGTTTTTGTTTGTTTTTTCATTTGCTTTTTGTTTTTGATTTTTTTTGAATTTATCAGTTTGTGTTTTCTTTGAAATACACATACCTGTGTATTGAGCTATTCAGACAAAGACAACAGAAAATTCCTTTGCTGAAATAACTGCTAAGAAAATTTGTATAAACATCAATAGTATATTTCTAAAATTTATATCTGTGTTGGAAAAAGTCTATTGTTTCAAAGAAGTTGACTGATTTCAATCTCTGAGTAAAGCTTGTCATGATCATCTATTATCTTTTTACACTGTCCATATTCCTTAAAGGAATGACTCAGAAGATGTCTCCCTGTCTTAGAAAGTTGTTTTTGCAAATAAAACATCTCTGGATCTAAATAAAGGACAGTTCTAAAAAATTCTGATGAGGTCTAAAAAAATATGTTAAAATATCATGATTTTCAACGTCACCCCGCTCGACTATATATCTATAAAAAACAAAACAAAATAAATCATTAATAGAGCTATGGGAAGTGCTTGTAAACCCGTGGGGATGTTGAATAGGTCTGCTGGCAGCGGGTAAATGCATGCATGATGCCAAGACAACTTCGTCGGGGTACTGAACAGGCCCGCTGGCAGTGAAGCAATGTCGGGTATATGAAAATTTGCAAATAAGAATCCTCTTTAATTTCCTTTATTCTGATCTAGAACTTCTTGGAAAGATACAGATATCAGAGTGGGTTAAATGGCAACCCTATCGAGGCTATGGACGCCTGCTGGCAGCAGTGGCTCTGTCAACAGTATTGGAGATTTTATCTTTAATATCGTGACTCGCTGATCTTAAGACTGTTATCTATTTTCATCTTTTATAACAGTACTGGAAGAGTTGGTTAATGATGATGTTTATACAATTTTCTGGTTGTTGCTTTTGAGTTGGAATTATCTTTGTTGTCCTAATCTGAATTTGTCCTTTTGGCAGAGATAACTGCTTCTACCAGTGTGTCGCCATTGTTGGCATCCAATTCACATTTTCCTACTGTCTTATAAGCTGCCTACACCAATGTTTTTCAAACATTAGTTTTTTCATCGCAATTCTCAAATAAACAACATTTTTATTTTTTGCGACATCTGCGCATTTACCTTCGTTTTTGTTTTCACGACTGTAAGCGTGAAAACTCCATCTTTCGAAGTCGGATTAAAATCATTATTGAATTGTCGATATGCCTATTGCGCTTACATTTCACTTATCATTATACAGTTGGCAAGACCTTTTGATCTGCACTCATTTGACATTCTTTGATTGATCTTGTAATTTCGTTTCATGAGTGATTAAGTTTGTGATTCATTGGCGATTGGATTTATATGTTTTTTGATTTGATCTACTTGACCATTGGTTTCATAAAATATATAGGTGTTATGGTTAAACCCTTGATATATTTCATTTGATATGACACCTAGTTCAAAACGCATTGGCACATTGGTTAAACTCTTGATATGAATTGTTACAACGCATGTCACATAGTCAAAACATTGGTATTGGTTTCGATTTGTATGTTGGTTTTAAATATATGGCATAATGTTTGATTGCATGCATGGTTTACCCACTTACCAAAGGTTTCAATAGATTGATTGAAATGGCATAGTTATAACACATGTGCGTTGTGATTTGTATAGTCGAAAGCGTCGGTAGTTGTACCTTGGCAATAACTATTATGCATGGCCAACAAATAATCTCCACCACCTTCGCACGATGTCATTAATGCCTATCCCTTATCCCTGTTTCACCTCTGCTAGAATCGGGTAACCCTTCATGCACTCTGCTCCTGTGTGTGCTATGATTCCAACCCTAGACTTACCGTGTGCTCGGCTCCATGGTACCAGTGGTGAGAATCGAGCCAAACGGTAGCCAAGCCTTTCTATTGTTCGACAATGCACAGAAAGACTTAGAGGATAGCATATGACTCACCTTTTTACAACGATTCGAGGGTTTTAATCTATTTGTTGCACAACAGTTCGCCCTGACTTTTGATGGCTGTAGGGCCAAGGTGGGTGACATTAAGTTGGAAATCAGTGAAGAGTTTATTATCTCTGCTACCGGGTTACCGTCCACAAGCCAGCATTGGTTAAAAAACTCTAAGGTTGAGGAGGTGCCATGGCCACTACTATTCGTCTCACGAAAGGTCACATCCTGTGACAGAGGTATGTCGATTTCCACACTTAAACCACGATGGCATGATCTTTTGATGGTGGTCAGACAATTCATGACCTGTGAGGGTCGATATGGACTCATTTTTCTTTATCACCTTCGACTGTTAATGAATTTTATAGGGTATCCATTGAATATGCCTTTTTACTCCCAGCGTAGCCTTTATAAAATGTCAAAAAGGTTTAAAAGAGAAAAGGTCGATAGTAGCCTGTTCCACCATGGCCTAATCAGACTCATAGTTGTTCATCACTTAAGTCTCCACAGTGATAGTTGGCGATCTTTTATCTCTTGAAATGGTTTTGATGATACAGAGCCCATCCAAATTTACAAGCCTGTGTTTAATGAAGCCAAGGTCGGGCCACCCGTGCCCTTCCATGTCGTACTTCCCTCTCCTAAATCCTCGATCGACCCCCATATTGACTTACCCGACATTATAACTGAGAAGGCTGAGGCTATAAAAAATCCTGTGAGCAAAAAGGTTAGAGGTAATCCTACTGTGGATGGAAAAGGTAAAAATAATGCTGAGCTTATCTCGAGAATGGCTAGGAATAATCCTAAACCTAGTGTTGAGCAGAAGCCCATAGTCCTTAGTGAGGATTCAGACTCTGACATAGAACGCTTCCTAGCTAGTGAGTACCCTTACTCACAGGGTCTGTGCTCCGAACCACCCTATGACTTCATTTCTAATCTACTTCCTTGCCTAAGAAAAAATCCTAGCTACCTCGGGATCAAGCTACCTAATGAAACCCTCGGCAATATAACCAAACCCTGACCTAGATTTTCGAATCCCGGACAGTCGTCATGTGACCAATGTGATGTGTGGTTGGAGCGATACTATATAGATGTTCCCTTACTTCAATCAAAGATCCAATCATTGGAACACCAAGTTGTAGTGTTGACCAGCCAAAGGAACAAGTTTCAAGCAACTGATAGGAAGCAGAAAACCACTGGTTCCATTGTATTTAGGAATGTTGAATTGGTCAGGGCCGTTGTCAACTCCAAAATGTCATGATCAAGCATTATGCTCGTCATCCAGGTATGAATTTAGGTATCAATTTTGTTTGTGAATTTCTTGGATTAATATAATGATTTGAGTTTGGTTTTCAAATAGCTCTGTCTATCATTTGAAATGGCTATGTCATAATTTCATTCATCCTGTACATTGTTTTCACTTTGCTAAAGTTAAATGTAGTTTTGATCTGGATACACGATTTGCTCATGCCCAGTTTAGTCATTGATAGGTTTCCATCGGATTTGATTCGTTTGTCTGTTAAGTTAACGAAATCAATGGTTTGCTTTCAATTGGATTTGTGTTGTATCTAATCTGAACAGGAGGTTTTCATGCTAAATTTAGAGCACGATCATGTTTTGATTTGATTTCGTTATGGTTAGTTCGTATGCTGTGATTTTGGAACGACTTCGTGAGTTTTTATTGACGTGATGTAATCTTCTAAATTAGGAATACAACTCTGATTGACTCTGATTTGGAAAGAACGACTCTGTTTCATATGAAAACGATATTCTCATTTAAGTCTGTGCAAAAGATATATACACCCGGATCATGGAACGATTTTGATTCATGACGACTATGTTAAACCCCAACTATTCGATTCGCTCTTGTCTTGATTGGATTGTTGTGTATCTTCGGTTAATACGATGATTTTTATGAGTTGGATTCGTATCATAGATACTGCTATGTTTGATTTTAATTTGCAAAACGAGTTGGTTAAACCCAGATCGACAAATGTTATCTCTGTCAAATTCGGTTATAATTCGTTTGAAAGGAACGATTTTGTTTAATGTCAATCGATTTTGTTTTCCCCAATTAGCGATAACAAACGATTGAACAAATCCTACAGATCCTGTTATTGATCGATTGATTCCATTGTTATTTCATTTGTGGTAATTAACAAACCAGTTTTGACTTGATGGGTCGTTTGTTATGTTAATACAGTTGTATCAAATCTGGAAATAATCTTGTTGTTCCATCGTGTTTCTTGTTGATGGATAAAGCAATCGATTTGTTTAACTGTATTGGTTTTAGTTTGATATCAAAATGATTTCATTACTGTTCATTACGATTCTGTTTACCTGATTTTGTGACAACAAACGAAACAGAGTATATGCCTTTCTTTAGTCGTTTGATTGATCTTAGTCGTGTTTTGATCTCAAACTAGTATGAGAATTTCAATTTGAATGATTTGTGTCTCTTCCAAATAGCCATTAGATACTTGTTAATAGTTGAATTTAATTCTTGAAAGATTTGAATTGATTTTAATGCTGATTCTGACTCTGATTTATACCAGCTACAGAATCAGAAGATTTTGTAGCTAGTCTATAGAAATAGATTTTTTATCATTTTTATCAATAAAATATCCTTCTAACTTGTCCATTTTTAACCCTTTTCAGGTACATCTGAATTGCATTGGGCATGCTGGACAGTCTAGGAGATATTTGTGTGTTTTAGTTCTATTTTAGGTTCCTAATTTAGTCAGACTTGGGATATCTTCCCAGATTTTATGTAAACTATTTTGATAACTTCCACGGGGATGTTTTACCCTGTGGAAGGTCTTTAAATACTTATTATTTTTTGTAATAAGGAGCATCCTCACTTGTGGGAGAACCAGGCTATGGATTTATAATACAAACTGAGACAAGAATTGATGTTTTTCTACAGCTTTCGCTTTCATAATATCAATCTTTTGTTTCAAGTTTATGCATGTCATTTGCAGTTGATTATAGACTACTTTAGCTAACATAGTCTATTGCAGAATGATATGATTTAATTAATGTGTTATCCATATCTGATTTCTTTCATTACTTAAAAAAAAAATACAGCAATTACTTTGTTTCAGTTGATGAATCACA